>VZTD01004789.1:155598-240357 GCA_013397725.1 Rhagologus leucostigma | reverse complement strand
TGGGACCGGGCCTTCGGGTCCGGGTCCTGCCCACGTCCGCTGGGAGTCCCGGGGCCGGAGGACCGGGGAATGACTCGAGCTGGGATGNCCGCAGCCGGAGCAGGAGCGGCAGTGCCGGGTCCCACGGAGCCCCGGCTCCACCCCGAGCCCCGCCCTGCCCGGGGTGGGGGCGGCACCATCGCTCGCGGCCCCACCCCTCTCCCGGGGGCCGGCCCCGCCCCTCACACCTGGGCCGAACCGGGGCTGCTCCCAGCACTGGGACCGGGCCTTCGGGTCTGGGTCCTGCCCACGTCTGCTGGGAGTCCCGGGGCCGGAGGACCGGGGCATGATTTGGGCTGGGATGGGGACCGGGCTCGCCACGGGCGGGAGGAGTCGCGCCGGGACGGGCGCTGGGGCCGAGCCCGGCTCTGCCTCTCCTGCTTCGGCTGCTCCTGCTCCCCCCGGGTGGGGGGGAGGAGTGCTGTGCTTTAAATTAAAAACGCACTGGGAAAAATAAATGTGTGGAACAGCTCCTGTCAGGGTTAGCCATAAAAAAACCCAGCCAAACCCCCGGCCCCTCAAGGGATGTGTCAAACACTTAAACACAATTCAGTAATGATTGCAGAGGAAAAAATACTGGTAATCGCTTATTGTCTGTGGGAAATTTCCTCCATAATTACAAATCTAGGACATAGGGAATTTTGGAGGCAGAATCCCAATTTTGGCCACGGGGACCCAGACGAGAAGGCCGGTTCTTTTCCACGGAAAGGAAAGCCCGGCACCTCGGTGTTTCAGGGGCAGACAAGGGCCCGTGTAGTGGAGGGAACGACCAGCAGGCCCTTTCTCCACCTCACCCCCCGCTCCAAGGTGCAGCAGGTCCAGGTGCGACCGGCTGCTTTCAGAGGGTTACCCGGGCACACCTACGCAGGGAGCTACTAGAGGGGCCAAGTGTGCCGAGTGACCCTCCAGGAACGCTGGTTGGAGCATCCAGCAGGGGCTAGGGAGCAGCCGGGTGCACCTGGGCAGGCAGGGCAGTATGTGGGGTGCTAGGGGGAACTTCCAACCTTCCCCTTTTATCTCGTCAGTCCCTCCACAGTGCCCCCTGAAAAGAGAGGTAGGAGAAAAGGGGTTTAAATTGAGGGAAAACACTTCCTTTTCCATAATTGTCTCTGTTCAAATTGAGGCAGAATCCCCTTCCCCTGCGATTTTAATGGTATCATTTGAAGGAAACTCTGCCTTTTCTATGCTGTTAGGGGTGTCAGTTGACAGGGAATCCCCATTTTCCATTATTTTCCAGTTTAAATAGGGGAAGACCTTGACCATGCTATTGAAATACCTGTGAAATACCTCTCTTTCTCCATTAAGTATATCCAGTACCAGTAAAGAGTTCAAATCTTTTAGGGAACCATATCGATAGAAACTGAAGTCAAACCTTCCAAGTATTGCAAGATTCCACTTCCACTGGAGTTTTGGTTTAATCTCTTTAGAGACCCTGTAAACGACAGCAGTAATTTCCAGTAGTTTGCATGGGCACCATTACTCTAAATCCACCTCTGTACCTCTGTAAACTGCCCAACCAAGTTTTCATTGCTTTCAGGTAGCAATCAGCAATCAACCTGCTAGAATAGAAACCATTTCATCCTTCCAGAACATAACTTCCTCACTAATTGAACTTGACAGACTTTCATCTAGAATGCAGTCCTTTTTAAGAACAGCAGTTTGCCTTTTGACCAACAGCCAGCTGCATTTTCATAGTCTTGTCGTACACTGAATACCAGGTTCAATAAGTGTAAACATGCTGGGGAAACTCAGCAGTGCAGCTTCGTCAGCAGCTTTCCAGGCTTTTGAGAGCAACCACACTGAGAGCCACGTTTCACACCCTATGAAAATAAAGCAGAACAGAGATCTTGCGTGGGTGTTCAGCAGTGGGACACTCTGTTTTTAGGTGGGAAACAGTTCCAGGTACATAAGTGATAAATGAATACATGGTTGGGAAAGTTCTATGAAATTCAATGATAAGTTCAGTTTACTGTCTACCTCCTTTTATGACTTCAAGTGCCAACAATCTCCCTATCTGCTCAGCCTGAAATGAGGTGCTGCAGTTTTTACCTTCCTTGTTTTGGGCCACTCCTCAGAGATGCTGAAAATACAGTATCAAGTAGCACTTTTACTAAGGAAAACTTTTATTTCAACTGTGCAATCAATCAGTATTTAGACAGCAGTTTCATAAACATTTGGCATTTAAACTTCTATTACTTTTTGGCATGACCTTGGGGTAGTATATAAACAACCCTGGAGGGGAAAAATGAACCAACACACTAGGTAACATTTACTAGAATGCTAGAAAAAGAAAAACAAATCCACATTATTAAACGAAATAATTTTTAAAAGACATTAAAAAGTTACATTCAAATCAGGGCAAACATTAGCTTCCCTCATGCAATGGAATTCATGGAGCTGATCCCCTGAGACAAATATAAAATTAATACAATTCAGCTCCATCCTCCATTAGCCAGTCAGCCATTGCTGCCCTTAGAAGAAAATGGCACACGGAGTGAAAGGATCCAGAACACCACAATGTGAGATACACACCTGGCTCCTACACTGGCAAGTCATTCACAACTTAAAAAAAAAAAAAAAAAGAAGCCAAACAATCAAAAAGCAACATTTGTGTAAGTCAGTTTTCATATACAGTCAGTCTTCACTGAAAACGCACCAGGCAGCTGCAACGTGAGTATATGCAACCATGAAAAACTGGAATTTTTTTTTGAAGGAGCCCTATGGAATCAGAGGGCCCAACACAGCAAAGCCTTAAGCATGTTTTTACATCCCTTGTCAGTCAGGACCAGGCTCAGCATAAATCCAGAGGAATTCCAAAGAAATAAACTTACTCACATTTAAGCCAAACTGAATTTGTGTTCTTTTCTCTGATAATAGAAAGTGATTTGGATTTGGCCTTGTACTGAAGAAGGGTGGTTTTTGAAACACATGTTCCAAAATACTACAGTGTTATTACAGAAAGGTGCTCAGTTTTTCCTGCAGACAGCAATCCCTCTGCTTTAAGAGATTGCCTGCCGTTAGCAGAGCCACATTTGCAGCAACTGTTAAGTGTGTAACAATTGTTCAAGCTAAGAACCACCAGTTTAGCAATTACTAAGTGTAATTCTGCTTTCTATTTTCTGAGAATAATGTCAGTAAACTGATTTCTGTGAAATACTACCAGCATTACACCTGTGCAGCTCTCTTTGGTTGCCATGAATGGGATTTTTGGCTAAACATGGAGTGCCCTACAAAACCTATCAATGTTCCCTATGTTAGGAGATGGACTTTTCCCTGCATGAACTTCATTCTGTAATGAATAAAATGAACAAGAGCTCAGAGTTTGCTCAGAGTAACATTTTACAGAAGGCCAACAGTAACTATGCTTGTGTACACCCAGGCTGCAGCAAATGAGAAGTCATTCAAGTTGACTTGATTTGCAATGAGAAGGAGGTAAACTGACTCGAAATACTCAGTGTTTACTACAGGCTGATACTGGATTCATGGAGAGTTACAGAGGACCTCCTATGCATGGTGACTTATCTTACAAAAATCCATTTGCCAGTGGGAGTTTTAACCATCTAAGACTTCTGTCCTTTTAAAATAATAGTACTGTGAAGATTTAAAAAACAAACAAGCAAAAGCTTGTCTGTCCAGACTATGCAAACTGAAATACAAATTAATTCTCCCATTGGCTTAGAAAGAAACAGGATGAGGACCCGGATTTGAATAAGGCAAACAAGATGAAGCTCACATCTAAAGCATGGGATTAAAGCCAGAGAGGGAATGAACTGTAAGAATAATTAAAAACAGGCAAAGCAATCTCTTGATACTCTTTTCTGTTAAAAATATCATCAGTTATACAAAAAATGGAGAGCTAATATAGGAAATTACTAAAAGTGATACGTAGAATTTTCAGGTTTCTCTTACAATAGCAGAGCTATTAAAAAGTAACCAACTGATATGCCCCGTTCTGCACAGCACACACATTCCCAATTCTGGATAACTCCTGAAAGATGACAGTACTTTGCATTTGTTAAATATGGAGAAAGTACCCAAGTGTAGCTGTAGGCAGATTGAGCACTCAGTTTTGGCTCCAGGTCCTGCAGAAAAGGCCTTGCTGTGGCAGCTGAAGGGCAGATCCTCTCTTACAAACACCATCACCATGGCAAGTCAGTTTCAAGGTTTCCTCTGTAAGTTTCGATGCTTTTCAAGTCACATCAATGGTAACATTTTTGCTTTTTTTAAAACACAAGGGTTGCATATACACTTATTACACCAGCCATGGCTCCTTAGTTCTTACTACACTTAAACAAAATCAATTCACATAGTGTAACACTAAATTCCACATTTATGTTCATCTTCCAGAACATATTTAGTAAAATTCATAATTAGAAATTATATTTTTTTCTCCAGGACCCAGTTTCTACAGACATAACCTAGAAGAAAAACCTGGAAAACCTGAAACCAGTCTGCCTGCTCTGCCAGCTCTTTCTAGGCAAATGGAAGGAACAAAGTGAAAAACTCCACAGGTTAAAACGCCACAGGTATAAACTTTGAAAAAATTATCATCTGTAATATCATATTTATAATTACATGCATTGGCTTCAAGGATATGAAACATTTAAACTTTTAAATTTTGCACTGTTCCAATTAGGAAGGATTGATTCTGCTGTTAAGTTCAATAGAGACATTATCAATTTCTACAATTTTTCTGGATATTCCTTTGCTTACCTTGTGCGAGTTTTCCATCATAAGACAAATTTTCTCTCACAAAATCTTGTGATATATTAGTACTAGGCCATGAATTTTGAGGAGAGGATTTTTGTTCTGTAGAAATCATGACTGTGCCAAAGGGAAGCACATGAATGTAGACTGGGTTCTGGAGAAGTATTTTATATTTGGTTAACATAAAAATAAAGAAAAAAACAGAATAATTAATGCCTAACTAAGCTTGCCTATATGCTGAAGGTAACCGTAAATATCTTTGGTTTTCTTTATTTGCTGATAAGAAGTACCTTGATAAAATATTAAGTGATGAATCCAGTTCTGGATGCACTGCTCTCTAATACACTGAGCATTTTCAACTCTTTGGCTATTGAACTTAAAGCATCTATATAAGATTGGCAGATTTTATATGAAGTCTGTTTCTCTCAGATTATCCAGAGGTTAAACTACAGAATGGGTCTTTGGAAGGAAGAGTTTAGGATTTATAGTATTTACCTGTAACGAGGATCATAAAATTATATCCCATTACCAGTACTTACAGCAAACAAGTCTTTGGAGAAGCAGTTACCATCTGCATATGAGCTCTTTCTGAATGCAACTAACACAAGAGGCTACTCTGAAAGATGAAGTGTGAAACTTCATGCTACAGTTACACATTCTTACTCTAGTTTTGATTAATTCACACTTTACCTAACTAAAAACAGTACTCTGCTGTACATTACACATTCTGCCTGACAAGACCAAAAATAAATCTTTGGTGAAAAGGTTTTCTTTTTCTTCAGCAAGTAGATAAAAAACTGTTAAAAAATATTTTTCTTAATACTGTACTGTTCATCAACTACATGCTGGAGAAAAAAAATTACACTTGAAATTCTTTGGAGATATCTGCTGGCATTATAACTTTCTTTAAAGGCTCTTGTAACAACAAGGTAGTTAAAACTGTTGAAGCATACAACTCACCTATGCAATCGGCTACTACAATCAGGAAGCCCTATTGGTTTTTGTTAGTAACTACTTATACAATAAAATGTATTCAGCTCTTCAAACCTATAGTTTTTTAACTAGTTCAATTCCTTTGGGACGATATGTGGCTTCCTTCTCTTCTACAGAAAAGTCTTTGGTACGAGATCATTCTTCAAGCATTTGAATCAACACTGTTAGGGAGAGGTGAATGTGTTCTGTGTGCTTCAGGACCGGCAACAGTTCCAAGGCAAAGAACTCCAGGAACCAGAGCCCGATTCCTCAGCACAATCCAACCACAAGAGTAGGGCTTACCCACAACTTCTGACCACCTACTGATACTGAGGAGCAACACAGGAGTCAGCCTGGCACACCTGGAGGTGACATCTCAGCCCCAGTAAAGTCAGTGGGAGTCCTGACAGACTTAAATAGAGCCAGGAGTTCCTATGGTTGATTTCTCACAAATTACATTTTAAACAATTTCTTTAAGTAAAAACATATGCCTAATTTTTTTTTCCTTTTCTTTCTTTCTCTTTTTAAGTAGAACAGGGAAAGAGGAGGAGTGAGAAGAGGACTGGATATAGATACAGGCAAGTTTATAACATTGGATGATTCCAGCCTCCTCCCTGTCTCTCGCTCTCTCCTATTAAAAAACAAAACTATACCCTGTCAGTTTGCTCCACGTTTCCGTGAGGCAGCTTAAAAGTAACAACTGTTCCCTGAGTACAGGAAAAAACAACAACAACAAAATCAAAAAAACCACTAGAATCATTTTCAAAGGAGGTAGTATAAAACAGGAATTGCATGGGTTTGAGGCAGTAGCAGTACTCACCTCTTTCAACAGACTCTTCAACTAAAGCTCTGGCTTTTTTATTTCTCATCCCTAATCAGAGTTTTAGATTGGCATATAGGTAAAGTCACTCCCTGAGCTAAAATTCCTGGCTAACAGCACACTAGGTGAAGGCAAGAAGCAGGTTTGCATCCTAACAACAGTTCTGAGTTCTGAGTGCTTATCAGCACTCAAAGATGGGTAAAAACGAACTATAAACTCATGTTACAGTTTGCTTAAAACACCTAAGAAGAATTTAAGGCATCTTTCTGTACTCCAAAGGAACTTTATGAATACTAAAAAGGAATAAGGCAAATCAGTAATTTCATAATATATAATGCAAGGCACCACTGCTAAGAAGTACTGTGATACTGGAATACTCCTAACAATATAAATATTATTATCTATTCCATAACTCTCAGGCAAAGCCAAGCTGTTTGAAAATGCTGAGTACTTCTTCATTTTGCTATGATTTTTAGCCTTAACTTCGAATACAGGGCCAATATTTGTCACACTGTGGGGAATCCACCATGTCCCAGAGCCCCAAGGATATAGCATACATACTGCCAGCAGCTGCTGACACAGGTTTCTGGGGGAAAGGCACTGTCCTAGGCTTACTGAGGGTCTAAGAAATCAAGAGGTACAAAAGATTTCATGTGGCTGTATATGTGGAAGTTCCAGTTCTCCCAGTTTTTAACATACTCTGTGTCAACCACATTAAATCATGACATTTTATACTCTGAGGTTTCCTTCTTTTTAAAGACAGAGCTTCAGCTAAACAATCTTGTCCACCAACCTATACAACTCCCTGATCACTGAGCACATACACATGCACACACACTCTCTCTCTCTACACACACAGCTGGGGGAGGGGAAATGAAAATAAAAAAACCCAAAATAAAACAACACTACTAGGAAGTATCATCAGTTCCATAGCTGAGACCAACTAGAACACAAATGAGGTAAAGCAGTCATCAGAGTTCACCTCTCGGCAAACTGAGGTAGATAGTCAGCAAAAGGGCCAACAGCCTTCCCTTTGCTCCAGTGACATATTTTTAACTTTAGTCAGAAATCTTCACTCCTTTCACATCTTTTGACCACTGAACATTCAAAACAAGTGAGCTTTAAAAAAACAAACCAAAATATAGGAATAAAACCTCAACATTCAACGGAACTGCGGATCACCTGCTAGGTTAATCAGGCTTTCCACGATCAAACTTTGGCTCCCTGTTCATTGTCCTTCGAACAGACACACACAGAACGTCCGGCGTGGCCCCGGGGCGTCAGTTGGGCACCGTCAGGTGGATCTGCAGAGGGGAGGTGAGAGCGTGGGCAGCAGCAAACAGCAGCGGGGCCTCTGTGCAGCCACTCGTGGCCGGGCTCCCCGCGTCCATCCTCGAGTCACTGCTGGCCAAAGGGCTGCTGCTGGGAGGGGTGGCACTCGGCACGGAGGAGAGGTGGATCTCATCATTGGACTCGTGAGAAAACCTTCCGGAGTCGCCAGTCTCGTGGCTCCCTTCGCTGTTGGCCGAATGCTCCGTGTCGGCCACCACACCGAAGGGCACCTGGAAGTTGGACTGCTGGCCAGGGGAGCCGGGGGAGCCGTCCTGGCTGAGCAGCACCGTGGGGCCTGGCTGGTACAGACACATCGCCTGCGCAAACCTCCTCTGGGGCTGTGGAAATGCACAGAGAAAAGAGCCTCTGAAAAGCTGAGCCATAATTCGAATTTTTACTGCATTTCCCGTCTGCTATTCCACCCGAATGCTTCTCTCAGGGCTTTCCTATAGGAGTTTAAAAATAATCAATCTCAAGTCTTGTTCATACTTTACTCTTCCACAGTAGATGAAATAATCCTTCTAGATAAGCATGGCTAATCAAAAATTATTTCACTGGAGAGACCTGAAGAGTATTTTAAAAACACACTTGGTAGAGCTCCCTCCCACCTCCTCATGCATATTCTTTAAGCATTACTCCTTGGGTGATAGCAAATATTTTTCATATAGAGGCATAAGAAATACACAGCTGCTTGTGGAAATATTTTTCGATACGGATTTAGGACATGGATATCAGGACTTTCTAATTCTTAAACACACAAGAGCACAATACAAGTTAAAATGCAATAAAGAATAATACGCTCCATAGGTGTGAATTTGCATAATAATGTTCCAGATTTGGTCTAACAATTCAGTTTTAAACTGTTCTTTTTCTCAGACAAATAGCAAATGTGTCCAGACCAACAATTTCAGAAGCCAGACAGTTCTATTCAAGTTCTCAATTTTCTCAGTACTTTGGGTATATCATTTCGTTTCCCTCTTTTGTTTCTCTTCAGCCAACTAGAATTTTAGCTGCCAAGGTAGGAGAGGATTCCTTCTATTTTAATATTATTTTCATTTATACATAAATATTTAATTTGTATTTATATTTATACAGAGTCTCTGCAGAAATAGTTCGTCTGATGCAAAGCACACAGAAATCCTTCTGCTCGCAAACACAACGGCGAGTAAGTAATCAGTTAACAGGAGAGTTACCATGTCTGCCAATTGTAAAGGGTCACAGTGTCCCAACAACATCTATTAGAAAATGAAATTTCCGTAAGACTTTACTATGGTGAGATAGAACACCATCAACCTTACACGACTGAAACTATTCAATTAGTACTAAGACCACTAAATATGTTTCTCCATAAATAGAAAACTACCTATGTTCCTCTGCAAAGAGGGTATTACAGTAAAGATTGTGCATCTCTGCTCATTAGAGCAATTACCTCCTCAGTCTTCGCCTTCTTAGCATCCTGGAAGAACAGCCACCTTTTCTTGCCATTAGTCTTTGTGACAGGCCCATAGCTGTTAATAATCAGATCAGATCCTCCCTACAACCGAGGAAGATGCAGACATGTATTTTAATAAATTTCTATTCCTACCTATTGGTTCCATACTGAAAATGAAGACAAAGGAAGCCTCAGTGGTGAGTGACATTTTTGTGGTCTGTTATCCATCTGCACAAGTCAAGAACAGACCCACTAAATCTGGCAAGCTTTCTGTCCAGACCCAAAGCTGCAACACTGCAGACACACAGCAAAATATTCCAGCTACTGCTCTTGCTCTAGTACTTAGAATGTGGCCATTCATAGGCAGTGTATGTGCCTCTACTGGGTCCATTTCCATTTCCCAGCTCTGGCACATATCCTCAGGGAGCAGCTGCACTCAAGTTTGCAGTGTGAACAGAACAAGCCTTAACTCAGTATGTCTGCATGTGAAAGGAAGGCCACTGTGGTGTTGTCACACTGGACTGCTGGACTGAAGATTCTACTCATCCACTGGTACATCCTGCTCACCTAGGCTAATTTATAATTTGACCAACTACGAGTTCATAAAATGCAACATTGTCTTACCAGTAAATAAACAAAAAAATAATACTTTTCTTAACACCTGCTTAGTGCCATAGTTGACTAGACTGTGCAGAGGCACTTACTGAGCTCGGTGCTGACAGGGACTCTCATTTATCTCCTTGGACCAGCAGAGGCCACCGAGCAGCCCCGAGTCTATGGAGCCTTTATCTTTTGATGCTGTGCCAGAGCTAAACTCTGTAATCTGCAGAGTACAGCCAAAGACAAATGTACTGAACCAGATCTCTAGCTGAACTTTCAGATAAATACTGAAAATTCGAGCCTGGATTGCCAAGCTTGTGCTTGTCCCATTTAAAAAAAAACAAACTCCTGGAGGTTTGTAGCATATATATTTTACTTTTATAAGGACTCTGATGTTATAGCAATGAATTCTAAAGAAAGATGGGAGTTAGTAAAACTCACAGTACCTTGGTATCGATGAAGCTGTTTCCCACTATCACTGGCAATAAGGATTCTTCATTCTCTGCAATTCCTTCAATATTCTTCTCCACCTCACTAGGGTTGGCTAATGAGATGCTGGTACGTGACAGCTGCTCAGTGCTTTGCTGCACAGGCTTAGGAGCAGATGCTCTCCTACACAATGTTAAGTAGGAATAAAATTGACCCACAGGAACACAATACAAAAAAAATCAAGGACAAACTTCAAAGCTATTATTAATCAAGTAATCCTGGTATATTCTTGGCATTTACATTTTGTTATATGATACTCCTAACTCACATGGAATTTAAGGGCTATTGCTTGTGATAAAAATAACATCTGCTTCCAGTTAATCATACACGGTAGGCTACAAGCTTATGCGCATTCAGGAATTGCCATGATTAGTAATATTACTTGGAGGAAGTAACCACTAATGACATTAAGACCTTTCTACCATGCTGCACGGAGACCGTCTCCCAGTTCATACTTTTTCCTGCATATATGCTAAAAAGCCCACGTTACTGAAAAATACTTTCAGAGAGTTTTTTAATTTATTATTTCAAGTGACTTATATTTGTTCTGATCCCAAAGTTTTGGGCAGAGTCACTGGGCCAGTTTACACCCTCTAGCAACTGACGACAGACAGACAGACGGTGGCTTGTACCACTGCAAAGAAACTGCATCACGGATCTGCTTTAAAATCTGCATCATGGAACTCCTTCGTGTCAGAGTTCCTCTTGTCCGGCAACACCCGGGGGTTAAAGCCTTGCAAGCCAGGTGTGGGCAGGCTGGAGGGTTAAGCAGGAAGAGCAGATGATGTACAGCAGCATGCTTCTCTGACTCAAAATGGGGTTCAGCTGGAAACATGCCTCATACTTAGTTGTCAAAGTACCACCACTGACTCACTCTGTGGGTTCTTCCTCCTTTTCATTGGAGAAGGGGCTCAGGTAGAGTAGGAAGAGCCAACAAAGTGCTTTGTTTCCAATGCTGGTAGAAACAGGTGAAGAGACAGAGTACTTCAGAGAACTTAGCACTCTTGGAGGAGAAGGCACGTCCCAAGAATGAGTGCACTGAAAAAGAGCTCAGTCTTCAAGAACAAAAACGTACCTGGCTTTACTGCGATAAATTAAGATCAGGATGCAGATAAGGATGCAGGTCAAGGCTATGCAAACCCCAACAACAATACCAGTCATTGATTTCTGGTCCAGATGGTAATAGTCAGAATAAGCTGTATCAAAAAGCAACATAGAAAGGCTCAGTAAATAAGAAGAATTAACCCCTGCTCCCTATCAGGAAATTAATAGGGTTACAGTTACAAACACAGAGACAAATGCTTCCTTCTAATGAGATTTCCAGGCCTTCTCTGTCATACATGTTTATGCTTTTGAAAATAAAACTTGTAGACCAGAGGAGTGTCTGGTCAGTGCAGTCCTGGTGTGGCAGGGGAGGAAGGGACTGCCTCCTGGGACAGACCCAGTGCTACTGGTATCTCAAGCCAGATAAAGGACTTAAATGCCTTAGAAGAGTGTCTGCAAAGTTACTGATGTAAAATTCAAACCAGTTATATATTCTCATTTGAAAGGCAAACTTCTCATTTCTGAGCAGGAGAATTAGACAGTTCCGAGTTGAACTGAGACAAAAATTCCAAAATTATTTCATTTAGAAGAAGAAAATGCTACATTGTTAGGACTGCCTCACATAAAACAGAATGGTTTACCCAGAAGGTGGTTACAGCTAAAACAAACAGGGATCTTTTCTTCCCAATACTTGTGACAGAGTAATCAAAACATTGCTACTGACTTATGGAATCTCCAGAATCCAAGCGTTTAGGTCTCTGGTTAGACTCTGATGTCTCCTTTGGCAGGACAGCAAATTCCACTGCATTTGAGAAGGGTCCTTCTCCCACTTCATTGGAGGCTGCTATTTTAACCAAGTAGATGTTTCCTGCTGCAAGGTTTTCCAGCAAAGCCATAGTCATTGCTCCTATGAAAAGATGATAACAGTTTCAGTTAGACAAAATTTTGGGAGCAGACTAGGATTTAGACATTGGGACCTACACTTTTTTCCCAATACCACCTCTAAATTTTGCTTGAGGATTGTGATCACTTTGATACATTCTACCCTGCACATAAAAGCTACAGAATGAACACTGGGCTTGCCTTCTCATCCCTTGTTTCCTTTCTCTCCATTCCATTTGAACACAGGACACTGTGAAGTGCCAGTATAGTTCAAAACCAAGATTCAAGTATTGGCTACGACACAGCACACTAACCCTAAATCTAGCACCAGCTGCATTTCAGTGTGACAGCCTTTATGTTGTGATCACATCTGTGAGGAGATGCACCCAGCATTAACCAGACTCTCAGGCAGCAAAACCAGAACGTTAAACCCGTCTCATACAGAACATACATGCCTCTCCTCCACCCACTGTACCTTGAACATGAATGAAAATTGACATAACAAAAGAATCCAGGTTCAGTTTCAAATTTCAGGTCTAGTTGGTTAAATGAACACGACAGCTCTGCAAGAGTACATTACGCCACGATTTTAAAATAAAATTAAACCCTATTTAGACCTGTGTAGGCTTCCTTGATTACTGTGCATCTAAGCTGTGCTACTAAGAATATTACAGAAAGTGTCTTTTTCATATGCTAGGGATTCATTTCCTAAAGTCCCTGAAGGCTGGAAGAAAGATTAAGAACATAAATAGGATTCACTAGCATTGTTCTCAGACAGGCAAAACTCCTATCAAAGTCAATGAGAGCTTTGCCTGCCCAGGGACTGCAACTACTGCTTAGAATTGCAATTCATTTCTAAAATGCCTGTGTTTCTTGCTACCATAGAAATATACTGCTTTTATTTCCCTAAATAGAGGCAGTTACAGCACTAAATCGATCTCTTGTTCTCTTTCACATACTCCATTCACTTTCTCAGACTTAAGCCAAAATTTTAACTTTTTAAATAATTTTGAGAAGTCAAAACTTCTAGCATCATAGGAAGCTATAAAATATCAGGTTGTTTTGTTGACAGAAAAGATTATACATTTGGCAAAAAGGAAGCTACTTTCAAAGCTATTTCAGTTCTTCCATAAAAAAAATCCATTAGCTGAAAGCATTTGAAGTAAAATGCGAGGTATCTGTAACCAAAGGAGCTGTAATATTTAGCACCAGCAAGGGTGAAAGGTCACATTTCAGTATCACAGGCTCCTTCCCACCAGCTCCTTTGCAATCTGCTGCATTGCTAAAGCAAGTGAGCACTTGGTACTGATTTACTGCACACCAAGTGTGCAAGGGCTGTAACTTCTGATCCACTTGAAGAGAACTAGGGAAGAAGGGGGAGGTGGCTGGAAGATAACTCACATCATGAATCAGCACCAAAATGCAGTCATATTTTCTAGTTTTGCCAGGCCTAACACAAGCTCATTCAAATTACAGGGCGGACTGGGAGAAAATTCCCTGCATACATTAAAGCCCATGCAAGGACTTTTATAGGTTGCAGGGTTGGTTTGCGGTGTGTCTTTTGTTTGGTTTGGTGTCTTTTTAAGTATTTTTTTTATTTGAGAGGATTTCTCTGGAGGTATAAGAATGGAATAGGGTCAAGATTTCACAAATCTTCTGCAGAACAAGTTTAGCATCAAGACAAAACAATGCTGTTTTTTGAATAGCGTTAACCGATCTAATCAGAATAAATGCATTAAAAAACCCAAACCTTGGTTCTACCTCAAATTACCTATGAAAGGACTGTCACAGAACTGATCACGGTATTTGCCCAATTTTATCTCTACATACTAATTTCCTTTCACAGACTTTTTCATCCATACTTTAACTAAGAGTCTAACAGATTGTCCTAGTGTGTCAAGATGCCTGAATTCCACACCATGCCTCAAACCCTAATATACCTGTCAAAATACAAAATTTGTGGCTCTAACATTGATGGACACAGTAATACACTGAGATTTATAGCTCTCCATTTGTTCATTCCCTCCAACACTTTCAGTATGGGAACACATGAAAATGTTTACTGTTACTGCCATCCCGTCATCCAAAATCTCTGGTGAAATACTATCAGAGATGCTGTTCAGTTTCACAGGCATGACTGAGCTGAAGGATGTATCTGAAAGCAATTCAGGCACTTTGCTGCATGCAGCAAATACAGTGTATCATCACCAGAATGACAAGATTTAGTGTTCAAATATAAGCTCTCCACAAATTTAAATCTGCTGGGTTTTTTACTGAGTAAAAATTAATAGTAAATTTGTCCTTTAATATGACAACTTTATATCATTGTTTCTTCCAACAATTTCGTTGAATGGCTTTATTTAAATTACTGTTTCGTTGAACGATTCTAATAATGAAAACCCATGGGCTCAATCTTCCTCTGTAGTTAGACCTGACTGATATTTCAGAGACTAGTTACTTTTCACAAATTTAGTTTCATAGTCATTTTCCTTTTACTCTTAACAGCTGCCCATTCTATTTGAGGCCAGCCTGACAAACACCCTTGTGCTGCAGCAAAGGTAAGCAAAAGCAAAGTGGCACTGCCACCTTTCAGAAGGGCTGTTGGTCCTACGTCCTCTCTTCAGGAGCAGCACGAAAGACAACAGCTCTGAACTAGAACAGCTCACTCTCCATGACGGTGAAATGAATTATCCTCTGTGAGAGCATATGCCTTAAGTTTTTGGAATTGTCTCCACAGAAAATTTACAGCCTCACTTTCTGGGGGCAACTAAGCTTTCAGCCAGGTAACAGCACAGAACAACAGAACAGTAACTCTTCCAGGGCAATCCCCTTAAATAGGCTACTCAAGCATGTGACTTTACTCTGTAACACTGAGCTTTCCTCTCCGGTTTAAGACATTATTAGAACATTATCTATTCTGAACTGCCTCTGTCTATTTTGAGTATCAACGGAACAATAATTATCTTTTTCTTTTTTTCTGGCTACTGTAGAAATCCATTCTCGATTCAGCTCTTTCAAATCCTAGTACTATTCAGAAAAGTGCCTACAAAAATTTATACTATCTCTACATTTAATCACAGAGATAGGACTGCAGTTCACATCAGCATATCCAAGGTACTGTTAGATTATCTGGGGCTCAGCAGTAGAATAGAGCCAGACAGTTAAACTGAATTTGCAGAGTGATTTACTGGGAGTAGGAGAAAGTTCATTAAGCAGACTGAGCTAACTGGATTGGCAGTGATGGAGAGAAACATATAAACCCACACAGCCACATTTAAACATTTAATTCTGCAGAGAAAGGCATCTCAGAGACTTCAGATTTGAAAGAGTGCATTTACAAAATGAAACTGTCACAATCATGGTTACAACGGAACTAAGATGGATGTAATTGGATTTACAAGACATTTTGGTTTACAGGCACACACTGAGACCCAAAGCAAGACAGAGAGCCCCTTCTTCCCTCACCTTCTGAATATGAACTTGTTTTTTAATACATCTTCCCATGGCAATAATTCTAAACTAATTAGAACTTTTATGTGAACATTTATATGAATTTATTTCTTATTGTAGTCCAAGGTTGCTGAAAGTAACAAAGCATCTTATAAGTAGCATCATTGTTTGTCCAGTTCATGGGTTTATGATTTTAGTTTACCTTCTCTGTGCAACACTTGCCATTCCCCAGCAATCCAAGACTTCCTGGATGCATAGAGGATAGTGTAACGTGTAACAACTGTTTCAGGACCATCGGGTGGCTTCCAGGAAACCAAAGCAGTATTGTCCTCTATTAAAGTCACCTTCACTCCTACTGGAGGGCCAGATGGTGCTGTGAGAACAGTAACACAATGCTATTAGGCTAACCCAATTTACATGCAATTAAATTGCTCAGAAAGAAACTGATGTGCAGATCTAATGGCTACTGCTACATCCCAGAAACCACACTGAAACAAACACATACTGCTCCGCAGAGACACTCTCCTGTTAACTCTGAGCTGGTCAATAGCTTAGATTCTGTAAAAGCAAATTTCATATTTTTCCTTCAACTCCAAAAAGAAACAGTTATTGACAACCCCCCACTTCATCACCCTGTGAACAGGTACCTCCCAAACACTGCATTGGTGAGAACACGAAACTGCAGGTTTGGATTTTCCCCTACCAAGCTGACAGTAAAGCAAACCAGCAGCTAAGGCAGTAGATGTGTAATATTCTTACAGTTTCCAAAACTTCTGGGGTTTAAAATACGTTTTCATAATGCCTATGAATCAGCCACACCTCTTCAATACATATTTTAAAGTTTTTATTAAAGCTATTTCTATTCAGTGGCTGCTAATTGTGAAAGCATCACACTTTATATAAAAATCAATGCTGATTTAGGGTAGATTTTGAAAAAGAATTTCACAGTTCCAAAACAGGGATTTCCCTGCTAGCATTTCTCTATCTCTCACCAAGAAGAGCACTATCTGTATCTCAGAGGAAAGGATTTCCCTCTCCTACACACAGCTTAAAATTAATAAGCAATTTTTCAGGCCATTTGGTTTACAGAACGTTCTTTTGAGAACCATAGGGTCCTCTCCTGGTTCCTTACCTTCTGGGAGGGTAGTGTGGTAGACTACAGGACTCCAAGGACTGGAGAGCTGGTCCACGTGCAGTCGAACTGCAAATTCATACATGGTTTTTGGCTCAAGACCTTGAACTAACATATGAGTCTCTGACCTGGACAGATGAAGGAATAAAATACATTAAACAGCAGCAGTTATCTTGAAGGTCCCAAACTCAGATGATCAGATGTCTCAGTCACACAAGTAGATTCTCACTGTCAGTTCAACACAGTACAAACCAGTTCAAGTCCAAGACACGTGGCACGTCTGTGCTGCCTACCTGGAAATGTAATTGTACCAGCCCTGGAGCTCTCAGGAGGATGTTATGTCTGCTGTCAGTTGACTCGAGCTCCAGCTTTTATAAAGCTTGTTTGCACAGCTGATGCACAAGCAATATCATTGGCTGGCTCACCGGCAGGTATCCCAAACTCAGCTCTTTCCACACTTGTCCATAGGACACTATGCTTCAAGCTGGAGTAACAAACTGCAACCAGCATCGCAGCTGACAAGGCACGTGGTATTGGCCCTTGGATCTGCTTCCCAGCTCACAGACACACAAAGGCTGTGTGGGCGACATCCCCTTCCACTTACGGCCTCCACACCTCATGTTTAGGGGATGAATATGAATGCTCCTTACTCATCTGGTAGTAATATTTAGTAATATATTCATTCCAAAAGTGATTCTCTTAATCATAATATTGCAGTTTACTATTTGATCACAAAGTCAATTGTAGACATTTTGCTTTACTTTGATTCTGGGGGCAGAGGGAAATCTTTCATATATGCCAGGGTTAATTCTGGGTGTTAACACCCCAATCAAGATTAAATCTCAATTTAAAATGGTCTTACTCTACAGATACTTCTTTATAAAACCTCATTTAGTATTTTCATCTTCTGTACTGCAGAGGCTGTCACCAGTATCTGCAATAGCCTCATCCTATCACAAAAAGCAGCACTCATTGCTATGCTCCACATTGCACACTAAGAAATTTACAGGGTGATTATACTGTGCCTAATTGTTAAGCCGGGAGTTGCACAGCAGCAGATATGTTCTTGGAAGAGAAAACCATGAATATTAGGATGGAAATTATTTATCCTTTAAGACAGCATTTTTCTTATTTAGAGGCTTGAGTAAACTGAAGTTTTGAGGGAGCTGCACACATGGATTCCCTCAACAGCCCCACGGCCCCCAGCATGGAGCAAAGTGTTCTGCTACCACACCACTTGGGCAGAGGCTGAACAGCAACCCAAGGCACACTCCCTTCCCTGTTCAGCCATTCTGTGCCTCACACATTGCTTCTCTGCAAAGCAAGCAGTCCTACTCAGCTTTCCCCTGGCAGGGTGCTACACACTCAGGAACATGGCATTCCCACAAGGAAATGCTCAAGCCCTCAAAAATTCTCATTTTCAGTCTTAAAATCAGACACTGGACTGAGTCTCATCTTTGCGCAGACAAGCTACCTATAAAATAGGCATTCTCTTTTGCATAGTTGAAGAAGAGTTTAAAATTAAATTCAACCTAGACAGCTAAAAAGACATTAAAAAATGCCCAATGATACAACACTAGGTTCATTGGTAGAGAATTAAGCTGTTCTACAAATATATCTTAAAAAACCCAACAAACTGAACTAGCAGCCAAAGGGCAAAACACACAGTCCTCTAAGGGAAATAAAAGTTGTTGCTAGTAAAAGACAATTAAATAGAGCAGGAAGAGTAGAAACTGAGCGGGAAGGATCTGGAACTGGCAAACCAAGAGTCCTCAGCAGCGCTGCACTCACGTTTGGAGGTAGAGGACCAGGGAAGCGTTCTGCAGCCCCACGGGGTTGCAGCGCACAGTGTAGTTGATGAGCTGAGCAGAGGTGAAGGCAGGCTTTCCCCAGTGAAGGTAGATGGAAGATGAGGTGTTAGCTTTGGCATAGAGGTGGTGAGGAGGTGGCGGGGGTGGCACCATGCGATCACGGACAGCTGTTTAAAACAAAATAGGAACAGGAATTACTTACTGCACTGTATACAGATACTGGTTACTTTGAGAGGTCTGAGCCCACAGTTTAGATCCAAATCTGCCCTTACCCAGCACTACCTGGTATTCAGACTCCGGAATCTGGTTAAAGCTACCAGAGATCCCTCCTAACCCACTACATGTCACATACTATTTCTGCAATCCCACTTGTTTATTCAAAAACGAAGTTAAAACTATCAGCAGAGACAAGGAAAAGAGATAAATCTCTCATAAGATACAGGATACACCATGTTAGATGAAGCAGATAGTTCAACAAGGGAGGGAAATGTGCTTGGGCTATCTTGTTTCTTCAACTGCACTTCATGAACACAGGACACTGTCGCAGTAGTAGGATGACTAGGGCAGTATTTGTCACTGATATGATCTTTCTTGTTCTCTGTTTTACACTGAATTAATTGACTATTTGTAGGTTAAAAACACAGACCTTGGGACCTTGAAACAGCTCAGCTCTCAATAAATTCTTCATGCATCTACAACACTTACAGACACATCCTGGAGTACTGACTGTTTGGTCAGCCTGATAACCTTCTTCCATACTGTTGTATGCCAGCAGCCTTACATGATACTTTCTTCTAGGATCTGCAGAAAAAGCAAAGGAACAATTAGGCTCAAGCAAAAAAAAAAAAATCAGACTTCTACAGAGAGCGAGACAAATTAATGCTCCTGCAAGTTTGTTTCAAAACTTGTTTGCTACAATCAGTAGCCCCGATGGACGTGCTGGATGCCTGGAAGCCTGTCTTCTCTCCAGCCCTGTGAATTCCCCCTAATCTTTACACAGAAACAGTCAGTTATCTCCCAATCTCACTTAAAATAACCTAAAGCAAAGGTTTGTAGCAGAATCAGTGGGAGTAGGACAAATACCACATTTTTTATCTGTAACAAAGTCACACCTTCACAGCTACAGAGCTGGATTTAATAGTACTATTCAGCATATTGGAAGTGTTTTCAGACCTTTAATAAAGATTTGTTAAAACAAACAGCAGGAGGTCCACAGAAACCAACATTTGTTTCTAGATACACAAGCTGTAAGGAAGGAGGGCAGTCAAAGCAATGGCAAGACAGGATCCAGCAAAGAACTGGGACATGATTTGCTTCCAGGCTTCGAAGGAGATAAACTGTGAAACAACAGGGATTGTTAATAATGCTTTGACAAGCAAATTCTGCCTCCAGATGTTTTCTTGAAAGCTGATTCTGGCAGTCCTAGAGGGTCACCATTCCCAGCTGGAAGGATCTCCCCATCCCCTTTCTCTGCCCATGCCTTCAGGTGGCCACACTGCAGTTTGCTGCTTCTCTGTTCTGTTGATGATACGCTGGCCTTGATCCAAGTGAAAAATTGCTACAGAGAAATGAGTTAGGAAGGGGCCTGGAGCTCTCTGTAAGTGGTGATGGCGTGGGGCACCCACAGGAGGCCGGAGTGCAGGCACCAGGATGGCTGCTCTGCTTCCTGCAGCTACTCCCTTGCAACTGCATTTGCAACCAACCCCTTGCACACAGCGATGATTTGCAAGGTGGCAGCGCTTGCTATCAATTCACATGAGCTAAACTTCACCCCAGTAGTGATAGGTACTGGGACACTCTCCTCTCCTATTGACATGAACCTATTTCTTTTAATTAAGATTTTCAGAAGGTTCAGATGTTATATAACTGTGCTGATCTTGTTCATGTCTTTTTTCCTTGCCCTAAGGTACCATAATATTATCCCTTCTCAAAATAAGCTCTTCTGTTTCTCCTTTTAGCTGAGATTTGATGGGGCTTCTCATGAAATAAACAGGAACACAAATTCCTGACATTTCTTGACCAGGAATAGGACTTGTTTCTGTCAGAGCGTTGGCTCCCTCTGCAGTCACGGCACCAGCAATACCATCTGAACAAAACGATTGGATATTTCTGTAAAGGTGGCAGAGTAATTTCCTAATAATGCCCTTTATAAAATCTTTTCCTATTTATTTTGAAACAGACAATCTTCTCGTGTTGTAGTTACCCATATCAGCTGTAAATGAGATATCACTAGGTAGAGTTAACATCTCTATGCATTCTATGTTTATTTTTGAAAGGTTATTTTACCAAAATCTAAATATAGATGCAAAAGCAAAAAGGCTCCTGTATTTGGATTATTATACTTGAAGTATTTCTTTGGTGTGTTTGACCTTAATGGTAGAATAGGCAAGAGGAGGCCATTCCCATTTTTTGAAGATTTTAACATCAAAAGCAGACAATGTAAATAACAAATATAGATTAAAAAAAAAAGGAAAAAGGCAGTTTTTTTAAACTAGAGCAAAATTCTCATTTGCTTTGAAGGTTTTTTTCACTTTACAATAGCACTTTTACAACAGATTACATCAGTTGTTCCTAGGCAAAAAATTACAAATCAGAAAAAAGGAGACAGATACAAACACACAGAATAATCCTAACCATGTGATAAAATATGGAATTTTAATATTGAAAATTCAGAAAAATAGTAAGATGTTATATGTAAAAATTGAAATCTTTTTTAAAAATTGTAAAAAATACAAGGTGCATTTAAAAACACTGGGCCCAACCAAAAGGATAAATGATAAAAACCTTTCAGAAGTCCCAAGTGACTTGAATACACCAAAATCAAGTCACAGTGCCTTGTTGAGGAATATTATAGCATGCATCTCAGAGAAGCAGAAACAAACACCTTCCCAGGCCTCTTAACCTGTGGTAGGAATACACACATTAGCGTGCGACTGAAGTATTCAAAAACAAAGCCAAAATTTAAAACGGGTCATCAAGACATCTTCAACATCTCCATAGGACTATGCTTCGGAGGTTGTTATCAAAAAAATCACTTGTCCCAGCCATTCTTAGAGAAGACTCGAGCTGGAGCACTGCTGAGCCACCTCTGGCCGCCCGGCGGTGCCCAGCTGGCCGCGTGTCCCTGCCCCTCTCTCCACAAGCCCCCGGCACAGACCCCCGCGGCATTTCCGCAGGACACAGGATGACAGGCACGGCCATCCATCATCCTGCCGAGCACCTTCAAAAACTCCCTGCCCTTTGAAAGTGCTCACCCAGAACTGATCGTCTTCACTGTGAAATGAAGGATAGCTGAGCTCTAGTGCCCTGCTGAGCTGAATGAGGAGCCTGTGAGGTCTGTTTATCCTCACCGCATTTTTTTTTTTTTTTTTAAACTGAATTCCTCATTAACACTTGATTGAGGAGCAAAGGAAGAATAATGCGATGTGGAAGAAAGGCAAAAAAATCTAACCCCCACAAAAAAATAGAAATGTGTTTGAGAAAAACACATTTTAAAAATCTTACTTTTAAGTATCCTTGATATTTTACATGTCGAAGAAGCACAATGTTGAATGCCATTCTTCTTACTGCTGTATAACACAAGAAGTTTCAAGCAGAATTATCTTTTTATAGAAAAACCTGTCTAAAAGTAAAGTATCCGAACTGGTCCCTACCATCTGAAAAACAAAGTTATTTTCACTTCATGATATCATGGTTTAATTGGCAGCAGGACCAGTTCAAGCCAAAAGCGGTGTCACAATTTTTAAGCTGTCACACATTAGGGCTTCTATCGTTAAACTCATCTGCAGATTTCTGTAATTGAAATAGCAGCTGAGGAGGGAGGAGTACGTTATGTACTGCTCTAGGAAAGCCTAAATGTTACAGTCATCTAAAAAAGAGAATAGAAAATAATTAAAGACAGTGTATTGAGCAGCAATAGAAATTGATGTGGAACTTGCTTCACAGATTACACCCATAATATGAGTTAAGACCAATTCAAAAAGACCACCAAGATGCAGATCCATGTTGATCATTTTTTCACCATGTGCCAAACACAGTAACCAAAGATCTGCCAAAGATCTGCCTCAGTTCCAAGAGTTACTTGTTTGCTATTTGTTTTATGAGGTGGTGGGAAATATTTTTTGTCTGAAGTAGCCTTTGTTTAAGATATTTTTTACAATTTTACATTTCATTTACAGGCTTATGATACTATTTACTCCTCAATGACAATCCCAATACACACCTGGCACAAACACTTCCATCTCGCAGTTCATCAGCTGGATCAAACACTCAAAGCCAGACATATCCGTAGAGAGAAAACAAACTTCAGGAGCTTTCTTATCTTTAACCAGCACAGGTGTCTTGAGTAGTTTACACATAAATCACTGATAAAAGATTGGGGATGCATGGCCACCTGGGGACTGACAGTCTCAAATTCTTGAGAATTCATTGTTCCATGGATGGACAGTGTGTACCATCCATGCACAGAAGGCTTGGAGGAAACAGTCCTGGTCACAACAGAGCCAGGAGTAACACATCTCTGCGCAGAAAACCACTGCTCTTCAGAAACAAAGCAGGTGCAGTGATTTACTCAGCCCATTAACATAAATTCAACTTAAGTGAAAAAACCTCACATCAAGATTTCACCTCTGCATTTTCGAAATTTCCCTGAATCACTGGTAACACTGAATTGTTTCAATTAATTCTCTTGCAATTGCCAGCATTTGTGTAGAGCTTGAAGGCTTGTTCCCAGTCTTAAGGTGAACAGGAACAATTTTGTAGCCTATTTACCAACTAGCAGAATTTTTTAAAGTTAATTTGTTTCTGTTAAATATCATTTGCAGGGGTTTGTGCTGTCGGTATTAGATTGTTTTAAAATTGTCACAGCACCTACAGGTCTTTAATAGGCATTTTTATTGTTATTACTCAAATCAGCTGGTGGAAAGGACAAAAATCTACACTGTTTGTACAATTCAGGGGGGTTGGCATAGATGCTGATAGTAACATGTTACAGCTAATTAATAAATTTTATTACAAGAGTGCCTGTGGAACGCACAGAGATTGTCTTAAAAGACATCACAGGCTGGATGTGATAAGTTGGAGCAGCTTCACACAGTTCAATGGATCTGCTGCACACACTTTTTTTTGTGTAACCAAAACTTATCAGCATTAAGAACGCATGAATAACAGTTCCATCAGAGGCACAAATTTTGCCTCAGGTAACAATACTCCTACAAAATAAGAGTAGGAAAAAGTATCTTATGTCTTCTGTTTATGCCTTAAGTTGATTAACTTCAAATATCAAAAGAGATACTGTCCCAAATATCACTGGTGACAATTTATGTCGGATCAGCCTCATCTTCCTATGACAGTTTTCGTAGGTAGGTCACTGCTCCCTGGTGATATTCCTCTGGAATCTCATATCCTGTCATTCACTCTCCCATAAAAATCTGCAGTGAGTCCTGCAGATGCAACCCTGGTAGGTCTTTCATATGAGAGACACATGGGGGAGCCTTGTCTTTGTTTTCAGTCTATGAATGGGTTCTACACCTCAGAGTAAAACTAGAGCGAAGTTAAATACTGCAAATATGAGCAAAAAAATTAAGTTAAGCTATAATTTAAAACATGGATTGTAACTTGGAAAAACATAAAACATTACAGTAGCTGTATTTCAGTAAGAATTCAGATAACAATGATTTACCAGTGTATTTTACTGTCTTACTGCATCCTTGAGATATAATCTTAGAGATTATATTTAGCTTGTCAGAAAGCAGACAGGAAGCTCACAGAAGATACAAACAGATGCGTCAAGAAAAATACTACAGTGCACTCAGATGTTCCAACCCTGGTTTTGTGACAAGTCATTTCATTTCCAAGCATGGAGGGAGAACCACAGCTGTTTATCTGTCTGGATGTGAGAAACAGAGAAACTGCAAAAATATCACAAAGAATTGAGACTTGGCTTATTAGCAGTTCTGTTGGTCTACACTTCATTGGAACATCTACATTTTATTGCACCAGCTGAAATTATTCAGTATTCTTTACTCCTGCTATCAGCCTTGCTTCTATGTAAATCTTCCATTTATCAGGAAGAATCAGGAAAACTTGAAGGGGAGAACTTGCAACTACAAAACAGCTGTCAGTCAGAAATACTCATATTCGGATATTCCCATTTTCTTTTCCAACACTTAGGATTTTAATATGTTCAAATCACGTCTATTTCTCAGTTAAACACAGATTAAACACTCAGAGCCTAATTTTCAAAGCTTGGGATAATATAAGTGGTCTGGTAAACATATACACAGTGGTAGGCAGAACCAACTCCGGGTCCTCTGCTTTGAAGCCATTTCCCAAGTGATAAAGGTGCCATGGGGAGAGGGAGGAACATCTCCAACCACGGCGGGCTCGTTCCATCTGGCAGAGTTATACCTCATGGCAGCCAGGTGGTGTCCTCATGCACTTCCAGTGGACACAGCTGGAAAAACTGGAGGCATCAAAGATTAAATGCCTGTATTTGCAGTTAAACAACTAAAACCAGAAATGTGCTTCTAATCACTTTGCAGCTGGTGAAGCCCTTTATAATGCAACTACCTCATTCTTAAATTACCAAGATTGCACAGACCAAACTTTTAGAAAAAGTTACTAAGAACAATAAAACCACTCCCACATTCACAGGAACAAAAATTCCATTTTCAATATTGTATTACCTAATTAAAACCCTCTAAGACTAAAGCAGCATGACACTAACAACACAGCCAATGAAAAATCCTAATCCATGTATAATTCCATCCTCTCTTCTCAAAAGAATACAGAGAAATGAAAATGTCCTGATTACATATTAACACTGTCTTCAAATCAGTTTATCCCACTCAGATTTTGATAATTTGTCTCCATGCAATTCTTCTGTCCCAGGTAAATTTACAGCACTACAGGTAAGTATAAAACCTGTAACAGCAGGTTTTATACATTTACACACGAGACACACTCTGGGTAGCTGCTCATTCAGCTGAAGCTTATACTGAATACAAAATGAGTAGTCCTAAATCAAAAGTGTTACAAAGCGTTTGCCGATATCAACACAACCAAAATTTTGGCTTTCTGGCAAATGCTTCAGAGAAAGCATCTGTTTACAGGCTACTTAGCCAAGGTTACAAGAGAGTGTAAGATTGCAACCCCTAAAAGCCCTGTCATTGTTTCTTTCAGCTGCTGCATGTTTGTGAAGCTCTGAAGGCCTTGAAAGGAGCCAGAGCAGAGCCAACAGGTCAGGGCTAGATAAAATTAAGAAAGAATCCGAGGTCAGACCATGAAAGGACTTCTTTTTTTTTCCACCCCTCCAGAACAGTGAGTCCACCTCCAGCAGCCTTTCATTCAGTCCTGATAAGAAGAGACAGCACCCCACAATCTGGATTTCAGACATTTTAAGTCCTCTTTGGGGGAAGGAAAAGATAAGGAAGACGAAAGAAAATGGACATTTTACTATCATTTACTGTTGGAACACATTTTCATACCTGTTTTGAATATCTCTCAGCAATTTAAAAGGAAAATATTTATAGAAATGGAATTACTGGCAGCTTTGTTCTTGTTTCTAAAAGAATTGGTACAGCACTGAATTTCTAGAGAGAAAAAAAAGGTTTGGTGTCTTGATGTTCTGAGCCAAGTTCAGTGACTGAAAACCTAGAAATAACTTCTTAAGCTACAGCCAGTATGGCAATTCTAACAGCTGGGGAAGGAGATAAGAAAAATATTTCATCTTTATTCTAGCTTGCGTATAAAATTTAAAATAATACTTTTTTCCTTTCAGTTAAAAGTATCAAAACCACAGCACATTCAGAAGGCTGAAAAAATAGTTGTTCTAAGGACAAAACTTCTGTGCCCAAATGTCCATTTTGAACTTAATCTTTTGTGCTGCTGCATTTTTTGTGTAACCTACAGGTCCATTGTTGGGTAGTGGTCTGGCTGGAGAGCTCATTGGTCTGGTCTGCCAGGGTGACTGTGCTGCCCCCAAGCCCATCCCTTCAACACAATAAACTCCAGATAATTATTCAAAGAAGAGGCCAGCAGCATGGGCTGCTCTGACATCGGGTCACGGCCTTTGACATCGAATCTGGGGCTAGCCAAAGTCTGCTCCAAGCAACAGAGGTCCAGGGGAATTATTAAGGGGGAAGGGTGGGAAAGGAAGAGCACTGAGAAATACTATCCTTAAAAATGTACTTTTGAAGCAAAGTAATGTAAATACAGCAGAAACTTATTAGGAAAATAAGCAAATATATTTCAAATGTACCAGAGGAAAAGGACAGAGAGAAGCGCATCAAGCCAAACAGAAACGTAAAGCTGGGAGGCAGGAGTGTGACACAGACTCAGGTCTGTTCCTCTTTAAAGCAGGTATTCCCTCTCAGATTTTCAGCATTGGATTTTATTTCATTTTTCTAAAAAATTCCCTTTTACCTTCCTTATAATTGAGCAATTAAACACAGTTAAGCAACCCTGTTCTATTACAGTTTTTAAAATCGTGTTGATGTTCTGGATGTGCAATTGCTAAGTATTATTATCAGTTTCAAATAATATTTAATTTCTTTTATTTTTAAAGGAGCTGGAATTTCAATTGGTTGCACAATTGAATTGATCGCATTTTAAATAATGACCTTTTAATATCCCATTAAAATAGTTTGAGTAGTTAAAAATCACCAATATTTTACATCTCATGACTTCTTTTTCAATTTAAAGTAACTTTAAACATTTGGATGGAACAAAGACTGTCTGTGATACCCATGTTTTCCTTTGCAAACCAAATAACTGAAGTAGAAACTAAGCAATTTGTTCTTTGTACAACATTGTAAAAGTTTATTTTGGTAGAAACTGGAACATATGACACATGTGAATTGATCCAGCTAAACAGTCTGGCTTTCCACGGCTTTGGACGGCTCTCGCTTATTTGTCTAAATCTGAAAAGGGTCTGTATCCCTTTTGTAGCTTTGCACTATCCCCTTAGAGGGCCCCAGGACAAACAACATCTCACACCCCCTTGCAGTAAAAACATCACCTCTCCTACTGCCCACCATCAGCAATAGCAGCTTCATACAAAAAAGTGCTGGGGGAGGGCTGGCGGGGCAGGATGAATTCCCAGCACAGCATTTCAGCCTTTTGGAGCCCACGGAAACAAGAACTATCTAAAGGTCTCAAATCTTTTTAAAATAAGTGAAGCAAATCTCAAGGCTTTTAAGTTTGCTCGATTTCCTCACGGGTGTGGGGCATTCCCTCCATGCCTGTAAGGTCTGCCATCAGCCCCTGTGCTTCTCCTGCATTTCAGAGAACTGTTAAATTGCACAAGCAAAAAGCTCTCTTCCAATATTATTCTAACAACGCTCTCTAAACCAGCAGACACTCTTATGTTAACTAGCCTGGCTCACCGTTTTCAAAGTGAGCCCTCAAAAGCTAACTTGAAAGCAATACCAGAGGCCTGGACAAACACCTAATTTTGATCTTTTGTGCTCGTCTTTTCTTCTGAGAGACCTTTTCTTTTGTTGCTGCCCAGTGGAAAGCACATAGCTCATTGGTCCTGCTTTGAAAGATGAGAGCACTGCCCCTCAGTCCACCCCTCCGAGCACAATCACTTTAATGGAATTATGTAGAGAGGCCATCTCTGGAAGAAGAAAGGGAGGGTGAGGGGGGAGGGAGAGAGTGTCCGAAGGAGCCAGCAGAGCTGTTACCCCAGTTACTGACACACAGATGTCCACTGAGAATTCATGCAGTGGCCCAAACAGGATGTGCCACCCCACACAACAGGTTCCCTTACATAGAGCAGTGAGCTATGCACAAGACACAGAACATTGTTAATCAAACATTACAACAGCGGGTCAGGAAAAAGGGAAAGAAACAACCTACACAGAAATGCTGCCATAAACACGCCTCAAAACAGAAGCATGCTGTAAAAGGTTCTTTTCTGTAAGATACAAAAGACTGAAAAGATGATCTCCCCAGTGGAGACCAACATTTCTGGGTTGCAGACAGGGAGAAAGTTCAGACAATTTGCGTGGCCTTCATGCTAAGAGAAACGCTTCCAGAGGATGCACCTAAACACAATGTAATAAGCACTCTACCAAATTTGGTTTAACATCTGTTTAGGTACCAAGCTCTATCATACATATGCACTGACTGCCTGACATCTAGCATCACCTTACAAACAACACATTTGCACACAATGACAAAGGCAATCTGTTCACAGTGCTCAAACTTTCCCCTGGAGCTATGATATAAATTTTCTTTCAGAACCAACATTTTCTGCTGGTCTGTCATGGACTCCCCGTGCCATTTTGACCCTTTTGTGCAGCAAAATGAAAACACTATCTATCATTACTTGCACCACAGTGACTTTGTAGGAGGTGCACGGTTTCATTGCAAAAACATCTGTGGTCTGGTGACTCAGATCTCAAGCTTTAGGAGTTGTGCTGTTGCAAGCATGACTGCAAGATGCAAAAGTTTCTGGCAGGGCAACTAAAAATTAGTCTGGCTCTTTCCTCCTCCAGAGGGTAACAAGGAACTGCACTAAAACACATTCAACTTGCAAGGTGTAAAACAAGTCAATCATGACAGGAAAACAAACAAAATACATGTGAGGGGAAACCACCACTATATTTTTCTTAGAGCAAATATTGGCTGCCTGGGCTCTATCCAGCTGCACCTATAATTAGGGCCCTAACTTCAGTGGGATGTTCTGTTATTGCAGGTGTCAAGGGCTGTGTTCTCCTGCTCACACAGGGCTCCCTCTCACTGCTGGGACATCAGGCAGCCAAGGGGACAGACAGACACCCACCTGCACTACTGTCCACGGGCTTGGGGGCATGCACAGTTGTGTGGGCACTGAACTATTATCATACAGATCCTCTGCAGTTGTAAACAAAGCAGCCTCTTAATGAAGCTCAAAATTTGGCACTCATTTGTTGAATACAGGGGAGGGAGCAAGCTAACCTAGACAGCTGACAAATTTAACAGTGATTTTGCTAAACTGACCCATTTGTCATGAGCTGCTAGCTAGTCTGATACATTTACTGCTAATATTACAACTCTCGTACTTCATTTGCTGAAGTTAAATCCAGATGGCTTAAAAAAACCAAACAAAAGGGCTGGCATTGAGCTTCCTTTTCTACACTACTTTTAATATGAATTATTCATGGAAAAGCCATCATATAATGCTACGTATTTTCCAGTTACACACATTAGTAAACCAGGAAGCAGGGAAGACAGCTAATATCATTTGTAAAGAGTTCATCTCAAATGCCTTGGCTCAGCAGGTAATTTCACCTGAAGTGTGATGGCACGAGGACACAGGGCTCTGTTTCCTCAGCCGTGAAATGCATTGCAGGATCTCTCCCATACATGAACATGTCTGTTACTTTTCCCTCCCTATCTTCTTAGAAGCCTCATTCCCTTCATTGTCTCTGACTGGTTGCACATCTTTGATATTTAGCAAAGGTATTAATTTTAATTACATTTAGATTATGCTGAACCACCTCCCTAATGGTTTGGCGCAGCACTGTTATTTTTAGCCTTTACATTTTCACACAGCACAGCCCTAACTTCTAAAACATGCCCTAAAGAAAATTTCCATTTGTAATGACAATAGAAATATCCAGGACCCTACAACATCCTTGGCTCTAATATTCACCACTGTTATATCAAATGGCACACCGGCAGGAGCTATTCATTATGAGTTTTGTGATATGAATTCGCACAGAAACACCTATTAAAAGAACACAGTAAGTGACAGCTTGTCACCAGGCAATGAAGCCTGATATACTACATAGTTATACTCCTTTTTGAGTGCTTTCAGTATGCTGAAATTTGCTGAAAATACCCATCTAGGAGGCCAGGACAACCTGTTTCTCTGTAAAAATTATAGTAACTTTTCATCTCCACGTTGATTCCTCCCAAAACAATATCTCAATGACATCTTGTGTTCATCTCTTTCCAGGCCAAGACTCTGCTCTTCTAAGATAATTTATCAGGAGGATTATTCTGTCTATATTAGTGGCAGCAGCTGCGCAAGTTAATGATGTTGTTGCTTTTAGTTAAATAGATGTTAATGGTTTATTTGAAGGCTATTTAATTAAGACCAAATTTCTGAAACACCAACTCTTGAAAGCACCATAGAAAAATCTTGCAGGTGGTGTAAAAGAGGTCAATATGTACAATCTGAATTTGGACCCAGTATTCTGAGGAGCTCAAATCCTTTACTCAGAGTAATTCTCTGAACTGTGGCCTGAGTACCCTTCCACAAAGATGTTTAATGTCCAAATAAAAAAGCATCTAAACAAGAAGAGTAGCCTGAAAGATTTCAGCCTTTCTCAAACTTTCTAAAATCTTTTGCTCTTCTGGCTGACAACACAGCACCTACTTTTTATTTTATACTTTGTGGTATTTCGTAAAGACAAAAATGTATCTTTCCCCACATGGAATTGGGCTACAACACTACATGTTTTTAATATAGATCATATTCATTACAGGTGAAAACTAACGTACTTTAAAGGATGCTCAGAATAACAATAACAACATGGAAAAGAAAATACACCTCTGCAGAAACTGCAGTAGAATTTTACTGTTTGTGTTCTTTTCTTCAAGAACGTTTCCTGTATGTGTAAAGTACTTTCCATAATTATATACATGGGAATTTGTTCTGGCCTAAATTTTTCCTTCAAAATGTTTAACTTTTTTTAATAAGCAAAATCACTTCTCATAGGAAGCAATGCTACTTTTGTCCAAATGTTCGACCACAGACAAGTTGTAATTTAGATCTTCTGCCTTACCTACTGTATTTTTTAATAGTTTTGTGAAGAACAAGCATTTAATACACGTCAAACATTGTATTAACAAGCTGAAAGGTATGGAGTAAAAGACTAGGATACAATTCATAATCAAGGTTATTTTTGTTAACTTTCCTCCTAATGCATTCAAGATGTAAATTCAACCTATATCAGTATCTTGATTGAAAAAAGTAGAAGAAAATTATCTTGATGTAATCCCTCTGCATATGAAGTTTATACAACACTTAGAAAGTGGAAAGCAGTCTGACTGATTGATTGCTTAAGTAAAATAAACACACAGCTACTTAACTCTTAGCTAGCTATCTCCCTCTGCACAATTAAAAGGGTCTCCCATCATTAATTCAGTTTTACAAATGCTCCATTGAGCCTGCAGTTTGATGAGCATTTTAAAGCAGCATTAGCTGTGCTGCTGCTGAAAGAAGCCAGCCTGCTCCCCTCACCCTTCAGCCACTCACGCCTGCCACTATCTCCCCTTGCCACCTCCCACCACGTCCCTGTGCCTCAATACAAGTGTCAGAAGTGTGCAAGCACAGAGAGCAGCAGCACAAATTATCAGAAACAGGTACACAAGGAATGTAGGGTGTTTTCTTCCAGAAGTGCCAGTTTTTGCTACTTTATTGTGCTCTGAGTTGCACTTGGATGAATTCCAAGAGCTAAACAACATCCCAAGACAGCAGAGGGAGCCCTGGCAGCTGGTCAAGACACAGCACAGCCGCCACAAGTCCACTTTGTTTTATACAGCCTGGTGAAACAGACCCTCAAACCTACCCAAAAAACTTGACTGATCCCAGAGCCGTGTTATGAGTTTATTAACAAAAGACATTTCCCTCAAGGGGGAGCTGTTATCTAACAGACTGAATCCAAAGCTGGAAAGCCGGACATTTACGGCTCAGTTCTGTCACTGACCGCAGGAATATCCCCATCACGCTCAGTTTAAACCATCAGTACCTGAGCAGTCCATAAAAACGGCCCTTCTCTTCCTTGTGTTTCAGGTACCCAGTGTGTAACATGGGACAGTGAACACTCATTCACCTGTGAAATTCATGGGAATGCTTACAGACTGCTGGAAGAACACAGCCTGTGTTAGCACATCTGTGCATCTCAGCACAGACAGATGAACACGTGTTATTAGCAAAGCGGAAATAAGAATAACTGCCTCAAGTGGATGTTTGCTACACTGCTCCAAGCAGAGTGTTTCAGCTGCCCTGCACAGGGGCACAAGAGGCAACACAGGCTCTGAGGTCCCACTGGCAGACTCCTCCAGTCTCCAGCAAGGGGAAAGATGACCCCTGAGAGACAGATCTTCCAACAGGGAGGCTCAGGGAAAAGAGGGAGGTGTAGGCACTGCTGGGTCAGCTGGAGTACCCTGGACTCGTGCCTGCAACCTGGATCACGCCGAGCAGTTCACTTTTCTGTCCTACAGCTTGACTGTGCTTTGGTGCTTTTCTTCAGGTATTTTATTGGGTTGGCTGGAAGCAAGATCTGGCTGTCAGTTCTGAAGGAGAAGGATGAATATCTCTGCCTATATGACAGTGATATCAATCACAGCCCAAGTGTGCCTGTCCACTCTGCCTGGATAATACACAGACTTAGCACATCCAAGCCACCTCTGAGAAAAGTTTTCCAGCACAAACAACTGGTAGGGAGTGCTACAGATAGAGATTTCCAAGGCAAGTGATTGTCACCAAGGCAACAAGGGCTGATGGGAAACTGAGAAATGAAATAAAGGCAGGTGAGAAGCTGTAAGAAGGCAGCCAAGACATGAAGAGAGAAAAAAAGCCAAATTAGGCCATTAGCGATTACCATGAAAATAAAAACGTATACCAAGGACTAATACAGTAAGAGATATGCTTGTGATGGAGAAGTGCTGGGCTAGACTAAGACAAAGAGGATCAAGAAGATATCCTATTTTTCTCCTGACAGTATCTATAAACACATGCAAACATAGACACACACATACTGCGCTGGGCAACAGGCTGTGAGCACAGCCCTCCCTGCACCTTGAGTATACAAGTGAGAACGTTGGTAAATGGACACAAGGCACAGTAGTGCAACATCCACCCACGTGCCTCTCCTCCCCCACATGCCCTATCCTACCTACCACGTAAAAAAAAAAAATCCACATTTTCAAGGTGTATTTGCTTACAGGATTTTATGTCTCCTCCTTTGTCTGAGTATACAAATGTGCCAGTTGTACAAAGACCTCCAGCATGCACAACTGGATGCCCCAAGAGGCAGAAAGCTCAAGTCTTTCACAGATCTACCAAACAGGATCAGAATGATTTCCCTGTCCCAGCTTCTACAAGCACATGCAGTAACAAGTGGTTTTGTTCTGTAATGATAACCAGCTTGAGCAGGGATACAATATTCAGCTACGATAAAGTTAAAAAAACACTGTGAAAGTGAGTATAAAAGTCAAAATACACTTCTTAGGCAAATCTTATTTATACTAAACCTTCTTCCTAGATGAAAAAAAAAAATTAAAAATCCCAGATTTGGAAGAGAAGTTTTACAGCAAGAGCAGCTTCTTCCAACACAAGATTGTTTTTTTCCTCACTTCCTGCATCCCCCCCTTCATTTGCCACAGAAGTGTGACTCCAGGAAGCCTGAAAAAAACAAACATGCGCTTTTTCACAATTGCATCTTCTCCCAAAACTGAAAAAAATGCTTCTGTTAGCAATAACGCCTTCATGGCAAATATATAACCAAGGTGTTACTCAAGGCAGGGAAGCTACCAGAAAACATTAGCTTAGCTTTAGAAGTGCATTTACTTAGCATTAACACAGAAATTACTAAGATCCCCTATTATTATCTTTCCCATACAACTACAATTGGTAACATGACCCAAAAAAAGTTAATGAAAAAAAAACTTCAGTATGAATTAAATTAAATTATCATTTTGATCACAACATCTGGATTGTTGTTTAACAACAGAAGAAAATAATAAACAAAAAGGGAAAAAAAATTTAAGAAATGTAACTAGCCCTGTACAGCAAATGTTTTCTTCTGTCCACTCTGAAGTCTCTTTCATGTGCTAATGGTGGCATTTTTTTAAACTCTTCCCCTTTGACTTACTCAGACCTTTAAGGACCTCACACATCTAATGGTTCCTCACATTCACCAAGAACAATCAAGAGAGGTCTGGGGGTTGACATGCAGTATGATTAATGGACAATGTTGATTTAATTTCCTATAACAGGAGTTTTCTCTAAGCTTTCTCCAAGGAGCAGTTTCTTTGCAATCTAGGACTTAAGTATTTTACTAATGAAGTCCAATAAATAGCAAATTAAATAATGCTGTCTCCCAGAGACAAATCCTCTCATTCCAGGAAAAAAAAGGTAAAAAAAAAAACCACCCACCACATTTAAAGTTCTGTTTAAATCTAAAAAAGCTTGTATAGCAGGAATGTACATAGTAGTTCAGTTTTCTGGTGTTCTTTTATTTGGTTTGGTTTATTTTGTTGTTTAGTTTAAGAAACTTTATCACTTATCTGGTCACTTCTGCCATCATTATCTGCTTGCTCATTTTTAGCTTTAAACAAGGGGGTATACATTTAACTTAATTTCCAGTTTCAAGAAATTAAGTCTTTATTTAGTGGTCACTTGTACTTTACAGCTTTCAAAATATATCTATTACATATTCATAGTAACACTTAGAAGCATTTCTGAGGTTTTTCATTTAAAGTTATTTACTACGTTCTTGTTGTAAGGAGTGATCAATATGTTCCTCTTCATGAAGCAAATCTTAACCTTCAGCTCCAGCAAATGAACAAAGCAACACTATTTGCGTGCATCCTAGCTGTTACTCAATCAACATGACACAATCTCCCAACTGAATTCCCACACAGGTTTAGCTCTAAATGGAATTTCTACCCCAGGAACGCAGAGCAGCAAAGAGCATTTCCTGCAAGATTCTAATCACTTTCCCACCATCGAAAAGTTTACCTTTAAATACTCTGAAGACAACACATCTTGCTTCACTACAGGCTGGTAAGTTATCTTGCCAGAGTGCAAAAAATCTCCTCCTACTTTGAAGGCTTTGAAGCACCCTTGATTCCAGTTCTTCAAATTGTGACACAATTAGTCTGATCCCCTGAGGAAAACATGCATCCAACTCAGTTACGGGGACAGTTGATAAAGAGACAAAAGTCTCTCAAAAATAGGCACAACTCCTCCATGCTACCGGAGTGGGCCCATGGAACATAATCCCTCCTGCTGCCTTAGCAAAGCTGTATCTTTACACTGCTACCTTTAACATTGCTATAAGGCATCGTCCCAAACAATGACACTTACCTCATCCTGACAGCTCCCAGCATCTCTTTAGAGCAGGGCTTAACTTGTCTTAGCACTCTATTTTGATTTTTTGAAGTACAGTACACTCAATCTTTATTCTGCGCTGAGGATCTACTCCCTCGCCATGTTCTTCCCCTTTGAAGAACCACTAGCTTGGGAAGTTAAAAGTCAAGGCATGTTTAAACGAGGACGTCAGAACTATTTTCCCAGATAACTGAGTTCAAACTGGACCAGAGCATGTTCCAGAAGGTTACATAAAAATATATTAAGACAATTCTTCCAAAACACAACCTACCTGTTTAAGAAAGATCTTAACTAAGAGAGCAAGAATGCATCTTTCTGACCCAAGATTAAGTGTTTATCATGCTGACAAATTAATAAATGTCCATGATCTTTAGAGCCATTCCATGACTCTGCAGTTAATTCAAAGAAAGCCTAGAGATCCTCTTCGTAAGGGTCTGTCATACATAACATTTTAATCAACACCAAAATCAGTTACGCTGCTAATGCAGATGTTACAAATATCAGCATTCCAGTGCCTACTGAAGTTAATTACTGGCTAAACTGGTAACCTAGAGAGGCTTGACGGTGTAAATTAAAATTGGCAAATACATTAAACATTAATTAAAGCTTTTCACTAAAAATGAACTGTACGAAAGTAACATTTACTTTCAAAAAACAAAAAACATGGGCAGAAATTAACTGTGATGTGATTTTAAAAAAATCGTAAATCCAATTTCTTTAATAGAGGTAAATTTAAATTCTGACAGAAAAAATATATGACAAAGCAATCTTTCTTTAAGAACAAAAATTAAAGTGAAAGTATGCAATAATGATACAAATCTGCAATATTGCACAATGCAAAACAAATACTGGCAGAACCACACAGGAAGGAAAGCATTACAGTTTTTTACAGATGTGTCACTTGAACTGCATAAAAGGTATGCAGCATTAGCAGCTGACAGTTAACTGGCTGCTCCCCAGCAAATCTGCTCAGAACAAGCTGATATTTATCTGGGATTCCCACTCAGTCGTGTGCAAGAGTGCTTAAATACAGCTTTGCCCAAGACTCAGCTGTTGTAATGGATGCCAGGCCAATAAGCTCCAACAAAGGGCCACAGAGTTCAACATCAGCTTCAGTTTTGCCCAGTAAGAATTCAATTTACAACCCTAGTGAATCAATTTTTCACCTAGACAGAGCAATGTAGTATTTTCCTTCCATACGGAAGGCGTGACCAAAGTGGGTGAGTCTGGAATCAGTGTCTGGTCATCTCGTGTCAGTGTATTTGCACTGTGCAGCCTCCTGATATTCCCCCAGTACAACCCAGCTGCACATGGACCAACAAGTACATGAGCAGAAATGCTGCACAGGACAGAGGTTTGATGCCTCCCCTGCCTCTGCCACTCAGTCTGGTCTTCCACAAGAAGGGACGGTAAATCCGAGCATAAAGGGAGCTCTCTGCTACAAACAGACCTAGAGAAATTACTAGCACTGACATACACTGGAAACAAAACATGATGTGGCAGTTTGTAAATCACAAAAAAACACAAAACCCAGTTTGATCTCTGTTTACATTTACAGCCTGTAAAATGCAATATGGTTCCTTATATAAAAGAGGTAAAAGCTTATCAAAGCACCATTTGCTTTGATATCTCACAGGCAAAAAATATTACAGGGTAATAAAGCCCCCTCCGTTCTCTCTTCTAATCTATAATCTATCTTTCCAAACCTGAAAGGATAAAAAAAAACAGGAAAAAATGATATGCAGATATGCCACGTCTGCATTTGGAAGACAGACTCATTCAAGAGTGGTGACAGGTCTGCCTTTCATGATTATGGAGCAAGGAATGTGTGTCTCTTGTTTATTGACGTGCCACAGAAGCACTGTCATAGCAGGACTAGGCAAGAGCTTGGGTTTAACTACAAATATACATAATCTGCCACATCTGGGAAAAGAGAAAGGAGTCACAGTTAGCTGAGGAAGAAGTTGATTTTAAGCATACCCAGTTTACTTCTAGGGCTTTTGGTTTTATTCCTGTGCAATTTGTCCAATTCCTCCTCTCCTCTCTCAGCAAATCCCTTATGTTTTAGCTGATAAGTAGTAGTAGCAAGGCTGTTACACACAATCAGGGGAATTGACAGATAAGAGGTTTAGTTTAAGGATGTAATCAGCATGAGTAAACACTAGACTGACCCAGCTGTAAACAGTGGAAATAAATGATAATATTTGTCCTGGTCACCTACCGAGCTATTACACACTTTCTACTATGTAACAATGTAAATATAATGACTACAGTATATACAGCAGACAGTGCAATCATCTGGTTTTCCAAGCAAGAAACCTGAGCTTTTAGTTGATCTTTATTAAGAACTAAAGCAATTTCCAATTTTTTTTAACAGAGTTGTCTTTTGTTCAAATCAGCATTTCATTAACTGTGGATGTCTGATCTGATGTACAATACCTCAAGCAGAAAAAAGTATATCTGTTATACTAAAATTATATTTTCTTTAATGCCATTTGAGAGCAGTTAACAATGAAATTAAAAAAAAAAAAAGACTGTTTCTCGAGAAAGACCTGTGTTTCTTTCACATCACTTCATGAAACTGTAGGAATGCATGGCTCCTTGAATTTGTAAGGGAATTCCAAGCTAAATTTCCATAGTAACTTACAAACAAAAAGCAATATCAATTCCCACACACACAATTTTCAGTATTCCAGAACTTTCAGATTCAAGTATGTGAGACTACATTTTGACACCAACAAAACACAGGACAAAACTGAAATTATAGACCCAGCTTCCAGAAATAACTACATTAACACATGAAACGCAGTTACAGTGCTCTTTCTCAGTACTTCAGCATTTGCAGTTCTTAAGAAAGACAGCATCAACACTGCCAGGGATGCCATTAAGTTTTTAAAACTTAGATTTGTCAGCACATTCATTTGCAATATGGTGCAAATGAAACCACTGTGTCCTATCTGACCATCCTATCAACTGCTTTACAAAACTTTAAAGCACTTTCACAGAATCATTGCAAGAGATGCTTGGGTGATGTGCATCAGGCAGCTTAATTGGAGGAATTCTTTGCACTGATGCTTCTTACACACCCTTATTCAATTTCTATAGACTGTTGAATGACTTTGTCATTTTTGCTGCCCTGGACTAAAGCTTAGCTACAGTCATGGTTGTAACACAATATAAATAGATCCCAGGGAAATCAAACAACTGAAGGCCAAGTCTCTGGGGGAATCCTAAGTGTAGTCGATAGCTGGCTAATTCTTCAGTAGAAGCTCCCTTTCCAAAGGGGAGTGCCATGCAGGGTCACAAAATGTGCCTTTGTGTCATTTAGACTTCGACAAATTCTTCACTTGGAAATATTGTCCAAGTCAAGGAACACAGAGAAATTCACTTTTCTTTATTTCTGCTTTCTGTAACTGGGAAGAGGAAGAACATACAAGAGCTTTCAGACAGAGAAGCTTTTCTGATTAAGACCAGACTTTTTGGAGTATATCACACGCATGAGTCTGACAGAATTAAATTATTTTTCCGAAAGTACTAGACTGGGGCAGGGATAAATGCCAATGGGAAATGTAAAACTGGGGTAACAGGAGAAGTACCAGGGTCACAATGCACCTCATGTTAAACTGTTTAGATGACCCCATCAGCACAGGAGAAGCTTTCCCAGAGAGAAAGTCCGCAGTGTCTCCAAGCCTCTCAGGAATCACCAACCAATTTATTAGTTTCATGGTTTCTGTTATGCAGATACACTCCATTTCATGGCTGTCCAACCACTTGGCAGCTTCTGCCAAGTGCCCGTGCAGCCCCATGCCTGGGGAGCCAGCAGTGCTCCCAGCACAGGACACTCCACAGGCTGTCCTGGGGAGGGGCCTTCTCTAGGGAAAGGCCAAGGAAAGTGGGCTCCCATGCTCAAGGCATTTTCACCAAAGCAAACAGACTAGTTTTTCCATCCCCTAAGGTGTCTGTATGAAAGAAGTTACTCTGGTATCATCATGCAGCAAAAACAAAAGAGCACCTACAGAACATGCACATCTCTGCCAGTACCTCCTGGCCTCAGGGTTTCGGGTGCATTTACTGAGAACCTGTGTCTGCCTTGTCACCAAAGTGCAACTTCCTGAAAGTCTCACTGTAACTGCCAGCACCGAGGGTGGTACAGCTCTCACACAGCAGCCATGGAAGAATGAATCAGCAGAGCGAATTCTTGCTTTCCTCCCTTCCTCCAAGCATAGAAGGCTTGGAGGCTAAAGGCACACGAACATGTTGCCGCCCCCCATCACCAGTGGCATTCATTTAATTAATTACCAGCATGACAAGAACTGAACAACGAAGTTCAGACATGAAGATTCCCAGGCAGCTTGAAAAGCAGTTCTGTTACAGCATCAGAATTGATCGCGCTTTCTTGAGTTTGCTAACCAAGGAGTTCAATTGGATTTTATCCTCCCAGACAAGCTTCAGATGGGTTCTTCTCAGTCACTGCCATCCTTGTACAGGCTCCACTTTCCTACCAATGATACGGCTGCAAATACGGTGAGCTCTGACAGGCAAACACTCCAGTTAGCACAGGAGGGATACCAACACTATGGAAGCACAGACGCATACACATATGCTGAAAATACTCTTTGAAAAAAATAATCTGAACATATTTAAAGGGGGAGATGAGCTTCTCTGGACATTCTCTTTGTTTTAACTTTCAAATTTTGCCAATCCCTCTCCTGTTGCACAGCAAGAAGGTTCCCCAACAAACTCTTCAACCAGCAAAACTCGCTTCAACTTCTGAACACACATTCTGAACCAATACAGAAACAGAACCTGTACCAGCAGACTTATCAAGTCTCATAATGAAAGACTTTCTGGGAGAGAAAAATTTCTAGACCAGGATGAAGCAATGGAGGAATTAAAACTTGAGGCAAAAATGCATGGTATGCACCCAAGGGTCTGCTCCTGTGGCAAATTCAAGTAATAATGGAATTTTACACAGGACTAGGAAATGGCCTGCTATTGAAAAATAAATGCGAATACCTTTAACACAAACAAATGTCTATGTGAACTGTGGATATTTATTTTAAGAATAAATGATCAGTTCATTTAATTCTATTTACGTGGTGACTATCCTGCTAAATAATCCAGTATAAAAATACACAGAAGTAACTGGGTAGACCTACACTGGAGAAAGAGAGGTCACTTCTCAGAAAACAAGCTAGGAACCAACAAAAGACTAAAAACATTCAGCATAATATTCATACTGCTACATTTCATGTTCAATAATTGTAATCTATTTCATACCAGCATTGCTGATTCTGCTTTATCTATCATAATTATCCTTCCATCAAGAGTCCTGTAGACATTCACAGTCATTTACAGTAGTTATATCAAAGCTATCAACAACAAAGCAATCAACAGTGCTTGTAATAACAATGCTAATGTTCTCTTTGATTAGAGACTATCACGAATTCTCATTTTGTGATGCACTTTAATTTCCACAGAGTAAGTGAAATGTCTTCTTTAAATACACAGATCTTGCACAACTGGCATTTGCACCAACATCTGCAGAAAGTTCCATGGACAGACATATTGACATGCTATAAATGTCACTAGAAGTTTATCTGCAGTTTATTAACCATGCAAAAGAACAGGGAATGGTAGGGCAGCCATAGGCCATGACAAAGACATGAAGAGGGAGTGTTTGGAAGCCATATAAATTCAGTGGCAACAGATAATGCATGAGAAACTGCTCCCTCTTTGCCACTGGGAAGCACCTAGGACTTTCAGCATATTCTTTCAAATTAGGAATAACCTTTCCTTTTGACCATGTTATCTGACTTATTATATGACACCAAAAGTCTTAAGACACACCTTTCCTCTTCAAGTTTCACACTTGCAGTATTCTACTAATTCCTGAAGCTCATAATGAAGACATTTATTTTAAAGACTCTGTCAATAAATCAGTAGTTTAGTGTCCTCAGGAGAGGCAAATGGATGACAGAACATCAGTCCTCAAAGCCTCTGTCCAGTTCATAAAGAATCAGTCTATTATAGTCACAAAACCCAGTGTGGTGGCTTGCCTTGTTTCACCTCAAACTGCACCAGGGAGGACCACTTCCTAAAAACTAATATTTTAAATTTTTAAATGCCTAAGTAAATAAGTGTACTGGTCCAAATTACTTAGATTATTAACAAGAAATAAAAAGATGAACAAACCTGTCCCTTCTTAATGTATGGATGTTGCTACAGTCTTTGTGGGTTTATATACTGCCTACAATTCTACCTGCTATATTCCCCACATGTGCAGCTGCCAGAGGCAGAAGATTGGCTGCGCACTGCTGTCTAAGAAATAATTCGGCATGCATAAGCATTTCAAACAGGCAGTTTGGCAATGGGCAAACATGGCAGTCAGACAGGCACTATTGCTATGAGAAGCCTGTGCAAACTTTCCAAGCTGCAGTGTAAGTAATCATCTTAGCAGTGGAAAATCATGACCTAATCAGTTTTCCTGAGCTGAGTCTATGGTAGCTGTAGTGATGAATCCTTTTTACTGTAAATGCTATAAAACAAACAAACAAAAAAGAAACCAGCAAAGAAATTTACATACGAAAACTCATATTTGATATACACTTCAAATACAAATACAAACTCAATACATCCCATTAAAAAAAAAAGATGACTTCTACTGAAGTTATTCAAAAAAACTACTCTTCAGTGAAACTAGCCTACAGCAGCACAAATTACGTAGATGTGAACAATATAAATTCCAGCAATCAGATTATATGGAATGTATCATGTTTTGGTCACCATATTTAGATACTGAGAATTATGATAAAGAATAAACACTCAACACACCATGTGCACCATGACTGAATGGTTAACTCAAGCACAAGAATTATTCCTTCTTGCAATTCAATTAACTGTGACCACGTGAAAGTTGTAATTTCCCAAAGTCACTTTTTTTTCATTTTCTCATCTGTCTACATGGTTACTGGAAAGAAAAACCAACAAAAACACACAGATAGTATACATTCTAATATAATTCTGTAAAACAGTATTTTCATCTGAGGAATATTAGTGTACTGAGAAAATCCATATCATGTAGATCACATTGTTAGTAAGTTTGCACGTGTTTGAAATTACAGCTTTGTATTGCATAATAAGAAAAGAAAAAGATTTATGCATTTCTGTCCTAGGACACACAGGCACCACATCCTTTCTGTGCTCTCAAAAGTGCTCTTTTGTCTCGCAGCTCTGTTAAACAGTCAGCCACTGCCAGATGCTCTGGCTAGAAATGGTCACAGATGGTCAGTTGTCCAGTTAACAGACCAGAATGCTCTTCTCAAATCTCCCCTAAAATTGTATCTCAACTGTATGCAGCAGATGAGAATATCTGAGCATGGTCAAGAAGCCATTTGACCTAGTTAAGACTGCAGGTCAACTTTGATAACTTAGTCAAGATTAATTCTCCACAATATCACTAAGTAAACTATCTCAACACATTTCAAACCGCAAGTCTCAAGTCCTATGTTACTTTTGCTGATGACATGATAGACCACATCTTTTGAAGAAAGAAATTCTCAGTTCTGTACATAAACAAAGTACTTTCTACCTAGGGATGATCCCAACACATCTATACTAATACACATTGCAAGAACTACAGGAGGAAACAGTCAGGTGATCAATGGAAAGACTCCAGTGGGACTCAGCAAGCTCTGTGCCCTAATCTTTGTGCTCAGTTCTGCAAATATTTACCATTACTCCTTAAAAATATTAACAGAATTATAACATGCACAACAGCTACTTGCTCCTATGTTGAACAAGTAGTGCTTGTCGTGCAGCGTAGTTGTGACAAAGGCTACAAGAGAGAAATAATAAAATAGCAGAAAATAAAAATAGCAGAGAAAAATCTTTGGTGTTTTTATTAATCTTTCACTTTTCCTTTATCAGGCATAAACACAAAAAAGATGAAAAAACCTGCATATTAAAGTGAATATTAAAAAGACATGTCATTCACTAGCAGTACTTACTAACTAAGTTCTGTATCTTGTGATAAGTAGTTGGGTGTGCTTCCAACTTACACGAGACTTTCAAGATCTGGTTATCTAAGTGTTGTGCAACACATATTTTGTGAGAGGATTATTCCCTCAGCAACCTAACTCAAGCTGGCAGAGCTTATTGCTGGGAAAATATGTGGCCAAACCTAACACTGTTGCCTTACAGGTCTAACGATTTAAGCTCTCTAAGGTGTCACTGTCTTCCAAAACAGTTGAGAAATATTTCATACACTCACCCAAACCACTGACAGTATATTCCAGGTCACTGGCATCCAACAGAATCGGTCCATGCTCCTGCTGCCCCTCTTCCTTGTAGTACAGTTTGTACCCTTGGACAGCTGCAGTGTCCTCAGAGTCCTGCTGCCACTGCACTGTGATGGTTGTGCAGTTCATGGGCTCCAAACGCAGCTCAGGAGACTTCGGTGCTGGTTTCAGAGAAATATATATATATATATATATATAATAGTCTTATATGCTAGAAACAGCTATTTTTCATGCAAAAATCTGCATGTTCATTGGTCCAAACTTCACTCCAGACTTTTATTCTAACTCATCTGTGTATTCACGTAATTATTTCTTTCTTATGATGTCTGACTCCCTAGAACCTAAATCAAACAACTTAATTTAGAATACAACAGAATAGACACAGTTTTTAATTCTGTATCTTACTAAATAAATAAATTTATGAAGTAGGTATTTTTAAGCAAAAATGAAAACATTCCAAAGATAATTACCAAGTTATTTCCTGTTTTAAAGTGAGCCAGAGCAAATATAATTAACAATACCATCACACTTCATCAACTGTTAACAATTCACTATAGTAGTCAAAACTCAATCAAATCCAAAGCAGAAGGGTGTGGGCTACAGATAACAAATAGAGTTAAAAATTCGAATCTCCTTAGTTTTCAAGCTATTTGTACAAAGTTGAATGTCCTGCTGCATGACATTACTAAATAATAATGAAATTCAAAGCTCAATTATAACAAATTAGACTTCAAATATTAATTTGTATATTCAAAACATACATGCATTTTTTTTATAATACAGACAATGCATGCACCAGATGTGCATCAGATCCTTTATTAGCACATTACACTGCTAATGTGTAGTGTCCTAGTTTGCAGAAATGTATTTTACACTGAACAAAAGGGTACAGGAAACTCTAGTTCATGTTTGTGAGCTGCTCAAATATTTTAGCTTCTAGACTCATTTTTCTTCTGTTCTATATAATTTGAATTAAAAATAAAATTAAAAAATCCAACAACCCCAAAAGGCGTTGTTGTTCAGTGCAAAGTATGTCAAGAATTACCTTTCACACTTGTAGCTTTGGGAGTTCGGTGCGAGGTCCACAAAGACGCCTCTCCCCAGCCAATCCTCGTTGCAGCAGTGATACGAACCAAGTACACACTGTCAGGCCTCAGGCCTTCAAGGAGATACTCATCTGAAGTGCCTGGAAGCTCCAGCACTTGGATTTTGGTCTCTGTGCTGAGGCGGAACGACAGACGGTACAGGACGACCTGGCCTCTCCTGTATTTCGCAGGAATTGGCAGCCAAGAGATGAGAATATCTGTAGGACTCCTGCTCGTCAAACTGATTTCAGGAGCTCTCAAGGGAACTAAAAAGGCAAAGACAAAGAGGTAAAAAACCAGAAAATGCTTGTCTGATACCTCAGCCTACAGTGAGGTGCCAGTAATATAAGACTAAATAAGCCAACAAGTTCTGTAGATTTTTGTTTAAGGATAACTTGACACTTCTCACACTTCTCACCTGCTGCATGCAGCACATCTTAAGCAAACTTTTTTCTGTAAGGCCCTCAACATTTTCTTTTTATTGCTGCCAGCAGTAATCAAAGACAATCAACACCTGACTGGTCTGACACACTGCCTGTCAAGGTTAGATGCAGCAGCTCCAACCAAGCCCCGACAACAACCTGCACTGTCAAACCCTTGGTGCATGTTTTCTTCCACCACCCATGTAATGAGGGTTCTGACAAAGAGACAGACAGACAACTAGAAGTGGCAATGTTCCATGCTGCCAAAGCTTAACCCTGTCAGAATTTATCAATCAGTTCTAATGATCTACACTAAACAGTTTGTTGTTGCCATGATGTTCAGATTAATTAAATCATTGCACAGAAACAATTCAGCAGGGTCTTTTACAAAATTCTGATTCTACTAAAAAAGGCACATAGACACAAAAAAACCCAAACTAAAACAAAAAGTTAATTTTTTTTCCGTACAGCAAATTTTTATTTCAAATTTTCCTCCAAAATTTGCAAAAGATGCAGTAGGTGTGCAGTTTGATCCACATTTCAGATGCCCAAGAGAGCGTCAGAGAGACTAAATCCTAGGCTACTGTCAAATTCTCATCATCAAGGGAGTGCATAAAGACCTAAAATAGTTATTAACATGATTTAATGAAACGTCTTTCAACATAGAAAGAGACTCTGTGTAATACACACTGTTGCCCCGTCAGAATGTTATTTTATTCTCATTCCTCTCATGAGCTGGCTGTCTTGTACTGTGGTATGCACAAGTCTCACTGGTATCAATAGAAATCTGAGACCCTCAAAAACTGTTACCACTACACAATTCGACTCCGTGCAGTTAAAAACGTTCACCAAAATAATTTCTTACCATCTTCGAGGGTGTGCTGAGTCACATGGTCTGACATCTGACTGGCTCCCAAAGGCATATAAGCTACAATATAGAAGGTGTAGTTGCTGGCTGGCTCCAAGTCGTCAATGATGTAATGGGTTGTATCATTTCCAATGACCACTTGATATTCTTCGTTATTTAAACCTGGTATAAAACAAGTGTTAGACAAACAAAAATTCCTGAAAATCCTCGAACATCACAGTATCTTGGCTTTAAGATCTTACAAAGTTAATTTTGTGTGCTTCCCCAGCCTATCTCTATTTTTTCAACCCTATTAAGCAAAAGCTCTTTTATGCACAGGAGTAACTGTGTCTTGCTGTAGTATAGGTTGTGGTGTTTCAGGATTTTCCTCAATAAGGGATGCTGAATGCAGCTCTAAACCCTATTTAGCATCAGTCACAACAAACCGTGCCCAATGTACAGTAACACAACGGACAAGCTCTAATAGCTTTATCATTCGTACCCAGCTTCTAAATCTATTTGTTTAGAGTCAGGGTTTTTTTTCAAAACCTATTTACAGAGCCTTTCTATAGCAGACTGCTAGGAATGTGAGGGCTCCACTCCATCAAAAACAAAACAAACACCCTCCTGCCCCCCAAAAGAAACAAACAGAAAGAATTTATTCAGCAAAAGGATCTCATTTTAGCCCTGCAACATCTATTACATTTGATTGACACGTTTTTTACTTTAATTTGGAGAAAGGCCAATAAGAACAGACCAGAATAAGCTTCAAAAATGTTTGGCTCCTTAGCAAGTTGTTAAAAAAGAAAAAAAAAAAAAGAAAAAAAATCGTCAGCAATTCACACTAAAATATGCACAGCAATGCATGCAGCAGTCCTTGCCTTTGTTGGGCTTTATTCCTATAAAGGAAGGCTATAAAGTGGACCAAGTGTGGTGAAAGCTGCTGTGTTAACGAACAATTCACACCAAGTGCATGTCAACTTAATCAAAACTCTGTAAGAGCCAGCTCCTCCTCTTCACAACGGAATTTATAAACAAAACGAAAGGCAAATTCCACCATTAAGTTTTCCCACATTTATGAATTAACTTGATAGCATTTTAATTAGACAAGATTACGAGCATCTCACAACAGGCTAGTTAATGGCTTGTTAATTAGGAATTGCAAGGCACGATTTCTGACCTGCTAAACAAGATCCTTGAGCTCAAATTAAAAGGACTTGTTCTCTCATTGAATGGATTGCTAGGCCTCATGCAGAGGCCCTAATGAAACAGCCATAATAGAGAACAAGGCTTGCCTTCCACCACAATCAGTGTTCCCTTTGTGCCTTTTCTAAATCACTAACAAGGAATTAACACACTCCAACATGCACGCTCATCAGACCCTTATTCTTCTTGCTACTATGACCCCGATTTGAATGCAAAATATTCTGCTAAAAGAAACAAAAAACAAACACACAAAACCCACACCTGTTAGTTTCTTCAACTAGCTTGATTAAAACACTTACTTTTTTTTATATAGGGAAGAGAACCTGAACTTGTTTTTACAGTGAAACATCAGAGTACTTGAGTTGCGAAATGTAACAATAAGTGATGGTATCTTTTGTATTGTACCACAATGTGATGTTTACAAAAAAAACTCTTTCAAAATGCATATGATGCATGCATTATCCAGCTCTGCCTTCTGTTTAAAGTTTATGGAATCATAAATATCAGTACAACTCAGGAGACTTGGCAAGCACTGTTTTCCTCTGGCAATACTCTGTTCTTTACTCACACTTGCAAATGAGGTTCCTAACTAAAACAAGAGAGCAATATGTCTATAACTTTTTTGTTTATACGTTTATGTTCATAAGAAGCTTCAAGCAAAGATAAAATCTAGTAAAGTCAGATATATCTGAGATAATTTTTAACCTACATTAGGGTCAGAAACGGTGTGAGGGTGGAATGGGGAAAGGAATAATGAAAGCAATACATTAATACATAATTATCTAGAATTCTTAGAGAGTAAATAAGATGTTGACAATGTCAACAGTCTATGTTAGCACTTCTATGACCTGGTATGGCATGAATGTCATCAAAAGATTTTCCTTAATATTTAATTTGCATTTCTTTAAATGTAGCTGTTTCTAAATTTACATTAGATACATGGCTGATGTGATAGTTTTTCACAAAGACATCTCCTAGACTTTCAATAATGCCCCTGATGGGAGGGCAACATCTTCAGAAAGGTTTACAGGCTATCATTCTGTCACTTAGAAAGCTATTATTTTTACAGAAGTGCAGTCCACTAGCCCTTGAAGCTCAACATTTTTCTATAAAATGAGACAAAAGTAGGGTTTATGTTCTGATGCAAATTTCTGATACTATGCAATCATGTTACAAAATTAAAAATGCATGCACATCACCTGCATTTTGAATCCCACCACTATAATTACTCCTCTTTACATAGCCCTCTCCACTCTCCTTGTATGGATATTTTCACTAATGTGAAAGGATGCACAACAACATTACATTAAATAAAATAAACAGTCAAAAAAGATGAAAAAAATGGGTATTTGAGAAAGTTCAAATAAATCAGACGTTTCTGTTTGGTTGCTCACTTTTGTTTGAAGTTTGTTTTGTTTTTTAAACCAAGACAAGCTATAATCTCATTTCACAAAATATAACCCTTAGATAAGCAAGCAAATAAGGCAGGGACTGCAAAATGATTTTTGCAAAAAACATATTCCAGAAGATACCTCCTTTCACTACTGTGCAAGAGCACTTCCTGCACAAATAGACACTTGCCTAAGGACAGTTTCCCAGCTTTCTTTGAAGTTATCTGGTCTCTGCTCTCTACAATTATCCAGATAACTTACCCGGTGTGACTTTATTCATATTAGCTTTAAGAGGGGATTGTGAGCACAATACCTCAGTGACTGAAAGAGTAGGGGGTAATTTCCCACATCTCTTGTTCTCATTATCTTTTAAAACTCTTTCCTTCCTTCCTTCAGATAAAATTCTCCTGTGTCCTGAAATATCCCACTTGCAAAAGCAAATGTGGCTATTCCTGCATCAGTATTAGAGCAATTAAGCTGTCCTTCCTGTCCTCTGCTTAGCAGATGGCAGGCTGGTATTCCTCACAGAGCTGAGCATCTGCAGTCCTGTCCTTGAATAAACCACTTACTGAATAGAAATGGAAACAGAAATCACTCCTAGAAAACAGAGCTGCAATGCAGCTTACTTGAAGCCATGCACCTAACAATTTTTCAAGTTATTAAGACAACACCTCCTGCTTTTGAAAAGTGTCTGTTTCCTACCACCTTACATTACCTTAACTCAAAGCAATTACATTAATTAATTAACTTAATTAATACTAATGGATTTTAAAATATCTAGTTACTAATTTTTATTCCAACTATCCATTCCCTTCTATACAGGAACTTGTATATCATTTCAGAGACTGGGATAAGCCATTCATGGCCATTCAGCACTTGTATTTGAGTAGACTTTTCTCATTGCAGGACACCGAGGGGTGAAAGAAGAGCAGATTTTACCATCTGGCCAATATTCCTTTTAAGAGAAGGCAGTTGAGACAAAGTATCAACTATTCTACTCCAAAATACATGAAAGGCAACAAAGTCACAAAAATTAGGAGAGCTAGATGAAAGAGCAGTCTGTGGTGAGAAGCTCAGCTCTGTAAGCCCCCAGGACTCTGTTGTATGCTCTGTTCTTCCCTGCCAACCACACATAGAGGAGAATAGGCCGAAGCTCCTGCTGAGGACAGAAGGAAGTCCAGAGAGCACTACGGAGGCCCCAGGTTCCAAAGTCCACTCCTAACTTCAGAATCTGCTCACTGGAGCCATCAGACACGGGTAAGTTGGAAGAACACTCAGTCCCACAAATGAGAGGATGCGGCAAAAGCATTTTTCCCCAAGCCTGCCTGTTGACTACAGTATGCATTTATATGCTGGAATGCTCTGATGCAGTCCAGAATATGAACCATTCAAATCTGACAGTCTTTGCAAGGACATTCAAGTTCTTGTCACATACAAATCATTAGACGGCATTTAAATCAGACTGCTTACCTTCTGCTTTCATGTAATGCACAGAGTATGCAATCACTTTGTCTGAATTATACAGCGGCCTCTCCCAGGCCAGCAGGATTGCTGAGCTCGACATGGTTTCAGCGTGGACGTTGTAAGGTGCACTGGGCCTGTCTTCTGACATAACCACAGTGAGCCTGGCCCTGGAGAGAATGGAGCCCTGGCTGTTCTCAGCCATGCACTGATAAATGGCATCGTCTTCAGGAATGATCTGGTTAATCACCAATTTACTGGATCCAAAAGGAAGAAAAAGGTGGAAAAGAAGATCGCATCTTGGATAAACTTAGCTCCACATAATGCAACAACAGTTAGGTTTGCCTCTGCTTCCTAAGTTTAGCATAACTGACTTACGAGCCACAAATTCCTCTATTAGAAATGGGTGCACAGCAGTGAAATTTAGCACCTTGAAGTGTTCTGCAAAACCTGCCGTGTTTCTGTTCGTGCCTGCAAAGCCAGGCACAGTGAAAACAAAGCTGCACATCTATTCCCTCCCTGCAAAAAGCAGAACCTTCAGCTTGTAATTCCTGAACCAACTCTTTAATATAAGCTGTTCACTCGACAGAAGTAGTGGCAAGATTCTGCTACGCTGTAAATCTAAAGTAACTCTGTGGTGAAACTCTTTAGTTCAGTCCTGCCCACCCTCCCTGCCAGTTAAGGCAATTATCATATAAGCTTTACTGATTTTAGGTATTAATTAATGTGCATCCACGACTACATTTAATGTCCAATTTCAGGTTTACTTGAGTTATATCTTGACTGGCTATATTTAGCTACTGGAATGTCATCTTTTGGTAGCACATCACTAGCATAGCTCTCCTACAGCAATTGCAATCTTACCTGTTGTACATTTTTATTCTACCATTGGAGTGTATTCTCCTTCCATTTTTTAACCACGAAATTTTGGGGGCAGGATTTCCTTCTGCTTGACAAGCAAAACGAGCAGTACCAGCTCTAGGCCTTGTTAAGCTTTCTGGCCATTCCACAAATGAAGGTGGAGCTACAGATAAGTTACAAGAGGAAAAAATAATTAAAAAACCAAGCCCCAACAAATGCAAGGACAGTAGTCCTACAACTACTACCACTAATTTTCCAAATTAAAACCTCTCTCCTCAAGCCACTCAAATACACATCTACACATGTAGAAAGAACATTCCTTGTAGATAAAGCACATCTGTTTAAAGATACGCTATGTGCACAGAAAGTATTTTTGTTCATGCATTTATGAATACAAACAAATCAAACTCCAGACTATGACATACTGTCCTCTCATAGATACATGTTACACATTTCTACTTGGTTATAGGGTCCTTTTCTGTGTTGAAAGCCTGTCTTCCCAGAGCAAACATTGCACCTGGGTATCTCCAAGTGCTAGTTCACAACTCAAATCTTGAGTATCTGACACTTCTCATCTAAGTCAACAGCCAGAAGGCGGCAGCCACAGTTCTGTGATCTGTTCAATCTCTGCAGTCTCTCTACAGTCCTTGGTGCACGATGTTTGAGATAAAATGTCAGCCCAGTACACAGCAGAGCTCAGAAAGACGGACACGAGGTGTTCAAACACACTGAAAACGGAAGCAGGCTTACCCAGCACAGTGAGAGTTGCCATTGCCACCGTGAAGTTCCGAGTGCCGGGAATAGTGGCCCGGCAGACATAGACACCTGCATGCTGCACCTTCACATCAGAGATCATCAGGTTCCCATTCCCAAGGACTCGGGTGTTGAAGACATCAATGGACTTATGGTCTGTTCGAGAGAGCAGCAGAAGTGGGTTACAAGGCTGCTCCTCTAAATAACTTACCTAAATTAGGTTGTGTACGCAGTAACGGCTTAGATTAGAGTATGAAAGTCAAAAGGTGCAAAGGAAATCACGGTTGAGCTTTCAGAGGTTTCCATTTTGCATTTACTTTGCTCTTCACTAATTCCTGACCATTCAGATGGTTGGGCTGCACCTTCTTAAGTGGTTTATATCTGAAATTCACCACCTCAGCTAGAAGTTAACCTCCCCAGCTGCCTAGCACTGTGATTCAGTTCATCACTATCAACATCCACATCATCTTTACAAACAGCGATCATCCATCTCCTGAATTATGCTGCAGATAAAATTAGTATATTTGACTACCACATATTTTCTCCTATTTTCGCAGCAAATGCTCTATGACTATTAGGTGAACTTTCTCCTTATTTGTTTTTCTGTAAGAACCACTGAATCAACCAGGAAAGATGTGTTTATTTCTTACATTAGAAAGAGAAATGTAGGAAAATTTTTCATGGTTTGCTTCTACATGTACAGTCCTGACTTCTACATTTACGTACACGTTGGAATGAAAACAGAAAAAAATGTGATGCTCTGCTCAATGTTAATATTCTTACTGCATTCTTTCTTCTCCCCTCCTCAGGTGACTATCCTGGTTTTGTCTATACCTATTCATAGTCCAAATGGCCCATTACATTAGGTGCAATCACATTCTCATAGGGCTTCTAAGAAGGGTGGGAGAAACACTTACAGGTCTGTTTCATGGATGCAACCACCCCAACCTGCCCCCACCACTGATTCTGCTCCAGTCAGGGATCCCTGGAGGTCAGCACACTGCTCGTCCCTGTGCCCACCCTGTGCCACGGGCAGTTCAGGATTGACAGCAGAATCAAGGAGTCCAAAGCTCCAGAAAACCTCGGGGCTTCTTAACAGTAATACTGAAGCATGGAACTGAAAGTGTTTCACTCATCCTGCCTTAACCTACTAATCGTTACCTACTACACAAAGCCTCAGAACAGAAACCTAATTGCTCAAATCCTTTCTTTCCAGTTTTACTTCCTCTCCACAGGCTGAAGGTCGCATGCTGTAATTTTAAGACCTACCTAACCGGCTCCATGAGATGATTGGCTTTGGATTCCCTGTGGCTACACACTCCAGTATGACAGTTTGATGAAGAGATGCTGTAATGTTTTGAGGACCAGCTATTATAGATGGCTTGTGAAAAGGCTTCAAGTCTGAGGCTTTGCAGAGAAAAAAAATGATAAAAAGTCAGCACAGCTGAACAAAAACTCAATTAATACAAAATAAAACTTTTTTTTTAAGGATGCTGAAAGTTACATTTACACAAAAGCCTTATTTCAGTAAGTGTGGAAACTTACATAGAACAATATTCTAGGCACAAGATACAAGCAAGCAAAATTATTTGGACAAGTGGTTCAGGGACACCTACAGCTCATCAAGGCATCTAGGTGTTTTTGCTATACTGTAAGAAAGAATATGATGCCATTGGAAAAATCTCACATGGTAAATACCTGGAATAACACTCAGCACTGCCTCAGTGCTTTTACGTCTGTTGGCTGCAGTTGTGGCAACACATCGGTAATTCCCAGCATCCTTCTGCTCAACACCATAGATCTGAAGCACTCCTGTAGGCAGAGCAGTTATCCTGCCACAGAAACCAAAAAAAAGAATTGTAGATAAACATTCAGCCAGTGAACACCATTGTGGAATTAACTCCTTGATTTACAAACAGCCATTGCTACACTGACCTGGGAACAGCAGGCTGGAGACTCAAAAACATTCCCGATACATGACTCACCTTCCTGCCCTTCTGAACTACAGGCAAAATTCCCCCCAGCACCACAATGAGAGCAGAGGAATTTACTTTCCACAAGCAGATCTTTCTTAGTCTTAGAATCAACAATCCCAACCTTCTTTAGCCTGCTACTACATTCATACTATTCAGGTTGGATGATTTTTACAGGAGTTTCTGATATATGAGCATAACTGGTGTACAGTTCCCAGAAACGCACCTATGGTTTCAATTTTTAGTTTCTCTTTTTTCCTTCCTTTGCATGCTGGGTATCTTAGACATGTTCAAATGGAGTTACAGGTCAAAAAGGACAGGAGTCACTTCAACGAACACAAACTGGACATGGAAAGAATCTAGCATATAGCAGACTGTATTCTTCAAGTTAATCAGTTCATGAGAAGATCCCTTGCATAGAATTTCCCTGGTATCAAGTGTTTTAACTCAATTTTCTGTATATATAATTCTTCATTGTCCCTCTAAAGAAAAACAAGTTCAGCATCAATTCTTCAGTGAAAGCAATCCCGCTAGTTCAAACCACTCCCAGAGCAAAAGTTCACCCATTCCATTCCCTACTGCAATTCCTGTTCCTGAGGATGACTTGCATGCAAAATTCACCAATAAGAATTCAAAGATCAGTGATTACTGTGCGGACAATAGTGGGTGACCCTGATCTGCACTCATAACACCTATTTAAAATGCATTAGCAACATACCTATGACTAGCTATTTCAATAGCTGACATGGAACTTTTTTTATGTAATGGCATTGCAAGCATTCCGATTTTCTTCTTGTAGCAGGATCAAAATGATAGCAAAGAATAAAATACATTCTAAAATGTGTAACTCTACATACCTGTCCATGACTAAAGGTAAAGTTGTTCTATTCACTTCCCATGTCACAGTGGCAGGAGGGTTTGCTGTTATTTTACAGGCAAATCGAGCTACTCCACCTTCCTGGACTTCAGTTGAAAGTGGCTGGACTTCAAATGCAGAAATGGCTAAAAATAAGAGAACATCAATTTTAATGGACTAAAGAGAGAAAAAATTCCTGGTTAAATCAAACTCTAGTTCATAGATCAACTTGTAAAAATACCCAGAAATACTTCAAATAGTCCTTTTATTTCTGTATGCAAAAGAAAGATGGATCTAACTGCCTTGTCAGCTTAGCTCAATAGCATGTTTTCACTAGTTGAAGGTTTACTTAAAATGACTTTGCTTTAACCTAATTCAGTAAAAAAATGTTTCAATGAAAATAAATACGACATGCTCAAATAGAATTAAGCATACGAACTGACTGGCATGCAGCTGGAAACCATATCAGTTATTAGACTAACAAAGGTCAAGTCAATTCAACTAGTTTGGGACTGGCCTTAAAAAATTTGACTGCAATAGGAAATTTCCAAAACAACATTTGGTTCCTGACTCACTTTAATAAAAGAAAGCATTTGCAGAGTTGTACAAGTTCATGTGTGGTAAGAAAAAGAAACCAAAATTAAAAAAAAATGATCTCAAAATAAGTTGAAGCAGGTGAGAACACTTTTATCCCAACAGTCTGAGCAGTCACCAAGCTGATGCTTGATGCACAGAGCATCAATGTCATTTTGAGCATCTACAACTTGAGGAGTTCACAATATTGAGCCAACTGAAGTGGCAGATCAATAGATACCCTGCAGCTAATAGACAGCTAAGAAATTGATCAGTTGTTGGATTTCCTTGCTGAAAAAATAAGGGAAAGTAATACAAAACCTGCTAATTAACTGCTTATTTACTGCTACTTACAACTAACAGAACAATTCTTCAGAAGCAACTCCTTCTGGATAACTCAACACAAATAATTTCACACACTTGCACTCCCAGTAATTGCAGACGGAACAATCTCTGTAAACTCAATGGTACTTTTTTGTTTTTTAAAAAATTAGTTTCCAATTACATTTCTACTCCTGTATAAATGATACAGAAACATGGTTGGAATAGATCAACCAACAGTAAAAAGTTACACATCTCTTGAATATTCAAATTTTGTGTTTAAATAATTTCTTTATTTTACTTGTTTATTAATGGAAATACTTTTTCATCCTATTTACTCTGACACATTCTCAAAAATGCCATTCTGCATGGAGGACACAGAGAGTACTGATGCACACCAGGCATTCTACTGAGTGCTCCCCCTTCCTGTCATTTTAATGGTACAGCACAGCACTGAGAGATTATTATTGGAGTGTGAAGGAAATGCAAACTCACCTGGGTGCTTCCCTCTCCACGCGCAAATTAGCTCCTAGCACAGGCCTAACCACACAACTTAAAGATTCCTATTACTCATATGGCTATTTCACTTCCCAGGTGTGAATAAATCCACTTTTTTTGCACTGCATTCCCATAGCTCCATCAGCACTGGAGGAATGAGTGTCCCTAACCATACCAGCAGTGAGAGTGTGTAGCTTCGTAACAGACCACCCAAAGACTGTGGATAGCAAGACAACAGAACCACCTTGTACAGCAAAACCACCTGAAAGCTATTGGAAACACATGATGTAAACACCATAGCCATTGTAAACCAGGTCTGGCACCTCGAATGTGGCTGAGACACCCCGGATACAGGAAGCAGAGATGCTCCTGGTACCCGTTTTTACAGCCAAACCTGCTTTTGGCAGCAGGTCTACACAGCCCCAGACACTCTTGAGTCTGTTCCCTCCCCACCTTCACTGCAGACAGAGCTATCCTCTCTCACCAACAGAACTAGGTTCCACTTTTTGCTCTTTCTTTCGCTTTTTAGCAGTACCAGGTTCAAGAACACATAAAACCCCCCACAAGATGTAAAGGTGTTACAACAGAACTCTCACATTTAAAGCCTGTTGGGGGAGACACAAAAGCAGTTCTTGCCTTAAACAGATTTTCTTTTGATTGCAAAGGAATCATCAGAAGTGAAAAGAGACTTAGTAGTTTTTTGGCTATCTACAAAAGCTCAGCTTCACAAAACAGACTCAGTACAAGGCAAATAACCTGCATATACAGCAGGTTGTTCCCAAAGCTCTAAACTTTCTGGATTTGCTTTGTGCTGGATTTGATGCAATCCAGCTCTCCTGTAGTCTTCCACCACAAGAGAGAGAAGAGCAGAAAAAGAAGAAGAAACGGAAAAAAAGGCATCTGAGATTGTCCTACTTCCTTCCCTTCTTCTTCATTCTAATTTCTCCCTATGCAAATGAGTGTTCACCTGGAGTAAGAATAATATTTCCCTAGTGCCGTTCTTAACAGACTTTCTAACAGAAAATACAATGCTTTGCATTCTTCATTTATTTACTGAAAGTATGCAGCAAACTAGACAAGTCTGCTCACATTTCAAAATAAAATCTCTAGGAATGTAACAAAGGCATAAATGATGAGAACAACCCAAACCAATGCAACGTGAGTTTCAGAGCCATCCTGAAGCACAGCTGCACCACAGACAGTGGCATGAAAAAGGATCATTGCAGCAAGGCAGAAAGGTAATCACACAGTCTTATTGAAGCAAAGCTCTTTCACAGCTTTAAAAGTTTCATCTCCACTGGAACTACACAATTGCATCCAGGATTTTCTTATATTGGTACAATTATTTAAAGGAATGCAGTGAGACAACAGAAACATAATATTAGGTTTTCATTTACATATATAACGAGAATGATTTACTTCCATGCACTCGGTACATTACAGCTGAAGATTAAAGGCAGAAGTGAGACTGTCAAGAACTACAAAGCAAACTGAAGGCAATTAGTATTTCACAGAACACAAAATGCCATCACAATAGCAAGCAAGAAGAGGTTCAGCTACGCTGTACAGAAAGTCCAGTGCAAGTTGTTAATTGAAGCTGATACATAAAGAACATTTTTCCACCTGAGCAGGAACAATGTATTTCCCCTGAAAATTCATCTTTGAAGACAGCAAAAGTCACAACTATGAAGAACTGCACAAAATCTTCAGAAAAACCTATTGATGTCACTAAATGCAGTTTTAGAAACAAAAAAATCCCTGCTTACCTCTCATCTAAATTTATACATTGGTTATCAGTTTAGCTCAATACTTGCTCCTTCTGTATCTTTCTTTATGCACATCCCTGGTTTCTTCCTAATTCTGACTTTATTTGCTCCAGTAAAATCTGTTTTTACAAGTCTATTGCTGTCTCACGAAACCTGACCTCTTTGTAACAGGCTTGTTTTCCTGGCAAGCACTGATTCCAGCTCAGAACCCCAAGAACAAGTCATTAAAGCAGTGCTGTTAAGAGGCCAGAGCTCTATAAAATGGATAAGAAACAAAGTCTCAAGAGACATACCCTGCTCCCAAAAACAACCCTGCAATGCAATAAATGTAAGTGCCTTTTTATTTGAGTTCCCCCCCCTTCTCCAGTCTATTTAATCATTTTGTTCCCAGATTTATAGCCGAAAGAAAATTATTAATGCTATTCTGAGAAGCTGATGCTCCCACCCTTTTTAACTTGCAAGATACCAAACACTGCTTACAGAAGCAGAAGACAATAACTAGAAACTGTATTTACTTGTATAAATTCCTGTGACAGGTTAATTAGGAAATTAAGGTGAAAGGTCCGCATGTTTGTATAGTTACTTCTGAGTATGAAGACCTTAACTGGACAGACTTGTGTGATTTATGCTATCAGTGTCATTTATGCAGAGAGAAATCAGACTTCAGTTCTGGTACGAGCTCCCTTATTTACCATTGAGGCAAATATCCACAGGTTCAAAACCCAAATGATTACTTGCTGTGACACACTGATGAAGTATGAGAGAACCACTGCTGACGTATATGGATTGAATATTATCCTGCATCATGTAAAAACCTTCTGTATACCTAAGCAGATTTACACACTTTTAACTATTAAGCTAAGAAAAAGTAAAACTTAAGAAGCTCATGCCTCACACCTTTTGTTTGTTTAAATGCAGCAGCAGTCTTTCATTGACTTTGAGTGTGAAAACAAAAAGACCGAACAAACAAGCAAAAAAAAGCACAACACACCCCCCACTTCATTCCCTCCTGAAGTGCTGAACCTTGCTGCAACACAAATCCAGTGACCTGTTCCCTTACATGCTGCACTTTCTACTTACACACGTCATGTCATTATGTGATTTTCTGAATGAGCTTTCTTAAAAGGCAAAAGAAATTCCAACTACCTACATGTTGATTACTGTTTCATCTCAGCTGACTCTAGCCCAAGACTGGACTGCAACTGTAAAATAAAAAACCTGTAAGAATGAAAGATAAACCCAGAATTGGAAGAGTAGGACAGTTTTCAACTAACCAGAATGCACCAAATATTGAGAAACTCTGTAGCACATGATAGTGATGCTCAAGTGTTTCTCAAGAGATAATGGCCACTCAGAGAGATGAACTGCTCAGGTGGAAAGAACAAAAGTGCATAATGCCATTTGTACAAGGTATGTGTTAATGCTATTGAGAATTTCACAATAGCCCTAAACCCTTCAAGTGAAGCCAAGAATCTTTCAATTTTTTTAAACTCTCCGGTGAAGAGGTTGCATTGGAGAAAAATAAACTTGTATGTTAAAGAGAAGCTATGGCTTTTTCCAAAGAAATGGATTTCAGGGCAGCACATGACAACTCTTCTCTTCTTGATCTAGTTTTTGTGATGCACTCTCTCTGAAACAGTGTTGAAAAATCCAACAAATATACATGTGTATTACATTTTAACACCAAAGCCAATTACATTTTAACACCAATTTGCACATATTTTCTTGGGAGTTTATGCAGTTTCTCAGTTCTTGTAGGACTGAGGCTTAAGAAGAGATTAAGAAAGGAGTTCTGCCATGCCTTTTGGCTATATAGACACATATTTCCAATGTTTTGCTGCTCAAATGGCACACCTTGGTCTGGATCTGGATTTGGAATAAACTTCATATGAGTATATGCTGACAGATCCAGACACATGGCAAGGCTGCAGACACACAGCTTTTCTCCTCATTTCTGAACAAGCATTTGGAGTATACAGTGCTGGGGCTGTCATCAAGTGATGTAATAGGTGAATCTCTCCTGAGTTTCCCAAGAGATGCTAGTAAAAATTAAGTATTTTGGAGCCCAAGTTCTGCTTATAATACACAGTTCAGAGGTGAATGTCACACAAATACAGCAATATGGGTAAGGATTTCCATATCTGTAAACGAAAAGGGATTACTGTGAAAGGGCATCCTGTATGTGCTACCACAAATACAGTGATTCCTCACACTCACCCTTAAAACTTTAACCAAGTGTTGTTTGACCTAGAATTACTATTTTTAAAATGTGAGGCATAAAAATGAGAATTTCAGGAGAAAAAGAACCTGACCTGTAAGGAAAGATGAAAAGAGTTGGGATCTGATGAGCTCTGGGAAAGGAAACTCAAGAGAGAAGTGATAGTCTTACTGATTAATGAGAGTCATTGCTCCCTGTTCTCCCTAACACTCCTAATACTTCTTTGTATATTTGTAGGAACAGAAAAAGCAAGAAGAGGTTTTAGCTCCAGCATGGGAAGTTCAGGTGAGGTTGCTGAATGGAAATGTATTGGCAGGGAGCAGGCAAATAAGGGAGGCAACTGCATCTGCAAAGACTTTATCTCACTCTGCCTGCACAGGCATCTTCCTCCTTCTAATGGCTATTATTTAATGCAAACAACTGAGCTGAGATGGAACTGAGTTCCATCTGTAAGGGGAAGTGATATCATCCAGAACACATTGGGCCCTTTCAGGCACAAAGGAAAAGTGTCAGTTCATTCTGACTTTTATAAAAGACTGTAATTCAAACAATATAATGGCATTCTTATAAATTATCAGAGATTTAAGTCCTCTGATAAACTGCAAGTGTGGCTTTTTCAGTAAAGTCAGATGTTATTTTTGATTTCTGCCAGAATGGCTAGAAAAATAAGCCTAACTAAACTACACTTTTTCTATAACCCTGCATTTTAAAGAGATATTCTGAAATTGCATGGTTTTGTGCTACTATTGGCTAAAACTTCAGTTTAATATACTTAGTTTTAATTAATAACTAAATCAGGCTTAAACTCAATTGGAATAAAATTAGCTGTTTCTTTCCCCCCTAAAAAATCAGACACATTACTAAATAAATAAATAATCAGATAAATCATACAGGCTGCTGACATCACTGCCCACATGTTAAGAACTCGATGAAAACTCTGGAGAATGCTGTATCAGGCGCTTAACTTATTACACAGGAATTTTAAAACTGTATTTTTCTTTCTCTGTATCAATAATCCCTGGCAGTAACGCTATTACACATTGACAAGTTAATGAATTGTGCTAGCCTAACAAAAAGCAACTGATAGCAATAAAACAACTAAACAACTGTTCTCTCCTTCTCTCCAAAAAAATAAAACCAGCGAGGGGACTGTGGTTTATATGCCTTTTCTCAGATATAACTTAAGGCTCTCAAGGTGGTTGTTCTTCTCACTTGCACGCTGAGAAACACCTGTAGGAGGGAAAAGTGGAGGAGAATAATGACCCATCCTGTTCCAACCCCTGTGTAGCTGCAGGAGAGAAGAGCAGAATGCTGCATGTTATCCTTATCCAGTGCACAAGGAAGTCCTGATTACAGGTTGAATCTCCAACACCAGTACCCACAGATTTTAATGTCCTTGAACTAACCCAGGCCCAACCACACCTTCAATCCCAGAAAGACCTATAACTCCAACAGCCTTTCTTTACATTTCAAACAAGCTTTTCCAGACAATTTCACTTCTAAAGGTAGCATACATTTTAAAGGATTAATGAACCAGTTCACCACAGTTTTAAAGTCCATACACGTGTGTGTGTGTAGCACAACTGCGATAGTTAGAAAAACCACAGTCTTTAAGCTATCTCACTTCACCTCACTGATACCTTGGGAAAAGCTTTGCTAGAATGGCACCTTGTACCCTCTAATCCCAAATTAAACTAAATCCTTTTAATGTGCAACAAGGAGATTGCTGCTATTAATCCCTGGATTTTAGGCACTAACACTAAACTGTTAGACATGACTTTAAAATCAGTATTCGCTCGAATTGTCTGGCAATGTGGTCATTCTGTTAAAGGGCATTCATTTTACCTTTCTGTTTCCCAGCTTCCTATTTTAGCTTTAATTCTTGCCTTTCCTTTGTTCTGTCAAGCTGGTTCCTACAAACTCACTCTTAGAAAGAAGGCAGGATAGACAGACCTAAGACTACATGACAGAAGCACATTGGTTTGCCATGACTATGACATGTAATTTCTCAATATGAAAAGGAAAATAACTTTCCTGGAAAATCTAAAGGTTGCACATAAAAAGGGGGGGGTGACACCCAATTCAGATATTATGTAACAGAAGAGAAATATTTGAAGGAAGAAAGAAAAACGAGAGATCAAATCAAACAGCAGCCTTGAATTACTGATATTAAATCTGAGGAAGAAAATCCTTCCCTTTAGTATGAACACTGTAGCAGCAGTTTTAAAGATGGTAGTTCAGAATTGCATTGAAAAAGGAGTCCAGACTCAAGCTATTACCTTACAATTAAACAATAGGGAGGTTAAATGAGACTGAAACTGCCACATTGATTTGACACAATCAATAATTGATATGGGACACCTATTAGTCTCTCTATCCCACAGATTTTTTTAACCATTTGCCATTTAGAATTTCCTAGCAGTCATTTTAACACTTTAGAGAAGGTGGATCAGAATTACAGTTGGTACAGAACGTAATGATATTCTATAGCAATCATTCCGATGCTTTGGAAAACCCTGCCAAGTGGGAAATTACAGAACTGCATTTTTATGAGCTGCTATCTTAGCACTACAACTTGGGTTCCTGAAAACACAAACCTAAACAATACTAATAATAATAATAAAAAAAATAAATAAAAACCCTCAAATATTGCAAAAAGCTAACAAGATTAAAAACCCCATTTCTACAGTGTGAAAGACACAAGCACAGAGTATGAACCAGGTTTGGCCACGAAAATTGGCATTCCCTTTAGACAAAACTGATCCTTCACACCATGTGCTCCTCATGTTTCAGTTCACAGAATAGCACGGTTGTATCTGAGGAGCAAATTTTTCTGAGGCATTAGCCCACAAAACCCTTTCAAAATCACATTCTGAGTTTTGGAGGGACCAGAAAATGCTCTGCACATAGGGGTAATTACAGAAAGCTTTCACTGATAAATACCAAGAAGATCCCAGATGAGGTGCTGAGTGAGGATTTGGGCCATCTGCCCTTTCTGCTATTCTCAATTCTTTACTTCTGCTCTGGACAAATCTTCTCCAAGGCCTTGACTGCTCAGCTAAAAGCTGAGCTCCTTTGCACAGCTTACTGCAGTTTGCCTCTGACATACTGCCAGCCAGTTTGGGAAACTGCTCTGCTAAAACTTAGGGTCACCTTATCGCAAAAACATTTACTCCAAGCCTGCCACATACTTCCACACTAAACTAAACAATGAGAGAGAAATGCAATAGAGAAAGTAATGTAAAAAGGAGGAAACAATGGTATGTTCTAATTTTTCATTTCCTCTCTCATATTCTTGCCAACTTGCTGGCAGGTATCTAAGAAGTGCAGCGTTTAGACAACGATTTCCAAACTAAGATGCAGATCACCCGGAATTACTCTCCAATCTCCAATAAGAGAGAAAACAAATCATTAGCCTCATATACAAAACTCATAAAACACAAAGCAAAGCTGTTTCTTTGTGCATTAAAATCTCTGTACAGCAATGTCCAATGTCTCTGCTTAAAAAAAAATAAAATTAAAAACTGCCCATTCACAAACTACCCAGTACTTTTCTGGTACTGAAGAATGCTATAATCTAAAGGCAATGAAATGGAGAAGCAAAGAGGTCAACAGCCTGAGCACCCTTGAACAAAAGTTCCCTTGGAGATGTCAGCTGCAATCTCATTTGTTTCCTCTAACACTTTCAGGTCCCCCTGCTCCTTTCTTTAAAGCTCCTAATTCAGTGGCTGACAAATGATCATTTTAAAAATCCCTGTACAGGAGTAACCAAGTCTGAATTTGTCCACTGAAGATCACTAAGCTCTCACAGGTTTGGGCTGGGACTAGATTCTATAAAAGTGCTTATGGCCACACACAGGCAGTTTTCACCACCAGCTTCTCAAAGTTAAGACCAGTCTGCAGTTTCATGTACAGTATTTTCTCTTCCTGAAAACCTGGAATTCAACTAGGCTATTCTGAACTACGTTTTTAGGGAAATGTACTCATTTATCCTTTCTTTCCTACACTATATCCTTATTCCTTCATTCTTACAGTATCCTCAGGAAGTAGGAAAATATATTGTCTTCTCAACTCTCCTGGTTTCAGCTTAAAACCATGACATCCACATACAGAATGGAAGTTCTGTGAGCAAGTTTCTGATCTATTCCAGTGCAGAAAATCAAGAGAAGAGGACTCAAATGGATGCATGTTGAAGATAGGAAAGGAGAAAAAACTCAAAAGGTTAAGAAAAAATACCTCAATACCATCACAATACATAAGGAATCTCTCTGATATTGATCAATTTTTTCAAGGATAAAAGCAATCATTTCTTCTCAGGATATATTGTACTTTAAGAAAGATGCTCTTTTCTTTTGCTGAACAGGCAGCACTAAATTTTGGAAAGTGTTAACCTTAGCAACAGAAAGAGTTCATAATTAGCATGTCCACTCTGTATGTTATGGGAAAAAAATCTCAAAATAGTTGAAGAAAATTGTCTCCTCAGAAGTGGATAATCACCCATCAAAAAGTTCTCTTCAATGCAGAAACACACATGCAGGAACAGAAAGGTACGATTTGACAAGGTGACTATTAAACTGTACTCGCTTCTTCAAACTCCTGGAACAGACACAGAGGTTGTTATCCATGGCATAGTAACATAATTGTGACAATAAATGGGATGCTGGGCAGCAGCAATGTGCTAGAGAAAATAACAGGAGAAGCCTCACTGACAAACTGCCAACCCATGAACGCCTTATTTTACAGCTTGTTCTCCTGCCCATCAGGTGCTCTTAGAGCAACACCAAGATGAGAATCCACAATTGCAATGCAAGGGCATGCATCAGAATTCCTAGTCTGTGAAGGAAGAAAGTACAGGATAATACACCTAGGTCTTTCTATTTTACTTTGGTAGAGGCAGCTGCTGATATTGCAACAATGCCACTCTTGCAGCTACATGCAAGCTACTCACATGACTACACATATTGCCTTACTACACCTGAATCATTTGATAGGAGGCAAAAAATATACCACTACCACCCCTCCCAATAAAAGCAGACAAACATATCACCTCAGGAGTTATCACTAGCACTGTTTTAAAGGAATTAAAATCTTGAGGCTTTGAAATATGTGGCTCTATATATTCAACAGTTTATTGATGGTGAGACTGACATTCCTTACCGAACCAAGTAAACAAGCATGAGAGATTTGATCTTTCCACTTCTGAAGGCATCCCAGCTGGGGTTTTCCCTTCTCAGTCTATCTATCATCCAGGCAACAGTGTGTGGCCACAGAAGGCACAATAAATGCTAATGCACTTATCAAGGAATTCCCCTCTGCTCTTCTGCAGACAAGAAGCATAGGAAATAGGAGAGAAAAGGCACACAGTAAGCCACATTAACCAGCTTCAAAGCTGTTCTACTTGTGTGGCTGCATGCATTCAGTAGAAAGAACACACCACTTTCTCCCTTGCAAGGACTGATTTCCTTCAGCAGTTTGCCGAGTGATTGCCTTCTAGTATCTATGCTTAATCCCACAGATGCCTTTCTTTGGAGTTGCTGCCATTCTGTGAAGAATTAGTTCTGCTTAATAGCCCAACTGTTGCACAGGGAACATCCAGCACAGTTTTGCACTTTACAACATGAAGACAAGGATCAGAACACAAGCAGGATTTTGCAACAAAAGACACGTCCCTTCACAACTAACCTAATCTGGCATCCAAAAAGAAAAACCAAAAAAACCCCACAAAACGAAACAAAAACAACAAAACAAAAATAAACCCACGCAAATCAAAATAGAATATTAAAGATTTAAAGATTGACTGCTATGATTCTAAAGTTCTTCAAAGAACAAGAAAAATTTAATAATCACTCAGTGCAACACAGAAAAGACAATTTCAGGACTTTTCAACAAGAGTCTGCAGCACTGGAAGCATAAATCTGCCCATTCTGACCAATGAATTTCACTGCAGATGCCAGCAGAAGGGTAAGACCTCTATTTATCAGTCTTGTATCTCTAAAAATAAATAAATGCTATTCCTGTCTAAAATAAAACTAAACCCTAAGTAGAATGCAAAACCCACTCTTCACCTCACCCTGCCTAGCTCATCAATCAGAGGAAGCACCACAGAGCACATCCCAGGCCAGGAGCGGGGCCCCACACATTCCTCGGCTGCACCGCCCACCACTGCGCCTTCCCTCACATCTGGGGGAAGGCAGAGGAAGGGGTTTCATTTCATACAGTGGCAAACTGACACCATCCCCATATGAATGAGTGTAAGTTGATATGGTGGTGCTGTTAAGTCTCCAGACTGTCAGAAAAGCTATTCCTGAGAGATAGGAGCACTCTCCATTTTTTGCTTACAGTGTTTCAGGATCAGCATCCCAGGATGAAAGACAATTTCACTGCAAAACGCTGAGCAGGGGTGCTGGGAATCCAAGCCCTTCAGCCCCCTCTCCAAATGTCAACATTTCGTCATTCCCACAGGGAAAGGAAAGAAGAAATGCCTCCACTCTCAACGGCCAAATGCCTGCAGCTCATTTCCCTGTCACCAAATGCCCCACTGCTGCCAGAGATCTCACAGCCCAGACATCTCACCCAAGAACAGTCTTTCAACAGAGGGTAGCAGGGAGAAAATCAGAAACAAACTTCATACATAAAAAACAAGTAACAAAAGACACTGTCAGTACTACCTATTACTGAAGCAACTTAAACCCTCTAATTAGATGTTTACCTGAAAAATTCTGGAGGTAGGGGAGGGGGAAGTGTTTACAACTCTTGCAATTTTCACATGAAACAAATTAGAAGAGCAGCTTCCAGATAAAAATTATATTGTCTTTAGAGGAAGTCACCTTGCTATGGCTATTGACTGCTTGGGTGGGAGGCAATTGTTAGACTCTTGGATTTCCAGTTTGCCCAGTCATAGCACAACCAAACAGCCATGTTCTACTAAGTAGGTAATACATCTAGTTATTAGATTACTTATTTTTTCCAATACACAACGACAACCCATTTTTCCTTTCCATGATTTTTAAAAGCTCATTATTTCTCTCCAACTCAAGGCCATGAATCAAAGCCACCAGGGAAACACTGAGGGAAGTGCTATCTGGAGCCCAGAGAAGCCGGTATCCCCATCTCAGACATCCTACTCCAGCCTGAAACAAGTAAGTCCCAAGCAAGGAGGCTGATCCCTGGGAAATGCAGCTGCTGGCAGGAAAGGAATACCACCAGGCCTCCATGAAAGAAGGCTGCCTATTCAACAGGTGTTTTATTTTCCCAGATTTCTGACACTTATGTAGAGGTGTATAACAGAGAAGCATTAGCAAGCTTAGATTATTCCAGACTTCCATCTTCCCTTGTGCTCTTAAAATAGTTAAGACATTCATTTATCTTGACAAATACAAAATTCTCCCTTTTCCCCCAAAAAAGAGGGAGAGGAAAGAATACAACAGATCAAGCTTCACTGTATTTTCTTCTAAATTATGCACTTGTACTTCCGTCAGCAGAAGTAAAACACCTTGGCCTGAAGCCAATCAGAAATCCCTCATAATACGTTCAATAAGCCAAATCAAAACAATACATAGCTTATGAGAGTGCGGAAAAGAAACTTGAAGGTCATATTTCATCTGCTGCAGCTCATCATGTTCATTCAAACGGAGGCAGAAGGTTAACTGGAGGGATCTGCTCTCTAATGCCTGTTATTTCCAGTGGAAGGAGCTAAGCAACGACATGCTTTGCTCAGTACTTCGTGAAGAAGACCAGTAAGAAAATCCTAATTTTCTTGGAAACACAACCCGGCTGGAGGGCAAATGGACAGAGGAGCCCGGCAACACACTGAAGCTGAAACACACCTCCCTACTGCAATTCAAAGTTGGTTTTTTGTACATATTAATTATAAAACTGAAAACATGATTCAGGTTTCATAATGCATGGAAACACCTTCCTTGTTTTACAAGAAAGGGCATTCTAAACCAGCAGAAGAAAACAGCTCTCCTGAGCATTTAGAAAATGCTGAGTTTGTGCAACAAACTATTGTTCCAGTTGAAAACAGGGCCTAGATAGAAAATACTAGGTTCTACCCTCAGCTTTACTGCTGCCTGTGTTGTCTGGAGGAAAGTAATTTATTAGTTTGATCCTGTAGAATTTATTCTCTTCTCACTTTTCTCTTCATCCAAAACAGAGGTAACACAACAATCTTTTACTTACTTGACGTTTTCCTGGATTGCTTAAAACCATATATGAGAGGTAGTAGGAACATTAATACTCATATAACACACACATTAAATCTAAGAGTGAGATTAATAATAATTAATATTCTTAACTCTGTCATATCAGCAAATCACAAAAATCTATGGATTTTTTGGCAGAAACATAGTGGGGTGGACAATTCACAGAAAGGATGGGGGAAATAACAAAAAACAAACAAAACACAACAACCCTATTACACTGATGGAATTGAAATCATCTGTCCCTCTACATGAGCACCACACTGCACTGATAAACTAAATCTCTCTTTGATTGAAGGCCGAATTAAAACGGAGCAATGCAGGAACTCTTCTGACCCAAAAGTAATCCACTCAATCATATAATGCATCCCCTTCCTTTTAGTAAAATGAATAGCCCTCCATAGAACCTTTTTCTTCCTTGACAAGTCCTTGACAGAAGAATGTGAATCTGGACAGTTAAATGAATCAATCACCAGCTGCTAGTCTAGGGCCAAGATGGTGAGCCGAGGGGCCTGCCAGAGTTCACTGACCACTGGTCAAAGCAGGACAAAGGCTTTGCCTCTATGAATAGTCTGCTCCTGGGATCCAAAGGTCACTTAGCTGCCTTGGAAACGGTCCCCTTTGGTTATTTAAAGTTCTCAGGCTATTCTGCCACAGATATTGTTTCAGGTGGTCACCATCTTTCCCCATCACAAGTTTGTGAAAGGCCAGGCAACCATTATTTAGATAAACGGAAGACAATGGTGAACACGGCAGAAACTAAATAGTGAGAAAAGGAACAATTACAATAAATAAAAATAATGCTTTACATTTGCCCATAATTCCAGCTTCTGAACAGGCCTGTGAAAAACATCCTCAGAGAAAGAAGGTCCCTGCACCCAAAGGTACAGATGCCCAGGAGGATCCAAGTGCACATGCTGCACTGAAGGCATGAGGTCTTGAATACTTCACTGCTTTTGAGATTCTTCACATAAATGTATCACGAAAAACAATTGAAAAAAAAAAAAAGAAAGGAAAATCAACAACAACAACAAAACACCACCCTAAGTATTGGGGCTTTTCTCTAGTCAGCACTGCAGGGCTGTATTTCCAAAAATCTGTCCTAGGGCTCAACATAAGACCTGTAGCCTAACAAGTAGGTGGTAGTCTAGGCTACGTGGGGGAGTCAATATTTGAGAGAAGAGGCAGAGCAGATGAAAGAGGTGAAACCCACAGGTGCCAACTCCACCACAGCACTGGAGCACACAGTCCTGACTGGCACCTCAAAATAGCTCTTCTCCTCTGCACCAGCAATAAACCCAGTTTTCATCTCAGTCAGATGACAGAGTAAAGTTTGTACTGACAAACACCAGAGAATGTATAGACGAGCATATGTGTGTATATATATACATAAAATATTACCTGAGGATTGTTATTATCAAGTTAAAGTTATTGCTAAATACATGTTCAGATACCACATGTTTTGGTTGAATCAGAAAGTTCTGACAAACCTACTTGTTTAAGAAGTTGCCATAAGACCCTCTGTTACAAATCTTTTTTTCATGACATCCTGTCCATATAAAACTCTAATACTTTCAAGCATATTTATTTCATTTTTTTTGCGTTACATACATCATTAGATAAATGAAGCTAATCCCTAAACTTTCCCACTCACACATTCAATATACCTGTCTCTTACATGTGTATATACACACACAATGAAAATTTCCAAGCCCAAATGCTCAGATGTTGGGAAACTGAAGAAATGAAGCTGTTTATGTAACTGATTTGCTCTGTTTATGTACATGCTTTAGGAAACAATACAAATGCACAATCGCACTTCCCCCACTATTCACAGCACCAAACGAATGGTGCTCACATAATGAGCATCTATTCAATATTTTGTTTTCTCCTCTCCGTTCAGTGTGTGGCCTCATTCCTTGTTTATTACACTCTGTTAAGCACTGCCCTGAACAGAGTTACCAACTTCCCTACGGCCTTTCCTGCAGGGCTCTGCACTACACGTCTTCACAAATGTTACTGCATCCGCTTTCACAACACCTTGAGATTATGTTCTATTATTAATTTAATTTTACTGCTGGGTATGGACAAACACTTGGATGGTGGACTGAAATATTCACTAAATTTAGACATCCAAGACATGACACTGATCTTTTACAGTGCTCCACGTGATGCAAACGTGGACAGCTCCCCCAACTTGTTGCAGCTCCAACTGATCAAACCTCAGAACCTCGTATCGAATATCGAGGCCATAAGAAACACACAATCAAAGACTTCCCACTAAAACTAGGGACAAGAGGGCTCATGTCACATATTGCAGAAGCTTCTAGCTGAAGCAGCAATGCATTTTCAATACTCTAAAGATCCCCTGACTAGGAGATTATTCTTTGTCTTTCTGAAGTTCCCAAGGGAAGTCCAGGCCTCCTGGGTCCATATTCCATGTCCTGAAAGATCAGCTGCTCAGACAGGCACACTCTCTTGAGTCAGTCTTTGGAGTGGAAGAGGACTGGGGAGCTGCCAAACGTGTATCCACGGCAATCTCCAAACTGACCCAAGCCCAGGTTCCCTCACTCTACAAGATTCTCCTCAGCACTCGCCTCTTCCCACCAATACCCTTTCTGACCTCTAGACACATGAGACCACTCACACCTCCACCTCACCCCCTTCCCCTCCCAAACTTCCTCTCCAGGTAATTAGAGCATTGTTTCCAGCTTTCGATGCCAGCTGGTTTCTCCAGGCAGTGTTAGATCACACTTCAGCTCCTCATTAATGCAGAACAGGAAAAAAAAGCAAGTCTACATCTGTCCAGGACTGCTTAGAGGGAAAGCCCAGCTCAGTGTTCACAAGCAACATGCTCAGCACAAGCAACACCTTCTGTGTCTCTAGCTAGTCAAGCTGAGTAAGGCTGTGTGAACATATGCCAAAAAACAAAAAAAGTTTGAGATTTTTCCTCAGAACTTACAGGACAACCAATTCTAGTCATAGCAACAACAAAAGCTACTTCCAGACACAAAGACCACTTCCCCAACAAGTTCCATATCTCTGTTCCCTAGGTAGACATTCCCACGCTGTCCTGGTGAAAAAAAAGAGAAAACACAGAAAACAGTTTCATCTTAGGTTTGCTCTAGGGAACAGGATAAACAACCCTGATGAAATATACTGTATCAGAAAAATCTAAAAGCAAAAGATGGATACTGACACGACAAATTTCTGTCCAAAAGGTCAACATGTCAGAAAATCAGCAATGACAGTTCTACCATATAAACATTTGGTAAATTTAAGAGCAGAGTGCCACTAGCTCCCTTAGAATAAGATCATCATTTGCACACACACAAAAATAACAGAGTAGAAGAAAAGTCTACCAGGATACTTTTTTTGCAAGAATCATGATTAAAAGCATCAATAGGCTTCATCTCTGCTATGCAAAAATAAAGTCTGGCAGACAATTCTTTCTCGGGGCAGGCAACGAGGGGACATTTTATGCCTTCTTAGAAAATCATGGGGTGTTTTTCCCATTGACAGAACTCTAGGCTCTGCTATTCCTTCAGAAACATCCTTGCTAAGAGGACTATAGCCAGGCCACTCTAACAATTCAAACCTATGTCACCTTACCTAGCATAAATATTTTAATTATTTTAAATCAATGAACACCTTGGTGAGGTTACCTTCACGATACTATGTCTTGAGATGGTCAGACCTAACCTACCAGTTAGTAGCTGCCAAAAAGAGAAGACAAGCTCTTCCCAGATAGTCCCAAAGCCATAGCATTCCTGCCTACTTACCTCTAGCAAACTACTGGATTGATTAAACTTCTTTATGTTTCACTGCAATTTCTTTTTTTAGTAACTTCATGTTTACGTCATGAGTGGACTCTCATATCTAGTACACACCAAAAACCCCGCAGGCTACTTAATGCTAATGAAGGTCATTAAAGAAAATGTCAACATTATAAACATTCATCTAAACACAAAGCACAGATTTTGAACATGCTTCATTCTCTCAGTAGGATTCTACTTCCAGGATCTCCTCTGCTGCACAAAGTATACACAACTCTAAAAGGAAAGAAATACTGTTTCTAAACTGAAGTGCAATAAAATTCCTCCTGAAAAATATTTATTCTGTTCTCAAAACTGACCATTTTCAGCTAAATCTCTGACCATAAAGGAGTCTAATATACTACCGTGTGCTCCATAATAATACCTATTATCAGATTAGTTATGTTGCCTTTTATGTATAGAGTTTCCTGCAGCTATTTTATGATAGATAATATAGGGGTTCCTTTAGTATGTATAGTTTTTATTATTATTGTGTATTTATCTTAAATAAATCCATGCAAAACCAGTAATTACACTGAGGGGGGAAGGGAGGATAAAGCCCTGTTTAGATGTCAGGGATTCACCATCTGAAAGCTTTTATTCTTACACAGTGAAGGAAAGTTATGACCTTTGACATGTGGCCATGGTGCCAAAGAAACTGCTCATAAATGTGTGTCAGTAAAGAAGCAGAAATCAATAAATTCATTTAATCCAGTGAACTATTATGTAGTGAGACACAATATATTTTCAAGAGCCAACTGCTCTACTCTTTCTCTCAAAAGACAAAAATTTTATGTAATGGATTTTTTGGATATTCGATTTTTTGATGGTATCTTAGATTCTTTACTAAATATTTTGGTCCGTTATGGCAGAATTTGTTAGTCCATTCATTTCTGTTTGAAAGATCCCTGATACAGCTGGATTCAGGTAGCACAACAGGAACACTAGAAGGCAGGCAGATATCCTGTTAACAACCTCTACCATTACCAGAGATAGCTATCCCATAGGAATCAAACACTGGCAGGTGTTAAAAGTGTGTATTTTTTTCCACACTGGGTGCTCAAGAGCAGAAAAAAATGAAATATTGTTCATCACTCCAAGCAAAGTAATTTCAAAAGACCAAACAAAGCACTGCTCTACACTACTATAAAGGCTTTCAGCAATGCATTTGGTCACCTACGAAACACTATGAGAATCAGCAATAAGCAACATTGCATAAAGATTTTGACCATTAAAAACAAGTACTAACTGCCACGTGCTGGGAATGTCACAAAACTCCCATCAATGCTACCAAGAATTCCACAGTTAATTTCTTGTGCGCTGTGGGATAAAATTGAGCTGCCTTCCTGGCACAGACTGGCTGGACTAATAAAAGCAGGATCCACTTTCAACCTCTATTGAAGATCAATGATAAATCTGCTTGTAAACCGTGGGCTACAGGGCTGTTTGCATAAATAAGCATTAAAAGCAAGAGGGGAAAAAAAGATCTGGTCATATGCTCACTTAGGCTTTGGGAGAGGAGGTGGGGGAAGGAAGTTTCACCCTTGTAATTTGGGACACGCTATGTACAAAGTTTCTCCTCCGGCAAAATGACAGAGTCGTGCCAGAACTCCCAGAGAATATTTCCAGTTAACATCAATTTACCGGATGTCACAGACAAGTTTAATGAACAAAATGATAAATGTCTGTCAATGGCTTCATAAAGCCAACAAATTCTTGTTACAAAGAACATACATAATGCACAGCTCTGCCTGAGGCACATGTTACAGTTATTAGAGGTTTACTAGAGATCTTGATGGGGATGGTGAAGCGGTAATTTAATAATTTACACTAGTTAATTTGCTGATAAGTCATCTAAGCAATTTATTAATACATTCAAGATTGTGCAAGCAGGAGTAAGCATTTAAAATTCTTCTGCATGTTCAAAGACTTTAAAGTTTCTTCGAAAAGACAACAGATGATTTGAAAACTTCCAGTTGTAACAAGTTGTAAAGCAAAAAACAATACTGTGTAACACTGAACTGGTTTTATTGTACATTACTGCAATGGCTATTAAAACAGCTTTTTCTTAATCATAATTATTGTTTGATTTTAAGTGACAGATAGACCACCTGAGACAAGATATTATACTTCTGTAGAATCATTTTTACCTCATCTAAATTTGGGGTCAAAACTGACCTCAAAGTATCTTATGACACTTCCCTCCTCTGCCACAGCTGTGAAAATAAGCTCCACTGGAAAACAGCACCTCCTTCCAGTCATCAGACAGGAATAAGGAAGGAGGGGTCACCAGCAGCAGTTCTGCAGATCCAAAACAACGATATAGCACATATGTGACAATTTATAAGAGAAAAGGAAAAAAAAAATATCTAAATGCAGCAAAATCAGCCTGCATCTGACATGAGAAAGAAGAAAGAGTGGGAACATGGGAGAGGACACAAATGATGAGAAAATTTTCAATGTTAGAACAGATCAGCAAATAAATGAAAAGCTTTTCTATTTGATATGTTTTCCTTTCCATTTTAAGGTGTAAAGTGTCTCTCAGTACAGCTTAAAAGAGCTGACAAACCCACTTTGTAAAATATGCTGATAGATAAGTTTTATGATTTTAGAGGGAGAAGAGAAGACAGCATTGCTACTCATATGAGAAACTCATGCTGCAAAGGCTGAGATGTAAGCTGGTTTTCTACACTTATTTTATCTTGTTTGGACTTTAATCTGAAATGTCTCAAAGTAGAGCCAAGAAAACCCCAGAAACCATGAAGGTTTTACACTAGAAATCCTTATCTACTGAAATGAGAACAAACAATGTAACCAACCAATGTGATCAGGATTATTATCTTAAGACGCTAAAAATCAAATCTGAAAATATAAAGTTGCTTCTGTTCAAAGAATCCTCTCCAGTTTCCAATATTCATTCATCACTCTATACAAGATGCACACCACAAGCTGTAAAGACTTAGTTTAACTTCCCCCCCAGCTATGTATTAAAAGAACACCAGATGACATGTTTAATGCTTGTAATAACTTACCTCTTATTACCTCTTGTAATAATGTACCTCTTATGCCTGGTCAATCAGGTAATTATTTCTTTTAAAACTTTCTCTCATAAGCAAATCATTTCAAAATTAAAGTATTGCACCTCAGAGCCAAAAAGCAAATTTCTAACACACTTCTAAGCCAAGGTAAATTATTGCTATTATTAAATTCTAAATCATAATTTTAGCATGTTCTGAGGCTAGAGGACTAGGACAAGGTAAGTTTTGCTGCTTTGTCATCAATACACTCAGAGTAGCTCACAGCTAAAGACAGACTTTTCTCCTACCTAAAACACTGTGTTTGTTCCACCTGAAGCTGCAATTCCAAAAATCTTGCACATAATGGGATTTGTTGCCCACGCCACCATCCACCTAAAACACATGCTTGGCAAAGACGGTCCACATCAGAATACAGATATAGTGAATTGCAATGTTTTGAGATAAAACCCATCCTACCACCAGTCCTTTGATACCAGTCAGTACCTAAGAAGTTTTCTTCCTAAGATTCTGTAGATGGGAAAATATATCAAAGACCCCCTCTGCAGTTGGCTTCATGCTTTTCACAACACATTTCTGCCACCATTCTAAAACAACAACCATTTTACTCCTTGCTGTCCAGGAGAATTGTACCAGGACTCTGATGGCAGACACTGCTTTCAAACACAGTTCTCCAAGGCTGGAGGTGTCATTTGCTCAGCAGTATTCCACCACTGAAAAAATTGGTAAAATACAAGTCAAAATGTAGCTGGGAGGTCTTGAGAGGAAGAGAGTTTTGTGTCCCAGGAGTCATTCCTTTCCCCAAAGCTTTCCCTACATGCAGAAATAATGTCAAAAAACCACTTTCAAATAATTTATGAGAATAAGGGTATATTCTCACTATTTTAATCAGAAGAGGAAGTCAGTTAAAACAGGTATAAATGCAAGAATCATGACTACAGAAGGTTAAATAACTGCACTCTTTGCTGACTTTCTTTCTCCCCAGTAACCCTGCCAGAGATGGTGAAGTAGTGTCTTGGTACATTGCAACTTTTGCCTCAAACAATTAAATCCTTTGGATAAAAGCTTTGGATATAAAGCTTGTTGTCAGCATTCCTACATCTTTTATAACAAGTTCATTTTCAGTATTTCATTTCTCACATTGCATTCTACTGCTCTGACACCCAGTAATGAAGCAGGTACTTCCTGAATACTATTGCTACAGTGTTCAGGCCAGAAGCAAACATAACTTGCTCAAGCTTAACTACTGAGAAATTTACAGTTTTCTCATTAGCCAAAGTCAAAGAAGACCCTGACCTCAGTGGGAGTTTTAAAAGTTGTATAGTGCAATACTGGCACAGAAAGACTCAGGAACCCTGAAATTTTTACCCCATAACATACAAAGATTACACATTCTGTCGTTTTTGGGGTTTGATAATAAGAATCTAAGCGAACTTCAGGAGCAGACCTGTCTGGCTTTGGGGGAAATGATACCTAGATTCTATTTCCCTAAGCTGCAGATGCACTGATGTGTCAGAAACCTCTACCAGAAATACAAGAGATGGGCACTTGAGAAACAAGCACTTTGAACAGGGCTTTGAGATGCTAACCGTATTATCCAGATGCCACTTAGTTTATTTCGAGGGCATTTACGTTGCTAAAAAAAAAAACTTCCACTCACCTAAGACTAAATCTGATTTGACTGAAAAAAAACCAAACAACAAAACCAATAGAATTAATATTGAGAGTTATGAAACAAAGTAAAAGCAGCAGAAAAAAAAGTCTGTCTAGTAATGCTTATTTATATATTTTCCTCTAATAAATTAGGAAGGCCATCTCCCTCAAAAGTTTTTACATACAGAAAAAACAGAGGAGGAGGTTACAATAATTCCATACACTAAGTCATAAGCAAACTGTCCATACTCAGGTGGTTTCACAGCCATCTTTTCCCCAAGTCTGCTGTTTATGTCTTTAAAAAGTAACAATTTAATCCATACAACCAAAAATTGTTTCCACTACAGATGCAGGTTTTGGAAGGCTGCCAGAGGATTTCTACCTCCCAGCACAAATGATCTAGTGCAATTTTTTTTCCACCTCTAACTCAATTGCTGAGACAATCCACACTAAAATGTAGACACTGCTTAAAACGCTGCTGCTTAAAAGCTACCTAGAGGTTGACCCTAGTAACTAACGTTGACCATACAACCCACACTTACTCAACAAAATGTGAAGTCTTGACATTGTTGATTACTTTTTCACTTAGGTGGTGATTACCAGTTATAAAGACTGGAAGTAATCAATCCCAATTTAACAGCTGGGCCTATTGATGAAACAAAAACAAAACAAAAAAAAAGGCAGAACTAAATAAAGATTATCTCCACAATTTTGGAGCTAAAGTGTGGAAAAAATACAAAATCACGAGGAAAACAAACAAATACTAAGCACAAATTTGTCCAACAACGGGCATGACCATATTTCTGTAGGAAAACGCTTAGTAACTTTTAAATTCTTCCTCCAAGATTCTCTTTTGTCATTGTCTTAAATTGTTCTGCACACCATCAATAGCCACAGCTGTTAAATTGTGAAGACGTGACAACAAGTCTCTAGGCAAACAACTGCTCAGAGTGAGATCCTTTTCTTTAGGATAATCAGAGCTGGCTGACAAAAGGGGGCCTTACTGAATGCCCTTTCAACAATTTCTACACCAAGAAATGCAGAGAAAAAGGGAGGGGGAAGAAAGGGAGCAGTGGGGGGGAGCACCACTCTGCAGGAACAGAACAGCATCTTTTGCTGCCATACATTGCTTGCAAGTAGGAAAGGAATCTCCATAGGCTTGTGCACATAGCACACACAGAACTTGCACCAGGTAAGAAGTGAGTGCTTTTGGTCACAGCTCTGAACAACGTCTAGCACAGCAGCATGTTTTCCTTCAACATTTCTCATGTAGGTGAAGGTTTTATTAGCTACAGAGTACACTGCCAGAAAGACTGAAAATTCTTTTAAAAGAGAAGCTAGTAAAAACTTTATACATTGTAAAGTTACGTTGATAAAAACTAGTACATAAACCCTAACAGCTTTGGTCTTACTAGCTAGGAAGAAAAGCAAGCGCATGGAAGGCCTCAGTCTGGCATTAGGCTCGACACAAATTTGAAACTGAGGTGTTGAGGAAACCCATAAAAAGCTCACTTCTCAAGTAACATGGTAGTGGAAACAAACACTGTTCATGTGCACTAAGCAAAGCGTTACACGTTTTTTTTTATCTTGGTAAAAATATAAAAGCACATTCCTTATCCTGTGGAAGAGCTCTTACAAGTGCAGCCCAGTCATTGTTGAAAAAGGAGGGAATGTCCTAGTACCACCACCACCAACAACAAAAAGTATGGTTATATCTTAAAAGGATGCTGATAATTGTCTTCTGTCAAGGTGCTGCAGGACCTCAGGTCAAAAGATGCCTGGGGAGCTGTAGAGGAAAATACCACAATAAAAAGGGTTAAGAAAGATAACATTTCTCAGTTTTCTTATTTCTTAAGGATATCTCAGTTAAAGAACAAAAATCTTATTGTTCTTCTTCATTGTTATCAACTGACATTGCTGACTAAGACATTGGAACCTTATCCTCCTGCCTGAAAATACTGGAATTTAAATGCACTAAGGATCAGCCATGTGCACTCTCAGCTTGGAAATAAAGTTTCCTCTCAGGATATTCAAATCAACCAATCAAAGCAATAGCAGTAGGGCAGCACTTGTCAAAACCTAGACCACCAGGTCCCTCGAGCTGTCTGTAACCACACCAGTTCTACAGCATTAAGACTTTGCTATCTCTTTCAATACAAGACTATTGCCTACAGCTGCCATTTGCCATTTCACTTCCACCTCAGTTCAAAACCACTTCTGCCCCCTAACACCATCCTTCTTTCTCACAATTTGTACCTCTCTCCATTACTATTCAAAATAATTAAACATACCTTTGAGTTTTATATGCATTTGGAAGACACCTGAAATGACAGATTCCACAAAATATGAAAATGATATTGTTATGCCACAGCTATTAATCCTGTTATTTTAAGGCAAGATACAAAATTATTTTTAAAAAAATCAGTAGCAGAAGGGCAAAATTTTTGCCTACATGTTTCACAAAGGCTCTAGTTTGATGAGTCTAAGTTTCCTTAGCCTTCCCCTGTCCCCGCTAAGTCTTCCCACCTCCACATCAGCCCTCTCAGTTACACCAGTGCAATCACCGTGAGTGGCTCCAAGACAAACCATATTAGGGAACTCATCTGGGTTAAACACCATCTTTTGTTTTAATTCTATTATTTTAACCCAGACCAGTCCCTGCTCAGTTAGCTACACATGCAGCTGTGCCCACACAAGGAATAGCACAATGCCAAAGTGGGAACAAACAGCTGGAACTGCTAAGGAGACGTGATTGTCACAGTACAGAAAGAGGCTCAGCTGGATGCACTCTCCAGTGCAAATATTTAAAAGCAGAGCAAAAGATGCTATTAGGCTACAAAAACATAAATACAGCCAATTATTAGCAGGACAGTAGGACCAGAAGTCAAATCACTGCCTCAGTAGGTAAGCAAAATTATGAACTTTCCACAAAGTATAGCCCGCTATGTGTAAAGGGCCCAGCACTCCACAAACTGCAGTGCAGTGGGCACACACAGAGTTTCCCTCCAGGAGCATGTTCCCAGAAACCTTCTGCTTGCATAACCTTTCCCTCTCGTGAAATGTAGAAACCTGTACAAGAAGAATTAGGCTTACATTTCTCGTAATTCACAAACACGAAGATCAATTCAGCCAAGTTACAAGAAGAGAAAGGGTTATCTGGGAATGCTGTTTATATACCATCCAACCATCTCAAGAATTCCATTTCTACTTTTCGTGAAAAGGAAATAAACAGTGAACAACCTATCCAATCACTGCCCAATGCCCATGTTACCAGCTTCAGAACATGATCCACCTTCTCCATTTCTCCTGAATTATATCTTATTGGAAGCCTAGCTTTATTTTTAGACAGAATCTTAGTTAACTGTGATTAAATAATCATAATTTTAAAATGCAGGAAAACAAAAATCTCAGCTTGTTTACTTTTGGCTGATTCAAAGTTGTACCAAAAGGACTTTCTCCAAAGTCTACATTCCCTTTGTATTCAGTTAAGAGAGATCTCTCCCAGTAGTAGTGGCAAAAGTTGAATTTTGAGTAAGTCATGCTCTTAAGTAGTACCATTTTCCCCCCACGTTGCCTCACAAAGAAGCAAACAGGACCTCCTCCTCTGCCCCCACATCAATCAGCCAGCTTTGGAAGTAACTACAAGCGTGTACTGAAACTAATATTTAGTTTTACCTAAGCACTACCTCAGCACCAGAGTTTCCTTTTAAAAAAGTAGGGGGATTTCACAAAAAAAAAGCCCTAAATTAGTCAAATTCTTTTGTGCATGGATGAACAACAGGAAAGCAAAGCCTTGGGGCCTCTGGGGAGGAACCCTGTCCCTGCAGACCTACTCTGATGTGCTCGGGAGATAAGGCTCCATAGTGACACTTAAGGAAAGGCCTGCTCACATTTGAATTTCTGCATTCCTCAAGAACAATTCATGGCAATCACTAACTTTGCAGAGGAGCTACATGAAAGCTTTGGCCAATGAATGAGGGTCATCTGCTCTTTATCACAAGGGTAAACCTCATCCTGGCCAGTTTCTAACCTTTTAACCCTGTGAATTCTTAATTTGCACATGAATAATGGAATTCTTGCCAAGAGTGCAAACTTCAGCTTCCAGTTTCTAACTTTAGAAACCAAGACCTGATCTCCTTGTGTGTTCAGATCTTAAACTCTCGGACAGATTAAAGTTTTTGATTTCCAAATGCAACACTAAACATTACAATTCTGAAGCAAAAGATAAGCTTATTGGCAAAACCTCTGACCAGGCAAAGTAAAAGAACATCCTCGCACCCTGCTGCTACCAGTAACTGAAGAGAGCATTTGCTTTTTTCCTCCAAAGAAAGAATGCCCATTTAATGCCTATTCTCCACCTGTTTAATATGTATAGTTCCTTCTGTACCCTGACCACAAGGTAATTTGCCTTTGCGGCAACCGACAACTGCTTCTAAAAAGAAAAATTGTAAGGCTACAAAATCCCCCAACAAGACTTTCATTTATTTCACTTAAAAAGTCTGCAAAGTTCAATCAGTTCATGAGAACAGGCAGAAACACTGTGAAAATGAGAAAGAAAACTAATTTTGCACGTTTTATGGGCTCCAAATTATCACAATACAAATTACCGCCCAATTTCACAGCTTTACAGTAAAGATGACATTCTGAAACGGGTCAGATTGGTGCATGACTAAAGAGAAGAGACTGCTACACAGGATAACTTCATGTTTGGCCACTAGTTAACCACTTAATCACTAAGTCAACAACACCTACTGTGATCATTATGGATCCGCTATCTCTTCCAGTTTTCTCCAACAGCCATAGAAAGCCTTTCAAGTATTCAAAGAAGAAAAAGAAACCTTTTGTCACAGTCTACAGAGAAGAGGGGAAGGAAAAAAAAGGGCTGCAAAACAAGAATCTCACTCCACAGCACGCAATCTATTGGTTCACAAGTCTTTCTTGGTGAAAATCAGCAAAACTAAACCACCTTTCTGATGAAATAATCTGTATGCGAGAAATAAACATTTACAGAAGCCTAGTATTGTCTGAATAAATCCAAATACTACAATTGCATTACCATGCTATTCTACTACAGTGCTCTGTACTATTCCAGAAGTTCTCTAGGATTAAGCACAGAGCTCATCCTGCAATGTCTCCAGTTTAAAGTGGCCCTGAATTTTCCAGTCCTACACACAGAATCCTTCAGCCACTTAGCTGCTTAGCTTTATATTGGTTACCAACAACAAAAAAGTCCTATCCTCTTTAGAAGGGTTTTCTTGTCTAATTTTTAATCGTGCTGACACTCTGAAATTTAGTGAAGGTGAATCTAAATGTCAAAAATTGTAATACTTCATTTTTCATCATTTTATCAAAAGCACCGAAGAGTTACTTAGTCTATTAGTCCTGTATACGAGCAAGATAAAAAGTAATACATAGGCAGGTTTTTGAAACAGAGAGTTCAGAGTTTCACATTCTTACAGCATGTGAAAACTCAACATTCACTTGGAGCCACCTGCTTCCAGGATTTGGTGATTTTGAACCACCCAGTGCTCTGGCTCACTGAACAAGGCTTTTCACGCCTTCCTGGGGGATCTCGTGAACAGTTTTTACAATCAGGTCAGAAGCACATAGAAAAAAACCTAACAAATGTTAACATTCACACATTTTTTAATGTAAGCTAATGTACCAATTTTAATCACTAGTTTCATGTTGAATTTAGTAAAAGGTGCAACTTAGAACTAATGTCAAGTTTTCACAGAGGTACCAGCACCAGTTTTATGCAACTTGCTCCTAAGAACAGGGTCGAAGAGGTCAAAGGAAGTCTTTTCCTATTAGATTAAGTTCATCAGTTAAGTCCTATTATAGAGGGAACATGAGAAGACTACATAAACTGTGTACTCTCTGTGTTATACTTTCTTTGAAATCAAAGTTTTCTTTACTTTGCCAAAATTTACTCTTCTTTGAAAAGTACATTCCCATGTACTTTTGGGAAGCAAAAGGAGATCATGTTGTAGAAGGGGTCTAGTGGCAAAGCTCTGCACTGCCACGGGAAAAGGCACAGCATTCTGTTCCTTACACACATCTCTTGCTCAATGTTTAAAGATGATAGGAAAATGGAGGGCAACAAATGCCCGGGGTCAGTCTGTTAAAGCCATAAAGGCACTTAGACACAACTATTTCCTTCACCATTCATCCGGCAGTAGGGAGTCACTCCAGAAATGCAACTCTTGCTTCCTAGTGGAACCACAAAACAGGCCCTCGTGGGATGTTCCAGAGGAGTCCCAAAAGGAACAGCATCCACATCTGCTTGGCTGAACACGTGTCAGAAAAGCAAGGCCTTACAGTTGGCCAGAAAACCTTTCCCCTCTTTCCTCTCCCAGAGATAAACATCTATATTAATCATTCCGCCCTGCCCCAAGATGGCACAACACAACATCAGGCTACTGAACAAGGAATTTTAAATTTTTTTTAATCAGATCTGTGGATAACCCTTGTAAGGCTGCTAGAACAGCACTTGGGAAACAAGACCCAGGACTTCTGTAGCCAGCAAGATCTGCATCACCACCTGCTCCAGGGACTGGTGGCACACATAAGCCACCCACACAAGGCACCACTGCCCAAGACGTCTCACAGGCGCCTGCACCACTTCTGCTACATCAGAGACTCAAAAAGGGACCACCATAAGTTTTTCCCATAATCTTTTAAACATTTAAAAAAAAATAAAGGTTCTCTAGAATTACTCTATAATTTTGCATTTTAACTTTTCAGGTACACGATCAAAATGATAGGTTGTTGTGTGCTGTTCAGGGAACTGCTGTCACAAACTCACGAACAGGTTAATAAACAGGAGCTGGGACTTACTTGCTAGTGTGAGGTGGCTTTTTTGACTGAGAATGGCCCCATATTTGTTCAGAGCTAAGCACTGGTAAAATCCTTCATCAGACAGTTCTCCCTTCTTTCCTTCCACCTCAGTGATATACAACGAGCCATTGGATAAAGTGTAGATCCGTTCGTTTTCAGACACTTTGCCTCCATTTTTCAGCCATGTAATAGTTATAGGAGCTTCACCACGGGCTTGGCAGTCTAAAACCACCGGATCCTTCCTTGAGACAGTAACGTCCTGAGGCTCTTTCACAAAAAACAGTTCACTAAAGCACCACACTCCTAAGAGAGAAGGAAAAAAAAAAAAAAAACAACATTTTGCCCGTAAGGACAGACATGTAAGCAGAGACGTGCAAGTTACCAAGCACTGTGAGCTGCGCGTCATCCCGCGGAACCCACAGCACGAGGTGAAGCTGCCGCTATCACACGCTCCGAGCGCTCCAAACTCGGACAACTCTGGGGAAACTTGGTACTGACTCCAAGCGGCGCGAAGCCCTCAGGCTGCAAAAAGCCAAGGAGCCAGAGAACCAACGCCTTCCACACCGGCCCGGGCACCGCCACAGCACGGGCGGGGGGCGCGGTGACCCCGGGGGCCGCGGGGAGCGCAGCGCCGGGGCGGCCACACAGGTGCGACCGCTCCGCCCGGCCCGCTCGCTAATTTTACAAGCCTGCCAAAGCAGCCGGAGCGGGGCGCGTCGTAAAAAGGCTGATTTTACAAGGAATCGTTAGCGAAAACCCCTCACCAGAGCGCGAAGGGGCCGCGCACCGCCCGCGCCCCTCACGGGCCCCCCCGCCCCGCCGCGGCGCGAACAAAGCGCGGAGCCGCCGCCGGGTCCCGTC
>VZTD01004789.1:31273-155436 GCA_013397725.1 Rhagologus leucostigma | reverse complement strand
GGGGTCGCGGCGGACAATGCGCCGGGCCCGGGGGGCGGCAGGGCCGGCCGGCCCCGCGCACGAGGGACCGCGGGCTCCGGCGCCATCTGGGCCGAGCACGGCCCCGCAGAGGCGGCCCCTCCCGGACAGCACCGGGATCCGACGGCAGCTCCGCCGACCCCCGAGTCGGGCAGGCGCTGCCGACTGCGGTATTTGGCGGACGGGCTGAGCCCTCCAGCCGCGGCAGGAGCTGCCGGCCATGCCTTCCCCCGGGACACTGCACGGCTCACCTGCATGGCGAGCATCGGCAACACGTGCGCTGGACCCGGCGCGGCGTTACCGAAGGGCTGTGCCAAACCCAGAGCTGCCCGCCCGGAGCACCGAACCAGGGGAGGTGCCGAGCAGTGGACCCTGCACTGCCAGGCGCAGGTGCAGCACTGTCCAGGTGTGCCAGAGCACCCTCACACCCAGATAAAACTGGCCTTCCCACACATGCAGACAAATGTTTGACTTGCGGATGGGCATTGATCAGAAATAAAAAGCCAATTTTGTTACTGGTTCTCACTGAGCCCGTCCTACGGCACCAATAAAATCACTTCCAGATGGCCACATGGGACAGCGCTGCGCTGTCGAGGATGAGCTGCCCTTCACTTTCATCCTCAGAAGACAGCTTTAATTTTACATCTGCCTCAAACTAGCTTGCCAAAATGCAACCTAAACTGCAAACGTGGCTCGAGAATCACGCTATCACCACCCTCTGGATAATGCGTATGGGAGATACCATCAAATGCTGCCGCTATCATTTAAGCTTTCAGTTCCACCCCTGATTTTACCCCATGCTTGCAGCCAGCAATTTCTAATCTCTTTTTTTGTCTGTTCAGATTTCTAGTTTCTAAAGTTACTGCGTAGGAAGGCATCTTCTTACTCAGCAGATTTGCCCTATGTTTGCATTCATTGTGAGAGCTGCTGACTTCAGTGACAGGCAAGTTTTTACTGCTTTTTGTTCCTGCCAGCACTGCAAAGCTCACAGAGCTGAGAGCTGGCAGCCAAACCCGTCCCTTCTGCTGCATCATCACCGGGACTGGCTACAGCCTGAGTCAATGACTCCTCTGAAAGTCTTCGAGAGAAAATCAGAACTACCAAAATGTGATGTAGAGCCATAGTTTGACCTACATCACCTTCCTCACTTGGCAAAAATACACAAGCAGAGTTTTGAGGGAAGGTAGTTAGGAAATATTTGCTTTACATGCAAATCACTTACCCAAAAGGCATCCAGACAGTTTCAGTCACTTTACAGAGCAGAACTGCATGTGCACTGCTTTGGTGTCCAAATAGGACCAAATACAGCAACACGATCCACTTCATCCAGTATTTTTCAATTTTCCTCAGTGTTTTAATTTATCTAATCAGAAAAGTGCGAACTATGAAAAAAAATCACAAGCAGTTTTGCTTATATTATTTTTGAGCATTAATGACTAAATATTCATTCTTTCTTGTGGTAAACTCACAGCTTTCATCTGCAGTTCATGCTGGTACTGTACTCTCTCCTGCTAAACTCTGGTTCATCAGTGTGACCTGAATTTGGGATTTCCTAGAGGAGCTCAGCACACCTAGAAGAAAAACAGGATAGGGAACGCAATATCCGGTAACATTTCTATGCCAGATGCCTTGGTCAGTTGGTGGAGTGGCTGGAGCTGTTCCTGGGAGATGTAAGGTCATTTTCCTGCACACCTTGGCACTGCTTCCTGCAGGCATGAGCGGGTGGCTGAGCTGTACTGTCCAGCACTGGACACTACCCCACCTGTCCCAGGGGAACACCTCCTTGCCCAACTCACTAGCCCTTTCTTAAGGAGAAGTTGGTCTGAGTTGACAAGGGAACAAAAAAAAAAGCCAACAGAAAGAGAGCAAATTGTAGTCCTGTCCTACTTTTAGGCTGGTTTGCCTTAGCTGTGTCATCTGTGCTCACTGCTGTATCCTGCTGTGATGGGGAAACTGCTTTACCATCTCCCTGGACTACACTATGCCAGCAGGAGATTTTGACTCATAAGATCAAATGGAATATTTGTCTTAAATGGCTTAATAAAGAGTTTCCCTCCAGAATGCTCCTTGTGCCTGTGTCTGGGCAGCTACAAACACCAATATTTTCATTTTCACATTTCTGTTTAACTAAGTAATACAATTCCTACTAGAACTAAGCAGTTCAATAGCTAGATGAGTATAAACTCTCCCTCTTTGATTTGTCAGGATTCATTATTTTAACACATTTCCCAGTAATTAATTGGGTTAGAGATAATGCAGGCTTGCGATAACATATCTAAATTCATACATAACTGATAAACTCACTGAACCACAGTTTAAAGGCACTGCCAGTTGTAACTTTGTCAAATACACCGTATTTGTAAATATGCAGCCAATGAACACAATTATCTACTTGGCCAACCATTACAGAAGCATTATCTTGAGAAAGACAGAAAGGCAGTCCAGGAGTACAAGATCTTGCCAGCCAACATAAACAAAGCTATGCGTACTTTGCTGCAAGGCAGCAATTTTTCTTCTGTCACCAACACAGACTTTTTTTGCTTGACTTGAGCTGTATTTTTGGATATCCAAATTTCCCCAGTTTTTGTGGTTCTTTTCAGACCCATATAAACCCTTTCCTATGTTTTCTCTTAGATTTTTGGGCCTGCAAACAAGCTGCACACACCTTTCAAAGAAATAATAACTTGTAATATTTGAGCAGTCAGCTCTTCAATGTCTTAAAACCCAAGCCAATAGTAAGAGCTCTCTTTGAAGCGCTATTCATGGCTGGAACATCATGCTGTCTAGGTTGCTGTCTGTAAATAACCTGATTTATCTTATGCTGCATTTCAGCCTCAGCCCTGGCCTGACAAGTCTATATGTTTCCTGGAAAGAAAGATGTTAAATATCAGATTGATACGAACAGATTTGACTCAAGGTTTTGCTCCATAGGCAGCTGGCAATGCATCCAGGACTGCTAAACTAAGCTAGGGCTATAAAATCCAGAATTTTGGTACTATCATGAACCAAAGAGAGGGATTTTCCAAACATTAATGAAATCTCATGATCATGGTGCTTATACACTTTGTCTAAAGTGTATAAACATCTCTAGAAAGAGAACTGATAGGCAGGGGTCTTCCCTGGGATGGAATGAGCAGCCTCAGGAAAAGGAAAGAAGCTGAAAATTCACTGTAACTGGACCTTCCCAAGATGAACTCTGTATTTATGAGATCACTGCAGCCACAAACCCAGGATGGAGAATGCAGTTTCTTTCTACATTAGAGTAAGATTTTTCTGGTGTTAGAACATTTACATCTCCTTCGGCTTAAACCAGAAACAGTCCTGTTTGCTCTGTGGTCAGTTTTGCACTGAGCATTTCACCCTCATCTGAGAAAATGAATAGCATCATGTTAGCTCTTTCATCCCTGTGGCCTGGAAAAAGCTGTCACAGCAGCATGGATGGTGTTTGGCATGACCACAAATGGCCTGAGCTGGGTTCCCGCATGCTGCTGCATCCCACCTGATCTAACAAGCTCAGAAATAGGAAAGTGGTTTTGCCCACATGATCTTTTCTCCTGTTTTGGCTTCACATGGCTGTGCTCTAACACCATAATGTCATGGAACAGAAAAGGAGAGGAACGAGCACCTCTGGGTGGGAAACAGGAGAGGTGGGGAGAGAGCTATTTACAGCAGTTTACGGTGTCCCCATTGGAATATGTGCAATCTTCTCAATTAGCTGTAGCCTGTAAGAGGTGGTAGTAGGGTCCTGGAGCCCAAAACCATTTTCAAACAGACATATAATCATTATCCTGGTCCCCCACAGGCTCAGCCCTTCCCTGCTACCAGTGCCAGGTCCCAGCTCACCGTCCAGCTCTGCTGGTAGGAGCTGCTGGGTGTCAGTGCTGGTGTGGAGGAAGCTGGAGCTACAGGCACCGCAGGGTACCGGCAGCACAGGCAGCTGAGCGTGGCTATAGCAGTACTGGAGCTGCAGCCCAGGGCAGGCTGGGAGCAGTAGTAATTGCCAGAAACCTATTAACTGCAGGGGAATTACAGCAATTTGCACCAGCCAGCTCTGCCTTCAGAGTCCCCAAAGCCCAGCTAAGGGGCTGCCACGACGCTGCACTCCTGGCTGGGTGTCATCAGCTCTTCTCAGGGAAGCCCCTTTTGTCCTTATAGGTCTTGCTCTGAGTGTTTTTGATCTGGTGTCACTGTAAGCATGTTTAGACACTTTCTTGTTTCTCATGCGAAATTCCTGACCCAATTAGAACTGTATTCCCAGATTTTAAGTATGTTACACTAACTCTATTAAGACCCACCATAAAAGTGTTTACTTTTGGCACATTTGGTCACTTAGTAGATTCTTGTTCCATTCTAAACCTGTGTACAGTTACCATCTCCATTGCCTTCTCAAAGGAAATTCACTCTTTCCATGAGCAGATGGGCAAGCACACTTTGGGCTGAGGCCTTGGGATGCTAATGAACTTTCTCTCCAGGGAGCCTTCCTGTACAAGAAAAGCACACCTTGACAAAGGGATTTTAACACAGATCTCACCTCGTCATGAAACAACAACTCCAAAGTGAAAGCAATACAATGATTTGCTGTATCAGCATTTGTTTCCCCTTCCAGCTACCTTCCAGTGCTTCAGTGGCCCAAATCAGTGGTGCACCTTTGCCACGTTGTTTCACAGTGCCCCAGAGGCAGCCTTTAGATGTTTACTCCCACCCTTGAAGGCTCGTCACACCAGAATGAAGAGGAACCCTGCCATGAATTTCAGTGGGAGATGGATGACACCCCAACATCCTCTTCCCTGCTGCTGGAGGTAACCACAGGCAGTTTGGAAGAGCGACCTCACAGGGATCTGGCAAAGTACATTCCCTTGCTCTCCCATGCCCATTTGCTGCTACTGGAAGGTGTGAAAAATACTTAAGTATTTTTGGCCAGTCAGCCTGCTGTTTCCTAGATGCAAGCCACCGGATCTTGTTGGTACTTTTAACAAACCACACAGCTACAGAGAAAGGGGCATACCTGATCTCAGATGCACTCTTGTCCTCACATACAGTGTAAACACTTTATGGTGTGGAGTTTGGATTCACTGCAGTTCCAAGCCCTCTCTTCTGGCCTTCATGCCACAGCTGATCCTCCTCTGCTTCAGTGAACTTCTCTGAACACCTAACCTGCCAGAAAATCCTTTCTGTTTTTCAGTAGAGCTTGTTTTCTCCTGGTTTATGTCCCTAGCCTGGCTATTAGCTGTAGAAACACCAAAGGTTGCAACATGGAGCAGAAGGTGTGGCGACATGGGACAGTGGCTCGGATCAGCCAAACCACCATGAACATTTCCCAAGCCAGGCAGCCTGCACACTTCTGCCATGCCACCTTGGGCTCTCAAACAAGGAGCTGAGCACCATTTACTTCCTCTGAGCTCAGGGGTGCTCAGCACTCCTGGGAGGAAAGTCCTCAATGCCTGGCTGGCATGGGACCAAAGTGACAGTAGACTAGCAGCAGCAGCTGGAATCTGCACACTGAAACACACAGAAATATTTTCATAAAGGGTTTATGCGTATGTAGAAATTGCGAGGCACAGGAACGGCCAGCAAGTGGAGAAGAGCTGTCTCATAAAACGCATTTGCAATGTATGTATTTTTTAATTGGCTCAGTACAGTCCCCTCTCTCAACCCTTTCCCCAATACAGAAACAAACAAAATCCTGGAAATGCTGCAGTACTGTACTCTGATGTTATCTTCCATAAATCAAAGTGTTTAGGCACTGGGTCAATACAATAAGTATCAGACCAAGAAAAACTAAACAGAAAGAAAATATCTCCTAGGTTACCCTTTTCTATGTTCGAATCTACAAAGGATTCTCTCAGAGGCAGCTTTTTGTTAGTCTGTCATGCTTATCATGATAACCCACTGTTCTGCAGCTATTTGTTTAGCAACAGGCATGAAATATGGTCTCCTTTCATCCCTATATAAGTTACCTTCACTTTGCTGTTACAACAGGAAACAGGCAAATAATTTCTTCCTCTTTTCCTTTATGTGTTTGCAATGATAAAACAAATATTGGAAATAAATGAAAAACAAGGCAAGTCAGAGGCTAGCTAGCATTTGGACATACTGCTGAATATACCATGCTACAAACGCCTATTTAGTTTTGCTGTGAAAGATTGCCTTTCCTTTGTCTTTGCATTCTCAGCATGTTAATAAAGTGGTCTCTCCTCTTATCTACAATTTATCCCAAGGAACTATTAAAAAGAAGGATTGGAGGAGGCTTCCTGCTGCTCTTGTCCCATTTCATCTCACAGAGACATAAGGAATTGCTGGTCAGGGAGAGGCCACTTGGCCAAAGCAGGCTGTGCCCCATCGGTTTATCTCAGTGCTGCCAGCGCTGCTCCCTCCAGCGTACTGCCCTGTCACGGGAGAGCGATCGCCTCTCAGGAGTGTGAAGATAAACAGATTTGAAGGCTTCAAGGCATGTTCCCAGCACCTCCTCCCCCTCATATGCACACAGAGGCTCGGCCTGCAAATGCCCCTGTGCACAACACAGCTTTGGGGATGGAGACCGAGATGTTTGAAGGGCCACACGAAGCTGTGACTTGCACCAAAACGGCTTTACCAAGAATTCAGGCTGACCTGCTAAAGGCAACACCCCAGTGCAAGGAGCGAGCTAAGGGGGGTGAACAGAGGGGAGCCAAAAGCTGGGCATTGCAGGGTGATTTCTTTTGATGCCCAAATTGCTGCCTCCATCAGCTGCAGTTGCTGGGATTTTATCTCAGCTGGGCTGCAGGAGTCACTTGGGGGCCTGTGGGGATCTCCCCTATTTAAAGGCTCTGGAAGAACTGTCTGCCCAGTGCTGGACAGGATATGAAAGCAGCTGGATCACAGTGCCCTGCATGTCCCAAGGGACTGTGGGGAAACAAAGCAGCCCACCCCAATTGCTCCTTCACCTGCGTTGTTACTAACCTGGCTTAGGTCTCCACCTGGTCGCTGCCCAGGCACAGCAGAGCAGGAGATCAGAAGCTTTGCTGCAAGCACATCCCCAGGTGCCCTCAGTTTAATGCAATTTAGCACTTGCCAATCCAGCATAAGCACTGCCAGTTGCAAAGAGGTTGTGTGGCCAAGCAAGGAATCAAGAGAACTAATCCTGATGGAAATAACTTGGGGGACAAATTACAACTTTTTTTTTTTTTAATTAATTTCCTGGTTCAATTTAGTGTGTGGCATACACAGGTATGCCTGCATAACACATAGGGAGAGCAACCAGCAGTTAAAGCTGCTCATAGTATAACTGTGCTGCTATCCAGCTACCTGTGCTGCTAATCATTAGCCCAGAATTATGTTTGCTAAGTGCTAAATAACATTTTGCTGCCATTTATGTTCAGATACCTCTGTAAGATCACAGTGGCCAGGTGCTGGCACATACTGGAACTTGTATTGTTTAAATAATACACATATGGAATACATATCAAAATGTTCATGCTAAGTAACTAGGGGGAAAAAGTATGTGTGCTGGGGGAGGCAGTTATGACAAGTTAGGGAGTAAAATTGGCCTAATGTGCTCAGTTGAGGACCAGGCCACTGGAAGTCACTGTGTAGAAATCCCATCTGGAGCAGCTGGGGCCATCCCACCCAGCCTCAGCAAGCTGCAGCACCCGAAGCATGATGCTAACCAGAGCAAACCTTCAACATACAGACAACGGCCCTCCAAATCCTACGGGGTGTTCAAACTCCTGTTGGCTTCAGGAGGAGCCTGCCTCGTTAACACCTCCAGTGCAGGACACCCCGAGCCACATCCTGCAGGCCACTCACCACCACAGCCCAGCCCTGAAGCAGCTGCAGCCCCACACCAACTGATTGAGCTGCTTCAATTAGATACACTGTGATCAGGATTAATTTCTTTCTCCAGTGAGAGATCAACTGATCCAGCTTGTTTGCACCTTAAGAGTCAATTAAATAGCTGGACTTTTTCCAGCACAGAAAAGTGTTTTCGTGACCGAAATCTTCGTTTTTCTAATTTAGGTCTATGCAAGCGTGCAAAATTTCAATTTCACCTCTTATCTTTACAAAATTGTAGACATTTACATAAATGAAAATGTGATCTTACAAAGCCTCACAGTCAGACTCCAGATTCTCAGTGTGGAGAATAGCAAAATGAATTAATTTGCAAAATAATAATTTTTAGCTACAAGTTAATAGAGCTCAATCATATTATATTGGATGGAGCAGCACCTCACATTTTGATAGCTAACCTTTAATTATACTAAGAAAAGCACTTCTAACATTCTGATAAAGCACAGAGAATTACTTTTTACTAACCTGAAATAATTATTCTGTGAGTCTTCAGCACAGGATGCCTATAACTACTGGACTGAGACCCAAAATAAGAATGAACAACTTCTCAGTCCCCTGGTTTTGGGTCAATTTCTGTAGGTCTAGATAGAAAGGCGGGCATTTATTTAAAACTGCATTACAGCAATCAATAGTGCATGAACAACTACTCAGGAATAAATCTATTAAGGATGGACAACTAATTGCTGGGCAGCAGTACATAGAATGGGGGGGCTCATAACTCCATCAAACACTTTCTGAAACTGAATTTATTATATAATTATCAAAACTAGAAAATAATGTGTTGTAGCTGTTACAAGTAAATAAAATATATTCACATAAACCACAGCTTCAGCTAAAGAGTAATTTCTAATATCTTCTATAGAGAAATTCCTTTACTTGGGCAAAGGAAGAAAGCAGATTTTTAAGACAAAGGGATGGCATGGCCACGGTAACTTCTATTAAAGTGGCATAGTTTGTCATATCTGACAACCCACTGAAGAAAGTTATCACTAGTTAAGGGCCTGACCCTGCATTCCTTAAGTAGACAAAAATCCCTTTGAAGTCAATGAAGCATCCTGCTCAGATAACTATATCAGGATTTGGCAATTAATGAAAACTTCTAATTTCTTAAGTAGATTATAAAAGATTTTCCCTGAAAAATAACTATTACATGTTACTTACAGCAACTCCTTGACAGTGTGGGTTTGCTTCCAGCAGCTCTTGCAGCACAGGAACTGTTTTTCACTAACTAGGAATTACCAAAAGTCAAAACCACATTGTTTTCTATTTGCATTGATCTCCCTTAAGTGTTCTTCTCTAGCTAATGTCTAGTTGAAGGTTTTGACAGCTCTGCATTCAAAAGGTCAGTAAGCAGTCCTCAGGGCAATTTGATTTAAACCTTTAGTATTTTGCATACTCCCAAGCAGCAGTGCATAGAAGGTGTATTCACAGCCTCTAAAAGGTCATACTTCCCAGCCCTCAAAACAAAACCCCAGTCAGAAATATTTCGGCTTGTAGAAAATATCAGAAAAGCTAACAGAAAATTATTAAAACATTTGCCATTAAATAAAATTCAAAATGGGTTAAGAAAAACAAATTGTAACATATGTTTTTAGACTGTGGTGTATTTCAACAGGAAGTTTTACATTCTGTCACATTTGGGAAGGCTGCCTTATCTGTCTTTCTTCAAGAGGCAGGCTCACTTACTTAATGTCTGTTTAGGTTTTCTAAGCTGCTTGGCCTCCCCGCTCCCCAAAATCCCAAGCCTCTCTCTGGGATGAGAACCTGAAACCTACAATGTAAAATTTGTTTGAAGTCTCATTAAGCAAGAAACCTCAAATTAAGGACAGCTCAGCAAAACAAAACATTTTTCTACAGAATCACGTGGACATAAAGCAAGCATTACATACAAGTTCTCCCTCATTATCCCCTTTTTGAGTTGTTTGTACTCTGATTAGCGTGCTAATGATATATGTTCCTCAGAGAAAAAGCAATTAAGTCTCCACTTCAAAGAAAAATGATTTAGTGTAAGAACACCAAAGCTTGTGCTTGCATCTCCTACTGATTCTGTGATGCCACAGAGCAAAATGGCAGCTGTTAAATGCTTAATTCCCATTTATAACCATGGAAGATGGTAGGTGTTGGTCGCCTTTTAAATGTATAGACATTTCAAAAACATGCTTCTATGACACCAGAGGTATGGATCCTTGGTGGTGGTCAGACTGCACATAAATGGGTTCCTCTCAGTTCACATCATAAGAACTACACAGTGAGTCTTTTGATGGTTGACTAAAAATGGGAGATATTAAAATAAACAAACTGCCCAATAAAAAGCAGAATCTCATACAAAAATAATATCGTAAGACCCTGTGTGAAGAACTCAAGCACCACAACAAACTAATTAACGAGAAACAGAAAGGAAAACACACATAAACAGACAGCATGAAAAATGAAAAACAGAAGAGTCCGGTCTCCTAACAACTGACATTATTTTTGACCACAGAAGAAATGAGTAAAATGAAGACAATATTTAGAAGTACACATATTCAGTTTTAAGTATTTCATATGTTTTAGCATGTTACCATTGCCACGATGCAATTCCCACCCTAGGGAATTGATAAGTATCATGTATTTGGTAAGTAATGCTGAAATCGCACTGAAAAAAGTACACACACAAAAAAAGGAAGTCTGTGCTGATCCAGGACGCATTCCACGTTGACAGTATGCCAGAGGCAGCTGTGGTTTTCAAGGACACGTGCAGATTTTTGTAAAGATGTCATCAATTAGTGAAATAGCACCAAACTGTGCTATGGATTTACAGAACAAATCAAATGTCAAGGCACTAGGATAGCTTACAAAGTAAGTGTACGTATGAAATAGTGATGTTAGAGAGAGAAAAACAAGATAAAGAAGGAAAATTAGTAGTTTACACTCATGTATTTTGCCTAGGTTTGATGCATTAGTACTCAACCTAGTCTCTAATAATAAAAAAACTTGTTTGATATCTCACAGATGTGATTTTTAATAGTAATTAAAAAGAATTTAAGTCATGTGTCCTTCAAACTGTGTAAGTGAAGACTCAATGGCAATTTCTATAGAAACTGTTTTTAACTTCCTCTTAACCTGCAGCTCTACCTCATAATGCAGCCAGAATGCTGAATAATCACCTGCACCACCTTGAGAAGTGAGAGACTTGATACAAGTAACACCCAGCCTAAAAACCTGTTCAGAGAAATTAATTTTGAAGGGAAAATCCCACAGCCCCCACTGCCCCAAACCTCCAAGTGAGTGTTGAATGTGTCTTGTTTATGCCTAAAGTCTCATTTCCCTACCAGCAGACTTCAGAGCAATTACACAGACATGATAACCTTCAGAGTAAAGAAGAAATTTTAGAGAAAGATGATCTCTTACCAAAACCCTGTAAGTCAACACAAAGCAAATCAGTGATATGGACTCAAAAATCTAAGAAAGCCTCACCCACAGCAGTCTAAGCAGACCTTTGAATTAGGAACAGTTTATACCGCAAGTCTTTGTTGAGGTTAATTTATATACTTAGTTAATCTATACACTTACCTTTTTTAGGCTAAATAAATTCACTTCTTCAAAAGCATCGTAACTATCTATTCAGAAACACCCTTTTCTATATAACTGTAATAATTAACACACAAATAAACACCACCACCATCCTTATTAAACATGCAACAGGAATGGTTTAACTTCCCAGGAAAGTTCAGCCCCTGAAAAGTTTCCTGGAGGCTTCACACCATCCTAACACACCTAACCCCCATGCCAGCAGCTCACATCCTGCTGTGCCAGCAGCTCACGACCCTGCGCTGCCCCTCACCCACTGACCCCAGGGTGCTGGGATGAACCACCGAGGAAGCCTGGCCGAGCCATCTCCAGTGCCCAGGGAAGCCCTGCGGCTACTCCCAGCCCAGCCAAGAGTCCAAATCCTGGGCAGAGCCTCCACTGGAGCCTCCATGTTCTACACAAGATGCCTGGAATCAGTACTGAGCTGCAGAAGCCACAACTAACACAGGGAGCTGTTTTGCTTGCAGCTCTCCAGCTTGGAACAGCCCAGAAAACTGCAAGCACAAACTCCCCTGAATTTTCAGAGTGGTGTTTTTAAAGCTGAGGAGAGCAAAACTATTCCTGTTGCAGTCATCCTCTCCCTCCCGTTGTGATCCAGCCCTTGCCCTAGAACGTACAACTTTCTCAAGATCTTTCTCATGAGCTCTCAGTCTCTTCACAGATCAATGCTTCTTAACCAGATCTGCACAAAATCTCTTACCACACATCAACCCTACAGCCTTTTCTTTTCCCAGCATATTAGCTCTTACCTACCTGAGAAACTTTTCTTCCTTACCCCTCAACTGCTGGGTGTTATGAGCAATGAAATCAGTGTGACAGAGCTGGTTGCTGGCTCAAAAGGAAACAGCTGTTAACCTCTCCTCTGCAATGGCACGGTAAGAAGTCTGCAGCTGACATGCAGAACTGTGTTTCTGGTGAAAAAAATTGGTGTTCATAGGAGCGTCTCTGGAGTTTCCCCCTCTCTCCATGTGTATGTGCTTCAGGGAATACAGAGGTTGATGTGCAAAAAATACAAGTACAAAGGGACATGCAGCAGATCCCAAAGAGCATCTCCCTGGTTGCCCAAGACTGCACCCTTGTTTGGCTGTTCATGACCCCCTACAGAAGCCTCCCAGGTTGCTTCCCTTTGCACTGCCTTGCCCACAGATGTGAGGGAATTTAGTCTCCCCTAAGAGCCAGGGTTTAAAACGCTAGAATTTCTTGAGAAGCTACAAAAAACACCCTTCCCCCTTCCTCATGACAAACAGCAGCCTAGGGCAAGTCCTGAGCAGGATGTTCCCACAAGGGTCTGCACCAGCCTGTTGCCCCTTCCACAGTCTTCCCTGCATCCAGCCATATGGGCCATGTCTTTTACTCCTCCTGGCTTTTCCCTGGCTGCCTCTCTGTTCAGGCACACAAGGCAGGCCCCTTTCAGCCTGTGGTATCCTCCACAAAGGCTGCCTCACTCCCATCACCCTGCCCCAGCTGACCAGAGGGTGGGAGCACCTCTACTCTAAGGAAAGGCTGAGAGAATTGGGATTGTTCTGGAAAAGACAAGGCTTCAGGGTGACCTGAACTGTGGCCTTCCAATACCTAAAGGGAACTTACAGGACAGATCGGGCAAGGCATGTAGTGACAGAACAAGGGGGAATGGGTTCAAATTGGAAGAGAGTAGGTTGAGATTAGATATTAGGAAAAACTTCTTTACTGTGAGGATGGTGAGGTGGAACACGTTGCCCAGAGCAGCTGTGACTGCCCCATCCCTGGAGATGTTCAAGGCCAGGTTGAATGGAGCTTTGAGCAACCGGGTCTAGTGGAAGGTGTCCCTGCCAATGGCAGGGGGGTTGAAACTGGATGATCTTCAAGGTCCCCTTCCCACCCAGGCCATTCTGTGATACTCAGCACCACCAACCTCTCCTTTACTTAAGCACATGCTGCTATCACCACTCCCCCACAAAGTTTAAAGCCCACAGAAAGGACGTGCTGCTGGGCACTCCCTGCTGCTGGTGCAGGGTTTCGGGGCCCCTCTCCCACTCCCCACCCAGCTGTGCTGGCTGTGCACCTGCTGGGAAGGTTCCTAGAGCAGGGAGGAGCCTGGCCCTGCCTCACCTGGTCAGCAGTGTTGCTGAGGGGCCTCCTCTCAGTGTTTCCAGGCTGGCCACGCACTGAAGGCTGACAGAGACCTAAAGCTTCTATAAAAACACAATGCGCATTTTTCCAAGGCTGCACGTGTCAGGAGTAGAACATCAGGGAACAGCACTGCTGCATCTTCACAGTTCTGCAAAAGCAGCAGCATGTTGTGGTGGAACTACTGCCGTGGCCTACCTAGGAGTATAAAAACTACTAAACTCTTGCTATTTCAAGATTACTCATTTGTACTTCAAAGAACTGAATCAAAACTTATTAGAATAAACTTTTATTTACTGCTCTCAGGATCCTTATTTTATACTTTAAAGTATGCAACAAAACCTGCTACATTCAAATCTATACAGATTTACTGATATATCATTCACGTTTTACAAAACTGCATATAGATTTGGGAAATTTGTATAAGTTACCTTTATTTACATGTAATACTCTCAGTCCTAATGACCTAGTCAAAGGATAAAACAAAGTGGGATTTTAAATATCCCTTAAGACCCATTAAGATTTGTTACATAGTTTACATATCTTCAGAGAGAGATGTGCTACACTTCCTTCTTGCATATTTATAAAGACTGTGACTAAACAGAAATTTGCTGGCCAAAGCTGGGTACTGTCATTTCCTCAGATCATACTGGTAATAAAATGTTAAAATTTGAGCAAGCCAGGTATACAAACCAATTTTTTTCTTTCAGAAACAACTTTGCTAATCAATTTAACCAGCACTTGCTCAAAAAAAGTCTTAACATTAATACAAAAAATACCCACATTTACAAAAGAAATCAAACTAATATTTATATATGACAAGTTGATCTACAATAAATTGCACATTGTTGGTTATGACTTTGGTTATACTGTATTAACAAATTTGGTTTCTAGACTAACACTGGAGGAAAAAATATAAAAATGCAGCTGTAGAAACTAGCAACCTGTAAACATTTCACAGAACCAAATTCTGCACCTGATCACATGTGCAAAACCTCCATGCAGTTCAGAGGAGCTTGCACGTAATAGACTGCTGAATTTGGCTCAGAAAACCCTGTAAACATGTTCTTTATTGTTATGTAGTGCAATACTGCAAGAATGGATAATAAAGGCCTCTAACTATCAGTAACTAAATACTGAGTGATATCCATACAAATTTCACTTTAAGATTGATTTGTTGCAAAAGGCTGAATTGAAAATATTATCGTTCAGCTACAAATTTATCAAAAAAAGTGACGAACACTCAATAAACCAACATCGGTATACAAATTCAAACAAAAAAATGGATATAATTTCTCATTAAAACTCAGAATTATGCTGCTTATCTGTTTTGTATAAAAATCTTGGGTTTGTTACATTGTTTTAGCAAAAGCAAGTTAGAAGTCTAACAACCACGTCAGCAAGTCAGTGTTCTGCAAACAAATGCTTTCCAATGTTTTATCTAATACGCTGAATTATAAGGTGCTTTGGGCAGATCTGTTGCAAACAGCCTGAAGCAGCACAGATTATGATATTGTAATACACGAAGTTTGTTAGGTTTGTTGGGTTTTTTTGTTTGGCTGGGCATTTTTTTTAAACAGTTTAACAATTTCAGTTGTTCCTCTTAAAGCAGCAAATCAAATTTAAATCCTCTGCAAAGATTTCTTCACAGCTTTACTTCAGTAGTTTACTGCAGGACAGTGTCAAATATTGTACAGGAGGCAACTGCTAAAAACATTTTTGTTTTTGACTTACTTGGCACTGGCTGATCCAATGTGTATACTGCATGTATTAGCAAAGTACACGAAACTATGGAAATGACAAAATACATTTTCAAAAGTTAGTGATTTTTAATACTTAGTTATTTTACATGTGATACTATGAAGATTCAATAGCCATGTGACTAAATACAATGGTAGTCCCTGGAAAATTCAGATTTGTTTGTAAACCCTTAAAATGAAATTGCAGCACTGGACCAATATAATTTATATCTGTGTCTTAATCAACCCCATCAAAACCCTGAGTGTTTTCAATCGCTAGAAGAAGTTTATCCCATAAATCTTCAAACGAGTCATATGGAGGCAAATCCAAGCGATTAAAGCTGAAAAACAGATGAAAACTCTTAAGTATTTTATCACTCTTACTAGAGGTCATAATTTATCTGAATTAAATACTCACCAGGTATGAGCTCTTGGCAGTTTTTCAGGGGTACCCCACTGTTCAACTGTGAACAACTGTGGTCCATTCGAACCTGTAGAAAAGAACACATCAATTTTCACCCTATTATAAGAGCCTTTAATAATCAGAAATTCAAATTATGACATATCTGGGGGTTTTGTAATCCAGTTCTGACATTAGAAGGAGCTATCTATATGAATAAAATACAGACTATTGTCAGTAATAGTCAATAATCCCAATTCACTTGCATTTTAATTGTTTCTTGCTATACCTCAATTTCAAGAGACTTTTACACCTTAAGCTCAGAAGCCTAAGATCTAAATGCATATGCATAGTAACTGGCATTGAATATTTTCTGGACAATTTTATACTGTTATAAATTTTGCATGTAAAAACTGATACATATTTATCACCACGTGCCAAGTTACATAACCTGGCAGAAAGTATTCAATGTCCACCTTTACCTACGCAACAACAAAGCAGAGTAACTGAGAACTTTTGGAAACATGGCAATCATATGTGTCATGTACTCCAGCATGTTCTTATGCACCCAAGAGAACACTTTTTGACTAGTAAGGGCAACCCCAGCTCCCTCTGTCCTTCAACAACTGCCTTACAGCATCTCATATATCAAAGTTTCTTGGACTTCTCAATTCTCACCAAGTAGATGCAAAGAGCATTTTGTAACCGTTTCCTTAAGCTGGGAGAAGACTGTGCAGTTAAAAAAAAGAAAGACAAAAAATTCACTGTTTGTCAGAGACTGTCTGTTCAGTGTCCTAGTTCTCCAGCGCGGGTGGGTTTGCTCCCGGCCTCGGAGTACCGGCGTTTGAGGAGCAGAAATGCCTGTCTATGCCACGAGAGGGAGATCTCCGCTAGGAAGCGGCTGCAGGGCTGCAGACCGGGCGTGGGAAGGGAACAGCCCGGCAGCAGCAAAGCGCCACGGACCAGCACAAAACACTGAAAAACCACCTACAGCTCTTTCAAGACAAGGTACAGGAAGTATAATTGTTACTGGGGTTTAGTAAGGATGCCATGATGGCCACAGTGAAGCAGAAATAACTGTAAGAAAAACAAACAAAGCACTGTGCAAGACAACTGCTAGTTGAATTTTTCATTAATGAGTGAGTGAATACAACTACAGAAGACTGCCCAAGGATATTCTAATCCATGGGCAGAAGGAAGCCAAGAACTTCAGCAGTTTCTTTCCTGTATCACTTCTTAGCTCTGTCTCTAGTAGTGTTCCTAGACAAATAAGCAGAACTCCCGAGGGAGCAGAATTCTGACTGGGTTCCCCTGCGATGAGCATGTGCTGCAACACCAACAATGCCAAGGTTCAGGTGCAGCAGCAGACACATGGCTCAAGCCTGCTGAGGACACTGTCCTTCCCACTGGAACTCACAACTCCTTTACTGATGGAACAGAAAAAAATAAACCAACTATTTAGGATGAAAATGAAGACACGGAGAAATGGGAACACATGATGGGTGGTTTTGTTCACGATCCTTTTGTTTTATAAACAAATTAATGTCTTGTTTATAAAAAAGGAAATGTTTAATCAAAAAGGCAAGTTAGGCTATTCAGTCCTTCGCACAGCATCCCAAGCACTTTTAGCCTTAATAAAGTAGTCTAGCAGAAAACATAATAGCTGATGGCAGCTGAGAACAGACTTCCCCTAAGCCAAGCATCCCCACCCTTTGTGGGCTGCTCTATCTGCTTGCCCACAGTCTGCCCACAGTGGCTTTTCTGGCTTTGCTATTGAAATTCGCTCCCTGCTGTCATCTGCTTGTTTCAGCCTCGGCATTGTAGGTTCAGTACTTTTCTTCTGGCTTTATGTTTAACTCGTGTCATTTCAGTGGTCCCCTTTGGAGTATATCCTTACAAACAACTGCATCTGTACAACCGTGGCTTGTGAGCAGATAAAAGCAGTTGGGGAACTGAAGTTAACTGCTGATGCCAGCATGTCTTTGTAATCAGATCTTGGATAACTGAGAATTTTCTTCAAGCTCAATCATGTGTTAAACAGGGATTTTTGCAGCTCTTGAGAACTTTAAAAATCCACATTCATTTGAGAAGTCCTATCCATTTAAAAACTTTCAAAACCAGAATTAAAACAAAGTATTTATAGAACATGGGAAACATGTGATAAAACTGACTCTTCTCTAACTTTGTTTCTTATAATTGCCAGTACATATTAAATTTTAAAACAAAATTTGAAAAATAATTTGCCAATGTCTGAAGTCAAACATCAGGACAATGTTGGTATCGGGTTCTTTGTTACTTAATTGTGAAGATAATCTTAAGTACTCACCATACAGCTCAGCAAATCCATTCATGGGAACACGTGATGTGCCAGTAACAAACTGAAGTAATCTTATTCTCTTTTCAGAGTCCATCATTAAGACTGCCTATGTATGATAATGATTACAATTAAAGATTTATTTTTAAATTAAGGTTTTAAGCTAGTAGACAACAGCAACATAGTAAGCAACATAGTATCTACCTCTAAATCATTATCTTTGATATACATACGCATTTTTTTAGTGACACACACAGTCTACTTCTCTGCCTATTGCTTAAAAGCTATGAAGTCAACAATTTTTTAATGGCACTGTAACAAGAGTATGGTTACTGGCCTAGCAGGCTGTTAAAATGCTTCCCTTGAAGATTTGGCCCCCTACTTTCTTTGAAGTTTCTTGATGTTATGAACTAGAAGCCAAATTCCTGTAATTTATTAAACAGAAGAGTTTAACACCTCTTTAGTGTAACCATGCCAGGAAAACCTACACAAATATTTTTAACCCCAGTCAGACACGGATTTTTTTGAAAAAGCAAGCATCAGTATTGCATTTACATTTTTACCATGCATCTCATCTTTAGCTTTCCTACTTTCTCAGGAATTTTAATGGTCAAATAATATTTACCTAACCTTTTAATGAATCAAACTACAAACTAGTATAGCAGAAAGGCAGAAGCTTTTATTTTCAGAAGAAAATATTAGAACTTTATGATACCTTCCAGAACCACTGTATTACTTGATGGTTTATGTTGTAGCCGTTTTTGTATTTTGTGTGTAGTTTCCAATCAGCCACGTCCACATCTCCCAATCCACACATTAATAACTACACAGATAAAAAACCAAACAAACAACACCAAAGTTTAAGTCAGTAAATTCAAGTTTCAACATAATTTGTTTTCTTTTCCATGATACACTTACCTCTAGCTCATTTTCATCAAAAATTTTAATCAGATCCTGTGGTATCAGTTCAAAAAAGCCCTAAAAAAGATCAGGAAAGTTTGTAAAAATCAAGTCAACATTATTCAAGCATTTTTAGTCATGGAGAAGGATATTTAGAGGCTTTGATAAACAGAGCCAAAGCCATGCATCAAATACAGATGTTTGGACACCAGTAGGCCCCAGTTTTGTTATAGTACTTTTAACTGACTTCTCATATCTTGATTGTGCAACACTGAGTGATGAGCATGGAAGTCTGAATATCATATATGTAATACAATTTATACAAATAGGGGTAAATGACCTAGTTTAAATCAAAATAATATAATTTAATTAAGTTTAACTTCTGCAGAGGTCATTAAATAGTTTGCTCCACAGCTAAAGCTGCCAGTCAGGATTGAGAAATAAGCAAATTTTTCAATATGAATTGAACACCTCAGTAAAAACATACCAGAATATTTTTAACTGTGAAATAATTCAAAGCTGACACTACAAACAGTATCACTGCCTTTTTTTATACCTTTAACAAAATTATCTCTGGGTCCTCGGGATGTCAAAAAAACCTCAATATCAGATGCAACAAACTCTTGGAAGAATTTACTATGTAATTAAAATTATACCTCTTTAAAGGCTGTCATTTGTTTCTGTACTCTGCTCACAAATCTCCACTGAATGACAAGACTGCAAAAAATAAACAAAACCACATTTAAAACAAAGTGATTTATATACAAAGCAACAACTTCCTTTTGTAAATAAAGCTAACACAGAGCCCCTGTACTAGAGGGCAGTCCAGTGAGATACATTGCACACAGCAGCCACTACTCACTGAATGTAGTCTCTCTTGTTCTTGTTGGTGACAACTATTTCTGATCCACCACTTTTCAGTTCATGTTGATGGGTCTAAATGCAATGCACAGAATAGTCTTAAACAAGGTGAGTATGTAACAGAATTCATATGTTAATATTAGGTAATTCATGCAACTCTTGAAGACTGCAGAATCTGAGAACTATGAGAAACAGATCAAGTCACACAGGTCATCTAATAAACAAAATGTGGTACATTTTTTTAAAAAAGGTGTATTATTGAGGGGTGCTAGACTGCAATGGGAAACCTCCACTTTTTCTGACCTGCTATAACACACCATCCAAGACTGCTCACAAGTTCAGAGTAAGGCAGACTTCACTAACTGCACATTGCATGACCCAGCCTCCATTCCAAATCTCAAGGAAAAACAATTACAGAAACCATTTCAGCAATGATCCTGCTAAGTGAATCAATATGCATCTCTCTTACAGAGTGACTTATACTACTAGAACCTCAGGAGACAAACAACTCGTTTTCAGTTATCATGGATGTACAGTTTCATTGCTTCTTCTTAGGATCATTGTTGTTACACAAGACCACAAAGGTTATTATCCTTAGATCTAGCTGGCACCTGTAATTTGGAAGTTTTATTCAAGACCTGTGGTATTTCTACATGACTTACCTTAAATAGCTTTGTACGCAATAACAAACTTGTTTATTCTATAGGTTTCTAGTACATCTCATGAGAAAGAAAACATGTTATCTCTCAGCGATTCCAGCAGTTTCCAAAAGAGCTCATCCTTTCCAGCCAATCATATAAACCCAACCTCTACTCCAGGTCAAGTAATTGGACTATGGATATCTTAGTCTTGGTAGCCTTCACAGCTACATTTCAATGCAAACAGTATTTAACAAAAAAGCACAAGTAATTTTGTAAAGCTCTGCTTATTTCCGAGTCCTTTATCACAGCCAGGTTGAAAGCACTGCATGACTGAAAAGCAGCTGAGTGAGTGAAGGGGTTTTCTGAACACTGTACAGATAAAATCCCTAATTTCACAGGTCAAACGTTTTCTTTCATGTTTTGTCTATTCTACTTTACATGAACATACTAACCTGACCAAAAAGTTCTTCATCAACGATGAATCTGAGGTCCAGTTCTGCTGGATCATTTTCAAGAATCCATCTCAGAGAATTGTAATATTCACTATCCTAAGAAAGAATTACAAAATAGTAAACACAAAATAGAGTAGCCACCTTACAAACTGCAAGAGGTTCCATGACAGCCCAGTGAACACTGCTACCTAGGGTAATCCTGCACTGGATACAGAGACACTGCAGTTGTACAAAGCTCTGAAGATCTTTGAAACCCAAAGGCTCAGCAACTTAAGTAAATGTCTCACATAGCAAAATGGTGGTAAGATATAAGTAATGTATTTTGGACTCTTCTCTTGTCTCTCGTCCTGTATTTATCTTCCTTTTATTGTCAAGCATTACTACAAAGAACCTTAGGAAATGAAAATCAAGATAAAGCCAACCACATCCTGGGCTCCATCCAAAGAAATGTGACCAGAAGGTCAAGGGAGGTGATTCTGTCCCCCTAGTCAGCTGTGCCCAGCTCTGGGGCCCCCAGCATAAGGACATGGAGCTGCTGCAGCAACTCCAGAGGAGGCCACCAAGGTGCTACGAGGGCTGGAGCACCTCTGCTCTGTAGACAGGCTGGGAGAGCTGAAGGTGTTCAGCCTAGACAAGAGAAGGCTCCAGGGAGACCTTACAGCACCTTCCAGTACCAATATAGGGGCTACAGAACAGATGGTGAGGGACTTTTTATCAGGGAGTGTAGTGACAGGATGAGGGATAATGATTTTAAACTGAAGGAGGGTAGATTTAGCTTGGATATTAAGAAATTCTTCACTGTGAGTATGGTGAGACACTGCCACCAGTTGCCCAGAGAAGCTGAGGCTGCCCCATCCCTCGAAGTGTTCAAGGCCAAGTTGGACAGGGCTTGGAGCAATCTGGTCTAGTGAAAGGTGTCCCTGCCTTGCAACCCAAACCATTCCATCATTCTAGAGTACTGAACAAAAACCAAACCAAAACAACAAAAATCAGGACAGATCTATAAATCTATTACTCAGAAACAAATAAGACCTATATTCTGTAATCTTGAAGGGCAGAAAAACCAGTAACAGATTAAAAAGACAGAATAAAAGATAAGAGTCATTATCAGGGAACCAACCGAACAAGAAAAGTCTGAGGGACATGTTTTCCTCTAAAAATATTACATTATATCACTCAAACATTTTCACTCCCTGAAATGATTAATTTTAATAATCAAAGATACAAACTAATTTAAAAAGCAGTTTAAGATAGGATCCTAAAGGTATTTATATTCAATTTTAACAACCTCAGTGCCTAAAACATTTTAAAAAACCATCACAGAAAACTTAGATTCAAGTTTCCAATACCGCTTAACTGACTTAAACCTGAGTCTAGGTCTTTGATTTTCATTGGAAGTTTTAATTCCTAGACAACCTAGAGATGTAGCCTAAAGTATCTTTGAATCATGCATTTTCAACCTTCAAAATGCCATTAAAGATATATACATAATATATAATATTAATAATATAATATATAATTATAATTTTTATGCAAAAAAGTTATAAATTAACATGAAATTTATCTACATGATAGAGCAAATTACATACCACAGACTCCATATCATGTAGTGTTATTGGTTTTTGGAGCATCATCTTGTAAAAAGGACGAATAAAAAAGGCTTTAAAGAAGAAGAAATAAATTGAACAGATTAATTTAGGATTCAAAACAGGCACAATATTAATCTGAGTATCACATTACATAAGATAAATACTAACCATCCAAAAGTTTGCCATGGTAAACAGCCATTCCAGCCACACGACCTATAAACTTGAAATAAGAGAGATGATCTTCATTGCAAAGTCCAGAGTTTGGATTGATCTGCAGAGTATAGTTATCTCTGAAGTTGAAGGAAGAGAGCAGGGAAGAGAAAGAAAAACAAAATGTTGTACTATTGGAACAGTCTCACACTTGAAGATCTGAAAGACATCACTAGTCAAATCAGCTATTGCTTTTCATGATGGTATCTATCTTCCATTGAATATCCCACAATATTCAATAGAAGACTACTAGTATATCAGAAACAACCACCATGAACTACCTTAGTAAATTAGAGATATACCAAAGAAAAGGGATTAACTCTCATTAATTTTAAAGTAGTCAGAATAACATTCTCTACATTACTAGTTAAATACTGCCTCTTCTGTACACAGATGGTTGCAAGCACATGTTTGTCCATGCAAAAATGACATGGCTTATGTCAGACTGCTGTAAAAAAAACCCACCAGTACTGTCTCCACATTACTCTTCTGTCAAACAACTGGGTGCAGATTATTGCAGTTATTATCAACTAAACCCTCCCGTACAGTCGCAGGGGGAGCAGGAATCCCATTTTTAGAGAAGGTATGAGAAATACAATTGATCTGCTTTTCCTAAGTTTTCACATCTTCCAGACCAGTATTACTTACGTAGCTGAATATTCAAACAATCCATAATAAGGATTAAACATTTCTTTAGAGAGAAGGAAGAACCATTCCCTGGCCACTCCTCCATAGTCTAAACCTTTTTCACCATCAAATTCAATCCAAAGTCTCGCTTTAAGGAAATCTGCTCTCTTTACAGCTATAATTCTTCTATAAGAATCTTCAAGGATTGTTGTGCGATGAATTTTCATTTCAAACCTATTTGGAATATCACTCTAAAAAAGAGAATATGAAAACACAGAATAATAAAACAAAACCCAGCATCTTAAAGTTTTGCAGAATATGCAAATTCTGAAAATAGACAAAGAGGGCACAGAAAGCCTTTCCTTACATTACTTAAAGACATAACACAATATGATTGAAAAGAGTCTCTCTACCTACAATTCAACTAGCAAAGAGAATTTCAGATACTAACTTCTATTTCATGCTAAGAAAACACAGTTAAAGTAATTTCTTACTACTAACAGCGTATGGGCAGTTCTGCATGCAGCAAGGCATGGAGTCTCTTCTGACACTGAACATTTATCATACTACACACTTGATTAAAAACAGCTCACAGTTGACACATAAAATTATACGGAACTTATTTCACCTTCTAGTTCAATATTTTATGAGCCTAGGTGTCCCATTCTCATACTTAAGACGAAATCTACAGTTGTATTTAATTCTTAAACTACCACAATTGCATTGTGTGGCTGAGCTCTCTTTCACTTCTCAGATTAAGATACTGACATTTGAACGAATGCCAACCTTGTTTGATTAGGAACACAAAAAACGAGGTGCATATATGATTGTGTGCAATTTACATGTCAGCTCAAAATGCATAGGCAGACTTGGCAGGTAAAAGGTGAAGCATGGATCTAAACTCAGGCTATTATAATGTAAAATACCTCCCAAGGATGTACAATTTGATTGAACCAGTGCAGAGACTCATTGTTATCTGGCTGTCCAGATGCTATTTACAGTCTTTTATGCTACATGTTATTAATATACCTGGCACTGCTACTTCAAACTAGAGTTTGGAAACAAGATTCATAAACTTCAGATTTTAAGGCTGTAACAATTTATTGCAGTCATCCAGCCTGACCATGATAACAGTAGAGATTTCTACACAGACAGACTAAAATCTGTTCTGAGAACTTTCCGTATTCTGAGTTTCAAAAACTATTCTATGCTTGATCAGTGATTTCCAAACTTTTCTGTTGCCAGTCTTATTTTCAGGTTCACAACTGTTCAACCTTTGAGCATTTCTACTTTTTCAATAAGATTGCCTGCAGTCTCATCAGTGCATAAAGTCATGAACCCTGCTGTTAGATTAAATGCTAATTGTTACCAAGCTGCTGCTTCACAAATGTATTTGTGATCAGACAGTAAGTCTACCTTCCCTGTAACCTAAGCTTTCCCTTGTTTAGGGGCCTAAATTTCATAACCTCCTGCTGGATTCCTACTGATTACTAACCTGTTTCTTCAACTTCTTTCTGAAGAATTCATACTTCCGCTTATAGTCCCTGGAGTAAGGCACAGCCTTTGGGGGGGGGAAAAAGAAAAAAGCCTGGTGTGTCTTGTGAAACACAGATAAGCCATTTAAATTCTGAGATAACAGGAATACATATTTTACTGAGTGCCAGGGGAGATTTCCAGTTTATAAACACTTGGAATGAAAAGCACTTCTCTGTTCAGATCAGATCCACAGAATTCATCCCGTACTTCACCACTAGCTGATGTAACTGTCTGAGATCCCTGAGTGGCCCAGATCAAAGTGACCAAAATGCCTTTGGTGACGTCCATAATGCGTAGCCTTTCCCTGCTGTATCATGAGAGACCTGGCTACAAACACCTCTATTTTCCATGGACAGGGAAGGTTGTTTACATATGTAGGCTATTAATAAACATAGATATCAGCTGAACACTAAAACCCATCTATAATTATAATGCAAACCATCTTTGCAATTAGTTCTGGTTATTTTGCACTTCAGATTAAGTATCGAGGCTGGATAATTATTTTTCAGCTGAAAATTAATTTAATTCCTTTTTAACCCCCCCTCTTTTTTTCCTTTTTCTTCTTTTTTCTAAAGTTTACTTCACGAATTGAGCTAGTGTGGACAAAAAATAAATAGTCTCCCTTACCCACCTCAAAGCCCTCCCCCCAGTCTATAAGGAAACTTTCTTACTACCATGGGAACTGCTTTTTTTTTCTGGCATTTAAAGACCATTTCCCCAGAAAGCTTTCTAAACAGTCTTTAAAAAGAAGTAAAAATGCTTCGTTTAAACACCCTGAAAGTTTCAGTTTCTAGACCAACTAACTGATAAATGAGTTTGTTTCGATTCTATTAGCAGTATTTCTGAGAAATATGAAAATCTACATCAGGTAAGCTTACTGGTCCAGTTATTGCCACATTCTGCAGTCGAGGATCCTCCCATTGTGTTCTCTTTGTATCTGCAAGACATTTCTTAATTAGTTCCATTAATTTAAATAATGTTCACAAATAGAATGAGTAGGGGAAAATACTACATTGTACATACTGTGGTTTATGAAGAATATTCTTCCATCTGTGTGAGTTCTCTCTTCCCACCCTGGCTGTAAAAAGGCAACATTTTTATTAAATTTTTATTATAAATTTCTGATAATACAGTGTGCATAGAACTCAACGTGATCTACAGTTGTGGGCATTCTCCCTCCATCTACTGTCAGCACTGAAATTCAAAACAGAGTATTTTTAGTAGGAAAAAAGCAGGCTGCATTTCCTCATGTGCAAATTTTGATAATGCTAATTTAAATAGTTAAATTGTTTCATCTGAAAAACAAGTACAGAATGGTTTACTTACTGGTAATGGGCCCAGGTCTACTGGATCTAGGGAAGTCTTTCTCCTCGGATGAGCAGAAATTTTCAGTCTTGGATCTTCCTTTGAAAAGAAAACAGACAGCATGTTAAAATCCTTTTGCTGTTTTATTTTGCTTTTAATTTTTTTTGTCTTTATTAATGATTTTGTAAAGAATATGCCTAGTACCAACTCAGTAATGGTTGCATATTCTGCAGCCAGAGGAATCCTTGTGGAGTCTCAGTCCTCCAGTAATTTGCAATCACCTTCTCGTGACATCTCACTTTTCTTTATTTACACATATATAAATATAAATTCCTAATTCAACTCAATTTTTGTGTAATTGAGTCGAATTACTCTTTCCACACAGTTTCTGACACCCCTTATGCTTTTTGGGTTAAGTGGGGTTTTTTGTTGTTTGGTTGATAGGCTGGGGTTTTTTGTGGGAGCTAGAATGAAGGTGGTAGTGTTAAATGAGTTCTTTTCATATACCTGGAAGAAAGAATACCCATTTTGAATCAGCTTAATGCATTTCTCTTTCCTTTTCACCTGACAGTAACACTGATTTACTCTTGAGATGCTTAAGCCCATCTAATAGCACTGCCAAGTGGTGTGCAGTGCCCCTCTGTGGAACTGCAGCTGTACAGCTCCCTCACCCATATGGTACTTGCACCCAGTCTGCTTTTCTAACCATCCACAGAAATTTGTGTTGTGCCCTGAGATAACTTCAAGGCAATGGACTTCCTGCTGGAGGTATGTTTACAGAACTCATTTCTGTTAACAGCTCCTATAAGCTATCACAGTTCTGCAATGTCATTTAGGAGGTGTTTTACATCTGCAAAGCAGATTCCTGTTTTCCTCCTTCCAAGCTAAACTTTCAAGTACCAACACAATTAGTAAAACTGATAATCTTCTACTCATGACAGGTATTATAACTTGGCATTTTTATTACATATCACTCAGACTCACACAGAATATTTTGGGTTGGAAGGGACCAACAAGGACCATGGAGTCCAACTCTTAAGTGCATGGCCCATACACAGATTGAATGCCCCACCTTGGCTTTATTAGTACCATACTCTGACCATGCTCACAGACAGACACAGCTATCTTGGCACTAAAGAAACACAGAAGCTTGCTGAAAGCAGCAAAGTTTTGACTCAAGAGGAACTAGAATTTCAGTTCACGAGAGCAGTTTTCCATTACCCATGTCGTGGTTTTGGTATTGTGGTCAATAAAGAATGGTCTCCCATTGGGTGCATGTCGGACTTCCCAGCCTTTAGGGAGAAATCCTTGCTCCATTTCAGGCTGCTGCTGAGAAGACTGTTGTGATGAATCACTTGATGTTGCTTGTGGCTGTCTTCCTACAGAAATACTCTGTGCAGCTGACACCTGACTTGTTTCCACAGCAATCTATGGTAAATGACCAAAAAACATCCTATCAAATCAAAGCCCTGTAAAGCAATGTATTTTTTCTATTAACCTGTATTTTCGATGCATGAAAGCAGTTTCATAAAGCAAGTGCCTGACAGTACAGAGACTTCATAATATCAACAACATTGACTAACAGCCACTGATTATGCTAAAGGTTTACAGAAGCCTTCCAGCCTTCCCAGTCAGCTACCACTCTCCAGAAGGCTTTCTTGGCACATTCACAGTAGAGAGACTTGCCATAAATGTTACTGCTCCTAACTCTCCGTGCAGTCTCTCAGATATTTTATGTGGTACTTTACCAGTTTATGCCTTTCACGTGTTCTGTTTCGAAGCCGTCTCTCCACTTCTATTACATGAGACGTTTAAAAGGTTGAATGTACACAAATATCAGTAAACTGAAGACAGACAGTACCTGTACAACTGGTTTTATCCAGGTAGTGGTTCTAGAATTGTGATCTATATAATATGACCTTCCTTTTTCATCTTGTCGTTCTTCCCAGCCTGGGGGTAATCCAGATGAAGTAGGCAGTAACTAAATATTAGTGATAACAGATGAAAAACAATTAAGGAAACTATGAAACTTACTGTGAAAAGGCTTTCCTCTGTCAAATTAAAACAAAAAAACTGTATTCCAGAAGGTTGATGACTTTTATGAACTGGATAAAATAGATAAGAAGCATGTAAGTCCTTACTGAATGGTATGAAGTAGCAGATTTTTATTTGTTTGTTTATATAAAGTTCAAACTCCTCATGTTAAAGGATTCATTTATATACCTGGTTTAGGCATGGCTGATCCGGCCTAGTACTTCTGACTATGAGATCACAGTTTGCAGTGTCACCATGAAAAAAAACATAATGGAATGCAGTACAGCTTTTAATTAGAAGTAAACACTTATAAGGCAAACCATTTGAAAAATGAAACTCATATCATCAGGGCAAGACTACTTCCTTCTGCAGGCTATGCATCAAGCTAATGCTAAACAAAGCTGAAACATGAAAGCTTTACAGCTGAACTAGACCCACAATTGCCATTTTGTCAGGACAGCTGCTGGGCAAGGAAGGCCAAATCTCATTTGAAATGTCAGCACCTAGCACAGCTAAAAGCCTGTGTTTTTTGAAAAATTACTTACCACTGGATGTGCAGGCTGCTCTTCAAGTCTGTACGTTTGCAGACTACCTCTTCTGCTGGAATGGTTCTTGAAGGAGTGGAGAGGAACAACACATTAGCTATTACTGCAGCTTTAAGGATGGCAGCAGTCAACAATGGTTATCACACTTCAAGCTATTACAGTTTCCATCCTGAGCAAAGTGTTGTATTTGTTTTGAAACATGATTTAATACTGTATTTTTGAAACTCCTGTTTTAACAGCTAGAAACATTAAGTTCACAAAGTCTATTATAATCTTAGGATGACAGAGGCTTGTGAAAGTTCAGAAAACTCTAGCAATAGATGTTTCAGCATGTAAAACATTAAATACAAATAGTTACAATACAATTTACAGTTTACAGTATAGAACCTTTTGTATTGTCAGTAGAGTATAGTCTGTGCTGGATCAGAGCTAACACAACTTTTCAGAGAGTAAATTAAGTCAACAATGAAAAGATATGAGAGTCTGAGACATCCAGTTTGAGAAGAGCAATTCAACCCCTGGACTTTGCATAAGTGTCCACCTTCCTGCCTAAGGCCACATTGAGATCTCATTTGCTACAATTAGGCAACTGTATTTCATTTTGTTCCAGAATTTCCAGAACAATTTGAAGGATTTTTCCCTATCCACACACTTTCAGAGTACTTCAAAGGAAAAGCATGATTAACTTTTAAATTTTTTGGGGGGAGGGGGTGGGGTGTAATGCAGGTGAAGGAAGGCAAGACTGCCATTCTAGCTGACTCTTGCAAATAATTTGAACATCTGCCTCTTTCTTTGCTCAGGCCACCCAAGCAAGCTGAAATAACAGTTTTCTTGCTATCCATGGGATGCTGAAGAGCAGAGCTCAAGTAAAGTCTTGTTACTCTCACTTGACTGTTTCCAGCAACACTAGTGATACATTTGTACAAACTTACATAAACATTGTCAATTCCAAATTTACATTTGGAAGGGCATTCTTAACAACACAAAAACCTATGATTATTTCAATACCAAAATCTAACAGACTGGCCTGGGTCACCTCTACAGGCTTTCCTCAATGGACAGTGGATTTCTCACGTCACATCTCAGGTTACAAGGCTGTTAGTGGAGCTCGGGTTTCACAGGACAGCTGAGCTTATTTAATTGCTTGCAACCACCAAAAAGACAAGTTTCACCCTGGCTACATACTCCTGCTGTTTTCCCTTTGCCACTGTAGCATTTGTCAGACAACCTAGCACGCTTTTTCAGTTGCTCGAACTGCAAAAAAGCAGAGTTGGGGAAAAGGGAGTAGTTTTCTGCTGGGTTAGCAAGCTGAACAGACGCACCCAGATGTCAGGCAAGTTTCACAACTGGCACAAGGGCTGTGGAACTGTGTGAGCAAGCTCCCTTTTTTGCTGCTACAGAAGCAGCAGGTTTACTCAACCCAATCATAAAACCTTATCCCAATATTCACAATGAAAAATGGTCTATCTTAAAACTTGTTCTAGTGGGAAAAGTAACTCACATAGCACAACTCCCTTAGAAATAAGCTTTCAGGATACAGCTTTCTTCATTCACAGTTTTCAGCACTCTACGACACTAGACTAAGAGGTAGATTACAGACTGAAAAATAGTTCACACAAATCTGTTTTAACCTCAGGCAGAAATCCATATAAGCAAAGCAAAGAGGAATAAAATGTTTGCTTAGATGGGATTCTACAGTAAAAGGACTATTCTTAAAGTCTGTGCATTTGAGATGAAATTAAAAATATAATTCCTAAATAAGGTATTTATGGATCTAATTCTATCAGTAATAAGACTTTTGTGCAAAATATTGTAGATATTTCTACATTAGAACAACAAGAAAAATAATTTACAGTGTAGGCTGTTGACTGGCCAGTAGCTGAACTTCCAGAGGTAGTAAGTCTGTTACTCAATTCTTCTGCAAGGTGAGTCTGTATATCACAACTACTCTGCGAGAGAGGTATTTGAACGTTCTGACTGCTGTACATTGTTGCCTCGTCTTCAGTTATAATTTCCCAGCTCTTTAAAAGGAAAATAAACGGAAAACATTTTTAAAAAGTAGTTAAGCTTTTTGAGTAGGCCAGATTAAAAAATCACTTGCATTTCAGAAACATTTCGAGATTTATTTTTTTACCTCGGGGGAATCTCTGTTGTCTGTGTTTTCTGTATCCTCTGATATCTGTCGCCGGTGAGTGAACACGTGCTGGGCCTCCAGCTGCACACTGCCAAGGTCTGCAACCGCCACGCTGTCCCTGGTGGGGCAGGGTGAGAGAAGTCAGCAAACAGCAGCCATAGTTTATCTTTCAACAGTAAGCCAGGCTAACAGCAAAAACATACATCACAGTCATTCTGGCAGAAGAAAAAGAAACAGTCTGGACTATATAAATTAACGTAAACTGTTTAAAATGAATAAGCATTCATCTCAATGTGAAGTGTAAGCTGAAGAACCAGGTAGCATTCCAGGACAAAAAAAAAACAACTGAAAAAAATAAGGCAAACAATTTAACAAAGTCCCTGATGGGAAGAAAAAACTAGGCCAAAAACTGAAAAATTATTTACTTTCCATTACTCTAGTTGTTATCTCTCCAACTGCAACCAGTTTCTACTTGAATACATACTTCCAGAGCACAGCACAGTCAAAATGACCACTAAGCCAGTGACTACTGCATGTGGGCTTCAGAGTTAAGCTTAAGGAAAGCTCTCTACTAATTTTCAAGCTGTTCACTTTTTATTTCTCCTTGCTTTCAACGTAACTAGGGTGAACAACACTAGCAAATATAAGACTTGAATTTTCAGTCTGAAAGACATACTGTGCAGTTGGTCTTTTCCACTGTGTTCTTCTGAATTCATGATTGACATAGTAGGTCCTGCCGAGGATGTCTTGTCTTTCTTCCCAGCCTGCCGGCAGTGGAGGACATTCCTGCTGCTGCTGTTGTGGCTGGCTAGCAGCCTCTGGTTGGTCCAATATAATCCACCCAGGCTGAGAGACATAATACAACTACCTTAATATTACAGAAGTTGAAAAACATATCTCAATTTATCAAGCCACTCCCCCTTTTAAGGTGTAGTTCCATTACATCTTAAGCCCGTGAATTTGACTCTGGTTTTAGTGTGTTTATTTCTAAAAAATGACAGGGCATATTACGCATGCAGAAATCTTATTTTTAACTCAAGTTTCTTAAACGTATTAGTACCAGAAGCTGTTAATTCCAGGAAAATAAAGAGCATTCACAAAATACATTAAAAGCTTAAATACTGTCATTTTATACATATGCTGCAAATGCACGAGGCAGATGAACACACCCTTCTGTAACAAAGTTTAATTACAGCAAAGGTGGTAATGCTGAATAGAGTTAAGTCTGGAAAAGAAATCCATTAATCTACATTGGATCTGCTTTAAAAGATTACATACATATGGTAGGTAAGATCAAAAAATCCCTATGGATTGGAGAGAGTTGAAATTCTAAAACCAGAGAGATGTTAGTGTCTGTCTGGGGTCAAACAACATTGAAGGGGTACCTACAACAGAAACTTAAACACTTTAAATTCTCTGCAAGATACAAGCAATCACTTTTAACTGGTTTGTTTCTAAAACACTCTTTTACAGCTTAGTGATTCCTAACATTCATTTTTCAGCAATAAACATATTTTTTCCCACCTCTAATTCTTCAGCCTGTTCCGTGGTTTCTTCTTCAGATCCACTGTTTTTAGGTAAGTAAGTCATTTTTAATCTAAGGTGGCCTTTAACTCTTGATTTATGGCTGCAGAAGAGAAAATAAAATGATCTTATTGTGCACTTGTAAAACAAAACAGCTGAAAAAGCACAGCTAGAGGATTATTCTTAAGGTTTCAACTCAAACATTACTTTTCATAATCTACAATAATTAAGTTCTATAATGGCATTGAGGCTTCAGACTTCTGAATACACTAAGTAATTAAAGTAATGCTGACTTTTTAGTGGAACGTCAATATCTTAGAAATGGCTACTCAAATTTCTCTGATGGAGACAGAAAAACTTAGACAATGTTTATGTATTTGCAACTAATTACATAAGAGCATTGTTTAGATATGAAAGTTAGTATTTCCATGTATTTACTAACCTTCTTGGATGAAGAACAAAATCCTTAAATGTATATGGTCTCTCCATACTTGGATTTTCTGTCTGGAATAAGAATTTTTTCAAGAAAAATCTTTATCAAGCACTTGAAATTAAAGAAAACTGTCAGAAATTTACAATTAATTTCTTTAAAGACCTTATAACATTTTAAAACTTAAATTACAGGTTCAGGTACGGTAACAGCACTACCAGCTTTAATCTTAGCAATAAGGCCAATACTCTAGTTCAAGAAAAAAACGTTATCTTTCAGTGTCTAATGAAACACCTGCTCTTGGAAAGGGTTTGCCAGGGTTGCTATCCTGTCATTAAGACAGTCTCTAATAAATCTGCTAGTATCTGCTGATGTTTTGAGACTTCAGAAGAAAATGAAAAAGCTTATTTATTTCAATATTCTTGGTGATATTTCTTCAAAATGAATTATGTGTTTTGTAAAAGGAATATAAGAAACAGAAAAAAACTGACCAAAGCAACACTAGCTCATATCTGTTTATCTGAATAAGGAACATTAAAAATAAATTTACAGACTTTAAAGAAAATATTTTAAGACATGACAATAAGTACAATCTCTTCTTATCTTTAAGACTGTAAATCTGTGAAAAAGCTAAAAGCACTCCAGTGTTGAAAAACAAGGTAACCTACATTGTCTTTTAAATATCAGCACTGAAAAGTCCCTAACAGATCTACAAAATAAAACAAAGAACTCACAGAGCAGGAGAATTTAATCACTTTATTACCAGTATTGTTAACTTCCTTAGATGACTAATAGAGTGCACATAGAAATATTTTCTTCCTTTCATAGTCTTAAAAACAAACAAAAAATACAAACCGGTAACTGATAAAGAGGAATATCCACTTGTCCAAGAAAATCGTCTCGAGTCTACAGAAAACAAAAACAAACACCGCAGAAAGTTGAAAGCTGCAAAGTGTTTTAAAAACATTGTTCCCATGCCCTGATAGCACAGCAATGCTTTCTTAGAACCTGAAGGTACTTTTAAATTCGAGGCAGTAACTTGTTCTGTACAGAACAAGTTCTGATTGACCCAACACTTGTTCTGTACAGAACAAGTTCTGATTGACCCAACAAGTTGTCTGATGACAACTTGATTGACCCAAGTTCTGCCTTCCTCAAAACAAAATTTGAGGGAGCTGGGGGTGGAGATTGAGACTGTTTACTAAATTATATAGACTAATGTTAATCAAACAGGAGAGTTGTTCAGCATCAGGACTGAGATTGTCAGCATGTCCAGTAGAAATCCTAAAGGACCCTCCTGCTAGGAGCACCCAACGATTTCCATAAACCTAGGCAGCTGTTTAAAACAGGCACGTATAAACGTTTTTTTCTTTTCCAAATAATACAGCTACTGTCAAAGATAACATGAAGCAAAAGTAAGTTTAATCTGTGGTGAGTGCTTTGGAAGTTCCAGCCATTCCAGTGGTCCCAAGTGTGGCATGAAAATCTGTTAGAACTATGAAAAAATACCTTCTGTCTACACATATTGCAGAGTTTAGTTTTAACAACTATTATCTGAAAGATTTTGCCCTGACTTGGACATCTGGACTGTCCAACTAGGACCAGACTATGAACACAGCAGCTGTCAGACCAGGGCAGGGACAGACAATACACAGTATCGCTGCACACTTTACTTTTGACCATGGATTTTTGCTTGCCAAATAAATTACAGTTTTAGTAATCTACATAGGTAATTTCAGTATTCACCAATAATCACCACCAGCAATAATTTACTTGACTTCTTGCTGGATTACTGGAGCATGTGCTAAATTGCTTCAAATTAATTTGTGATTTGAAAACCTTTGCAAACCTCCACAAAAAGCAGGAAAATGTATTACAAGGGTCATTTAACACGAAGACATATCAGTGCCTGTGTAATAAACTCAGGTCGGCATGGAATTTTTTGAAGGTATGTATAAGCTTATGGCTTTTTTAAAAAACCCTACCCTGTAACAAGACTACAATTTTTTGCACAGACTGAGTAAGGAGCTGTAAAAGTTTTCAACTGTGTGGCTCGTGCAGCCTCTGAAATGCTAGGCTTCCTGATTTTTCCAGCTAACAAAAGATTTGGTGCCTATTCTTTCCTAAATCTGTTGGCATACCACAAGCGTTTATTCAAACTAATCACCCCAGAACTTTAATGTTTGTCCATAAAACTTTTCACCACAAGGCTCTGCAGCTCGCTGACATCTATTTCCTTCACCTCAGAGCAAAACCATGTGTTTCAACTTTCTTCTGGAAAACTTATTTTAATTTTCAATTCAATTGTTTTACAGTATTAAAACTCCAGTCCAATTCTATTTAGTCCCTCTGACATTAAAGTATAGGTATTTCTTGAAGCAGTTCTTCTTGCCTTAGTAATTCTGGTACCTTTTCTCCTTAGCTCTGTTGTCCTAAGTTCATCCATTTAATCTTTAAGTCACACATGTATTTGGAGAATCAGTGTCTCACATGTGCCTTTAATTTTCACACCTGCGAAAAGCGCAACTAGATTGTCATAGGTGATAAAATGCTAGAAATCTGGAGATACGTCACTTCAAATTCTGTTTGCAGCGTGGATGTCACGTTCAGATCTGAAGGGGACAAAAGTGAAAATATATACAAAACACCCACCTTTTTAGCCCATAAACTCATTTGAGATAGAAAGCTACAACAGGTTTCATACCTGAGGAGTCATAGGCTTCCCTGAACTATTGAAAGAAAACTTCCTGTGCTATTATAGACCACAGGTTTCTAGAAAAACATAGCTACCACTTTTGCCTATGAGGTTCTTTTTAAAATGGCACAGCACATACCTTAGACATGTCAAAAGGCTTAGTATTTGTAAAGTTCTTGGCAATCCTGAAGTGGAACATGCCTTCCAAATAAATTATTGGAATGTGGGACAAAAGTTTGCTCTATTTTAGAATCTCTCAGAACATTGTGTTTGTTACCAGCATAATTTGAGTATGGGCTCCTGTTATTCACTTTATTATTCTGCTGTCTCTCCTGCTATTTTTAGCAGAGTTAGCCTCAATAACCAACTCTTCAACAGTACTTTCTCCTCCAGAGAGAAAGCAAAACCCCGAGTGGAGATTTTTGTTGACCTCCAAACAACTAACACATAAATCAGATAGCAGGAATGATCTTCAGCAGTGTGCCCCAGTATGACAAGCTGACTAACTGCCTGCGAAGAGGTGCCAAAGCAGCTTCGCAACAGACATCGCACACATGAACAACTAAATGCCAGTGGAGCTGAAACTGTTTGGATCTCTGTTTCATGAGAGCAGGCAACACACACAAGTGGGTCAGTTGTTCTTGTCAACTTCTAATTTCTTAACAGCCAGAGAACTCAAACTTTCTGCTTGCCAAACCGTAAGTGCATAAACCTCAATTAATGATATACTGCACTAACAGAGAGGCCTTGTATTTTACCAATTCACTGGTTTAGTCTGTAGAAAGTTATTAAAAACAGGTGAGGACAGACAGCTGCTGTACACAATCCTTTTAAGGAACTCCAGTGCAACGCCAAAGCATTCAAAGAAAAGCACCAAAAGAAAGCAATTCTGTTCAAAACTCATTTTCATCTATTTTATGAATATATGCTTAATAAGTTTTAACAGTGAAGATTTTGGACTTTTTTCTGCAATTCCCATCAGAAACTGAAGTAGATTTTAAACAGACATGCTTATCTGAGTCACACGTTTAAGAGCAGTACTGAGAACATAACCCAAAATTTATCAGGTTCGAAAATGGATCACTGAATTTAATGCCTTTCTTAATTGCTGGATTCGCTACACAGCCTTTTGAAACAGTTCTTGTATAAGACCACGGTGTTGCAATAACAAGTATTTTCTCTACCAATTTTTGTGACAAATGTTTGGTGGTATTAGTGCATGAATTAAAATCCAAGCATATTCCCAGTCTTCTTCTGACTAAACAGGCAGCTAGTTGTGCACAGGTTGGACTTTGTGCAGAAATCTACAGCTGTATGGCAAAACAAGAAAGCATACAGCTTTTATTGGAGGGAACATAAGTATCAATTCAAATTGAAAAAACAAACAGCGATCTGGACTATCGCAGCTTAAGAAAACAAGAGCTCAAAAGACGTATTATAAAACCAACATTCTTCTTGCTTAAACACCCAAACATCAACATTAGTTACAAGCTTGATGAGAATGAAAAAAACTTTCCTGAGTTACACTAGCAACTTCAAGTATTTTTATTTTCCTGCTGTGCTGAGTGTATTATTTGGTTCTCTTAAACTCTAAATTGAGAAAAGTGAGCTTTTTTTTCTTCCATAAAATACTGCCAGCATATGCTATTCATCATGGGAAAGTAACAGTTTCAAAAAAATAAGATTCCATTATCACATTAAGACTGTACCAAATCCACAGATTCCACAAGTAATGTTTTCTCTATCTTGCAATGCAGTAAATACTTGGTTGCACGGAATTCATTACAGTCCCAGTCTCCTGTATTTTTAAGGGGGAGCAGTACATAGCGAGGAGATTTTTTTTTTAAATGACACATAGGCATTTCTTTAGAGTTGGCATCTATGATAGAGACATACAAGACTATCAGCATTTTCAAAATAGGAAGAATACATACTGCTAGATCAAGGGTTATTACACAACACGTGTTTCTGCAGGACCTTCAGCCCTGCTGGTTGTTTCTACAGCAAGGTGTCAGCACAACATGCCTCAGCAGTTTTACCATCTGCTTAACAGACAGCATTTAGAAATGACACCGAGGTTATTTTCACTAATTCTCTCTCACTTCCAAAGATATTTTCAGACAACTGCTTATCTAAAGACCAGAGCAAAAGCATTGTCTGTTTCTCCATTTATAGCTTACACATTTTATATGGTACCAAAATCTTACAGCTTCCTTAAAAGTTCATATTTAGTTTACAGTACTTTTACAATATTCATATATTAGTCCACTCACTGTGCGCTACTTTGAGAACTTGTCCTTAAAAGTTCATTAACAATGCAATTTAGGTTAGTCTTTGTTGTTGTTGGGTTTTTTTTGCCTTTTTTTAACACAGGCCACAGGAAGGCAAGTTGTCTAATATAACCAAAGCATACTTCAGCACAACATAGAGTAGGTCAGAAGTTATTAATGCATTCATTTTATTCATCAGGATTTTGAGTTCCTTTGGTTTGATGCACAGATGTGCCAAACAAGATACCATATAAAAAGCAGAGATATTACATTTTATGAAAAGTCAAAAGCCAATCCAGACTTGTCTTCCTGTGTTAAATCTGCCAATACTCACTGCAAAAAAATTAGAAAACAGTACCAAATATCTAATTAGGTACTATTTCAACAAGTCATTCCTGACATCAAGTCAGTTATCTTAAGGATAGTATGAAAACATAAAACTTTCGCATCTATTTGTGAAAGCTCTTTTGCCACATCTTAAGACTTCAAATAAAAGTTTGAAAAACAAACTCATGTACTAATAATTCCAGGCGCACTTTTACCTTCATTTAACACTATAAAGCTTAAAACACAAAAATGTAAAACTCCATCAAATGTTAAAACTGCATGTGTAATTTGCTCCCAGAAATAACAAGAGATAAACCAGATATTGCAGATGTTTACCACACTGGCTAATTAACACATTCAGCTGAAGAACTTGATATAATCAGTCAACTTTTTGCTTTTCAGAGCAAGAAGGAAGAAATAGAATTAAAAAAAAGAGACAAACTACTTTTCTCCAAAAGGGAGACAGACAATTGGAGCATGTCTGCATCATGGTCTCACTCCTGTGAAGTTCACTTGGTCCAGTAGAGGATCACACAGAGGCACAAAGTCAGGTTGAATCTGGAAGCTGCTTTTCAGCTCTGAATTAAATCAGTTGGCCAGGGCTGTACAGGTGCCTGTCACTTCGAAGAGAACGAGCCTAGAGCAGGGCTGGATGCAGGCTGCACGGCCTCACCCTGCTCCAAAGTCAGTCCACCAGTTTTCAAAAGCATTCTTAAGTCTACTGTTGATCCAAACGCAGCATCAACGCTAATTCAGGCCTTCCCCGTGCCTTTGCACCAGCGCACAGCTCGTGGCCACTGCCAGCCACACCACTCAGCATTAGTCCTCAGCCACTGGTGAACACAAGTCTCAGGCCCCACCTATCGACCTCTCCCAGCCCCACACCTAAACCTCCTGCTGCCACGTGTAAACGTAGAAACATGACCTGGCTAGAGCAGAACTCAGTGGTTTGGTTTGTCTTAAGCTCTGCTATGCTCAAGCTGTAAACCCCACCTGTCCAAAAACCAGTCTGCATGAACTGACCTTGGATGCCTCAACCTGTAATGACAAAAGGTGACTACAACACAAATAATACAACCACAATTACTTTTCCAACAAAACAGTATTACAATTTATTTCAGACAAGCTCAATGACGCTACTAAAGTAACATCATACTTCCCACCTCAGACATGGCTTTATTAGCCTATCATTTGCCAGATATTAACCACTTAAGATTTCTCATCAATAAGTTAAATATTTGTCCCAAATTTTGTCCCAAATATTTGTCCCAAAACAAACTTAATAGAAACAATTATTATTACAATAACTGGCTAATGTAAAAATTCTATTGTAAAATAAGTAATGTTCATAATAAATTCCGGAATTCCTTTTCCTTCAAAAAGCCCTTGTGCTTTCACGATACCGAACATGCCATCTCCCTTATGCTACAAAAATCACTGATTGCCTGAGAAATCATCTAGGTCTGAAAGAATCCAGTTCTGTGTTTCTTTCCACATTCCCCTTACTGGAGTGTCTCATTTGCATTTTAATATGCCCTAACGTCAATCACTCCAATTCAAGTTTATATGTAATTTCAGCCAGGAACTTGCTGATGTCCTTCTTAAATTCTGTTTGCTTATGTTACAGTTGATACAGATGAGAGCTGCCCAAGGTCTCAAACAATAACTGCATCTATCTGGTGACTTTTCGGTTTATTGTAAACTATCATGACAGAAAAAAAGAATGATGCACTCTCTTGAAACAGAGATGATTATAGATCCATAAACTAACACTGCAATGAGCTACAAACATTTTTCTGGCTGCATTCCCAAATCAGCATGTTCTGTTTGTCACAGGGAGTTAAGGAAAAAAGTTCACTTGAAACAGACACTTAACAGAAATGCAGGGCAGTACCCTTCAGACAAGGGTGAAAGTCAGTCATAAGCAAATGACTTGACTAAAAAGGCCACTCAGTTTTGCTTACTTGCTCAATCTGTGAAATTCATCCACTTCTGGAAGATGAGAAAACACGTGTTAGAACACAGAAGAACACTCTCTGCCAAGGGTGAGGGGAAAGCATTTCTACCACTTGATCCTCTGTGGCTGCAAGGGCTGAGCAGGCACCAGAGAGCCTGGGGGTCAGATTAACACTCTGCCTACCCTTGTATCCTTTCCATGTAATGGCCAAGAGCAGATGCTTAAGGAATAGTAATAGTGACAATTAAGACTAGTACTTCCTTTGATATAACCCCCAGTTTCTAATGAGTAAGTGGTCACGGACGTCTTGATCCTGACCTTAAAATTTACCTAGCTTCCTAAAATCCATTTCTACTTTTGATATGCAGATCTTGAGACAATTTGCTCAGCAACACATAAAAGAACATTTTTTTTTTAAAGTGGAATGGGAAAATTCACCTCCCCTAAACTATAGTTTTATAAACTCCCTCTATACTACTTTTTTTTTTACCCAAAGCTGAAAACCCCCTGGTCTACTTAGTGCTTCTCCTCACATAAAACTTACCCCAATCTTGCAACCCTTCTTTTTTTAGTTCTGTTATCCATGCTTCCTGAAAAAGCACGACCAGAAATATGCACGCCTTGCACCTACGTGGATTTGTATAATTCCATAATGGTGGTTTTAATTTTGTTAGTTTATTCCTTCCCTAATAAATCCTAAGCTTTTATCTGCCTTTCAACTGTCAACAAGATCTGAGGTGACATTTTCAGTGAGTCTTTCCCCATGACACAAACCATTTCCTGACCAGTATAGGAGGCCATCACCAAGCGTGCATCATTAGCTGCTTTTCACGTGTGCAATACTTTGCATTTTTCAACACTGATTTCCAAATTGCCTATTTGGAAAAAAAAGTTGAAATTAAAGCAATGATCATGATCTCATATCTGAAAGCCTGCAAGTTCTTTGGCTAGTGAGGAGCAAAGGAAGAATGTCTCAAGCTTGCCCTGTGAACAAGTTTTACTTTAACACATTCTTGTAGGTATACCACATCTTAAAAAACAGAATAACTATAGCTTGTGGCAACATTAAAGAAGCCACAGCATCAATGCTTCCCGCTCTCTCATGGCAGATTAAAAGGACATGAATCACCCTGAAGGCTGGATAATTACATATTTACATAAGCTGTTTCAGGAGGCCTGCTCTGCATGGTTTTGCAGTTTTAGTTTCCCCATTTTTTTCTGGCATGAGAAACCTGCCCAAACTCAGTTCAGCTGCAGACTGTAAACAGAATTAGGCTAATCATAATCTCTGCAGAGCACAATCAAATAAAACTTCTTCTTAATATGTAGATGTAATGTTTGCTGAGGACTACAAAGTGCTAGAGCTTTAATATACTGGTATATTCAAGTATCTGCTTCCTTACAGTACGATGATATTCTGAAAGTGACATATGGTTCATAGTTGCCAAATGCAACCTGCTAAACCTGACAATGAAAAATTTCAGGGATCGAGCTATTACTAAATAATATTATTCGATCGCTTCCTTTGCTAATGCATCCACATAGCAACCATTCACAGCCAGGCTGTAGGATTTATCCCATCCTTTGTGTGCCATCTTTTTCCTCCCCTGAAGAAGGATTGCTAATCAAAAGCGAAAGCACGAAGAAAGGTAGAGAAGAAGGTGCAACTAAACTCTGCATTTAAGGAAGATGATAAATAGAAGAAATTAGTACCAACTATTAAAGCACTACAGGTCATTGCCACTAATAGGATAGAGGCAGGAAATTACCTACAACAAATTATAAATTGTTCATTATTGTGATTAACACAGTTTCCACTGTCTTCCCTTTAATGTATGGATGTATACTTCAACTTCTAAAATTTGTCTGAGACACAACACATACACTCTTAGGTGATTTAAGTCTAATGTAGTCATCCCCACAATTCCTCAGAAAGACACCACCTTCCTTTCAACCCTCTGTGACTGAACTGACAGACCATGACACAGCAATGCACCAGACACGGTCCTGTAATGTGATCCTTCAAGATATGCAATACTGAACAATATGAAAGTTATTAGATTATGAGGTTACCATAGCACAGCAGCATGCAGTGATGCAAATTTGTGCTTTGCCTTGTATTGGCTCCATAATATTCTGCTTTAGGTGCCCCTTTTCCATCTCATTTCCTTGCACAGATTTGGGACACTGATACACATGCAGCCCCTTTGCTCCACGCACAAAGCTGTAGCTAAGCCACAGCTGTCCTTCCCTTCTCTTGGCACTTCTCCCTGACTGGATCACTACTTTCTGAGAGGGAGTTTTGCTTTGACAGAAGCTCTACGCCTAAGGAGAATGCAAGAGAGAAGACAACCTCAGACTATTCAGCACTAACTTGTGGTGCAGCACTTATCAAGGGAATCACAATCTTCCAGACACAGGTTCTGGTCCCCTCAGCGTGTTCAGATCAGCTGGGAAGTTAGTCAAGAGAGAAGTCTTCACACACAGCCCCCTCAAATTACTGGTTTACTAAATTTAAATTTAGTACAGCAAGATTCAAATAGCATCTCCTTTTATGAAGGCAAAGTTCCAGAGTTTGGTAAAAAAAGCTCGAGAGTTCCAACTAAAAGGTTTCCCTTACATGAATCTGACAGTAGGAAAACAGTTTGGTTATTTTACACCATCCCTGAAGCTTGGGGGATTTTTTGTTTCAAAACATGTCATTTCAATAACTAGAGGCAAAACTCGAGCAACATTACTCGTAAACAAAAGGACTATAACGTAATTGATTCCCTTAATTGTATAAGAAATTATTTTAAAGGTATACAGCTGCTGAAACAGATTTGGAAGTACATTTACAATATTCACATTATCCAACAGAAAGTGATACTGATGGGGAAGGAATAGCTAATGTCAACAGGGATGTCAACATGATATTATACTTGTGGAACAGATTAACAGAACTTTTATTTTTTTAGAAGTTTGTTTATGTTCTACAAGAACTGGAACTGTATTCACTGTTTCTGCCTTCCTCTGTACCTCTTGGAGTTTATGTATATACGATGACAAGTAACCTGTTCCCTTACTCACTCCTACCATCCTAACCCCACACCTGTGACGTCAAAATGCTTTGGTTGCACATTTATTTCTACCCTAAGCAGAGACAGATGCACTAAAAACAAACAAACAAACAAACCAACAAAACCCCCAAAACATTAAAGCAGAAATACATAGTCAAGGACAACCTTCAATGCTGTAACCACGGACCATCTCTTTCTCCTTCACATAAATGAAATTCCACTATCTACTACAGAACTTATTCAGTAAGTTTCCAGTAAAGACCAGCAGTGGTACACTGGCCACCACCATTCCCCATTTCGTAACTTAATTAAAAATGATCCAAGGCCAGTTGTCATAGAAATGGTGTTGATTATTTTTTTTTAAGCCAGCCTTTAACAAGCTGTTGATTATGGAAAGCAGGAAATGTGATCCGAGGTGGCTGAAGGCTGGTAGCAAGGCACAGAAGAAAAGAATGCATAGACCTTTTGCTGCTTCAGCCTCTGGAGTCTCTGACCACAGCACTGATTTGATTTCATGGCTGCTCTGTACAGATAGCTGACATTACTAAATGCTACTCCAGTATCAACTTGTTAAATTTGAACCCAGACTCAGCATATCGATATACTAGGCCAGACTAACTGGAGTCAAGAGAAATATTTTGGGAGTTGTTTATTTTTAAATGAGTCACAATACACCACGATAATTAACTGGACTATATAATTAAATGATTGCCATAGAATCTGTTATATTGGTCACAAAGACTAACAACAAATACAATGGTATTTATCTATTTTATTCCAGTGTATTGCTGAACTGCTGTGAAGTCAACTATGGTTTTTGCTTAGTTTGGTGGGGGAAGCTTTTACATTTTTTGATAACATGTTTTATAGAATATTTACATATTTACTGGTTTTACATAAAAACTGAAAAGAGCCATTTGAGGACTGAAAGGTTCCTGTATCTGGTGTTTGTGTCAATCCATTGTAAACACTGCTCCCAGGAACTGAAACAAACTATTGCCAGTCCAGTGTCCTAGGAGGTTTTCCGGAAATGTTAGCTAACAGTCTAATCCTGAACTTGGATTAAAATACAGAATATCTTTCATATCAGCTGCCATTAAACACAAAGGCCAGCAGTGCAAGTTGATGAGAAATGTACTTGAAGTGCATGACTCAACATTTTTTTCACAATATACTTTCAAAATAACTGACACATTTTAAGTAGTCTGGATCTAATCTGTTTGTGCTTATTGTGGATTTTACCCCTAACTTTACAGTGTGATTTTGGGAAGAAGAATCACCAAACAATATATACCTATAGATAGAGTGATTACCTGTGATCCACTGTGAGTTTTGTAAAGAAGCTTAAGCATAAATCACAGTTTCCAAAGGAAAGAGCATTTTTCTTCAAACTCTAACCAAAAAGCTCTAAAGAAGTCAGAAAGTGTAGAATCATCAGGCACTGCTCTGAGGGCAACAAAACACTGAAAATTCCAGGCTAACACCTCCAAGGCAACTATCTTACTAGTTTAGAAAGGGACTGTCATAATTATAAGATCTTTGGCAAAAAGCCCTTTGCTTAAACAAGCATGTTAGTTATACCGTAGTAGTGTCAAATCAATGAGAATGAATTCTTAAAACAATTTTAGTAACTATCGACTGTTGCACTTTTATCAGCATTCATAACTAAAAATATTCAGATAATTTAAGTCCTCACAATGTTATTTAAACAAGTCTTAAAATCCACCTTTCATGTGGCCTATGCTCTACTAACTGCCTTAAGAGTTAATAAGGGTAGACACCTCTGCAGTTTACTGCACATGAATTTCGTTACAAAAAAAATATATATTTAATATAAGCCTTCTAGACCCAAGTACTATAATTTGAACAGCAATGTTGTTGGGAGAGGTATTAAGTTACTCTGTACTGCTCAGGCTGAAATAGTAGTTGGAAGGAGGGAAAAAAAGAGTGAGAGGAAACTCTGAAAATTCCTGTGGTTCAGGGTGTATACAGAAACAAATGGTATTTACAGCTTCTCTGCTCAAATACTACTTATCTTTAATTCTACATACAGCAAAATGTTCTGTAAAATAAAGCCTATCTGAAATAAAACTAAAAGACCACTCATTTTTACCCATTTTATATGCAAACAACTTCAGTAATTACTATTAATTTACTGAAAGATTAAGTGTTTATAACTACAAAATTTAATCTGAAGTTTAAATGGCTCCCATGTCTAGATAAGTAGACAAGAAAATCCCTCTGAGTTTGTGTAAACAAACTACTGTTTAAAATACATTAAATACAGGTATTTCACTGTAACACCTATTCCCCTATGCTACTGTATGTACCATATTCTAAGAAACTAATCTAAAACACAAATGTTACAGATAATTAAAGAATTAACTTCCTAACGGTGACAATTTGACACCGTTAGGAAACTCTGAAATCCTGCATTGAAGTCTTGGTTCCAAACTTTTATTATTTTCCAGCTAAATTTCAACTGTAAAATACCATCACTTTTTTCTATAAACCACAACACTCACCTTATGGGGCCTCCACAAAGTGCTAGACATTTCCCTTTTAGAGGTTCCATTTCTTTTCCTAACACCAGTTGTTTTTCCTTCATTCCCAGCTTTGAACTGTATGTGCAACTGAGACGTCCTTGCACTATGACACTTGTATTTAAGGCTGGATAAGCAGCAAGAAACTTTTTGACGTGATCCTTCCAAGGAAACACTTCTTTGTAAAGTATGGTGAGTTTTGCTCATCTGTGCATTTGGTCTTCCTAGTTCATTTATATTAATCTGATATTCTGAATCTGTTTTTGAGGGCAGACATGCAGATGTGCTACGTTCCAGTTTTAAATGAGGGTATTTTGCACGAGAGTTCAGATTTAACTCTGGACTGCAAGAGCCATTAACCATTTCACTGCTTGATGCAAATGATCTTTGTGTAAGATGAACTGAAACACATGAGAAGCCATCAGGTACTTCTTCACAAGTTGCCTGCTGAGGACCATTCAGAATCTGACTTTTGTCCTGTAACGATGCATTCAAATAAAGCGGTCGGATGTCTCTGACTTCGCCAGAAGAGCAAACTGTTTTAGACAGTCTAAGTCCATTGACTGCTGTTGAAAGGAATCCCTTGGAAATGGTTTGATCTTCTTTTTGTGCCAGCTCACTAGGAGAAATAATTAATTTATGAGATGTTTGATAGGTGCCTCTATGTGGTAGTTGACCTGAGCTTACTGGAGAAGCTGGAGGAGTACTGGAAGGACTCCTAGGAAAAATAACCAGTGATGAACAACGTCGCAATGGAATTTTAGTCTTCTTCCTCACTGACAAAGCATCTTGGTCAAAAGTAGTATTACTTCTATAAAGCGTTTCCTGAGATGAGCTGCTCCTGGAGGGATTACATTTGTTGGCAGTGCTTCTGCAAGAAGAGTCACCATATGCAACACTACTACAGAAAGTACTGTCACTTGTCCAAAGAGTGCCACTGCCACTGTCACTGATGACACTGTTACTATATGAACCTCCATCGCTTGTGGTACTTGCACATGATCCATAATCACTGCCAGCACTGCTGAACGAGCCACTGTCACTTGCTGCAATGCTGCTGAGGCTGCCTCTGCCCAGAGCAGCATTGCTCAGAAGGCTATCATTAGATCGATGATCAGCCACAGTCCCAGCACCACAACTCCCTTCGCTACCAATACCAATGAATGAAGTGTCTTCACTGGCAGCCACAGCATCGCCAAACCGAGAACATCCACTCTGCTTCCTAGACTGCAGGGAAATGTGCAGTGAACTGCTCTTTTTTATTTCCAGTGAAGAAATAGTTGTGTTTTTCTCTTGATTGATTATTTGTTGCACTACAGGTGCATAAGCAGCTTGTCTAGGACTTAGTTTCACTTGTGTAATGCTAGGTGCAGAATCCTGTGATTTTTGGAAGTACATACAATTATTACTATCCAAAACATCTTCAGAGGTTTCTGATAATGGATCTGTGTTGCTTCTTGGGGTAGCAAAATGCAATCTTAACCGTCGTGCCATTTGTTCTCATTTCCATGCATGTTAGCAAATGAAACCCACAAAGATCCTTCAGCAGAAAGGCTACAGGCAGCTGCACAGAACCCAGAGCTAGTACATCGCAACAGTAAAAGCCCATAAAAGTTGCAGTCTTTGTCCTAATTTCTACAAGATACTAGCATTTAAAAAAAAAGTACCTCTTGAAATAAGTCAGCCATTCCTTGAACTGTAGTTTCTGGACCGTCGTTGATTGCTTGCAGTCAGAAAGCCTTCATTTAAAAAGCACTTATGTTCCAAGGACCTCAGCTGCGACACACTGACAAACACTACTGACCTTGTTTCAGTTATACCTTCTGGAATTTGCATAAATGAATACAATAGTAGGCTTCCAGAACTTCCAAGTTTCAAACAGCAACGCCTGCTGTGGCTGCACGAGCTGAGTCAATGTGTCCGTACTTTCCCCAGCAGCGTATGACTACTAATATTTTTACCCATAGGTTTAGAATTACAGGAAGTTGGTAGGAATGAAGTTCCATATAATTGAGTATCAAGTCCAGGATTGAATTTCCAAATAGTAACTGTGCTAGCAAACTGCTGAGGTCTGAATTATGCATAAACTAGTGAAATAAGCCTCCTCTCCCTTAAGAAAATGTTTTTCTGCACTATTTAAATAAAACTTGAAAGAAATCTGGCATTATCTTGCAATCCACACGCTGCTAAGCAATCACACTTTCTAAAGATTTGCACATAGAACAACCCTCTCCTGTTTATTAATTCATAATTTTAAATGAGGTGCAACTGAATAGGAGCCAAAAAAAGTTTTTCTGGTTAATAATTTGGCATTTATTTTTATTTCTAGTTTGACCTTTTCTAACTACAGCTGTTAAAGGTAGAAAGAAACAAAATTATTCTTACAAATTAAACTACCTCATTTTGTTTGCTAGAGGCCCAGAGTAAGGAGACATTCATTACAGTTCAATGTGATTTGCAGATATATGACCAGCTACACAAACTTTAGAACACTGAACTAAGTATGCACAGAGATAAACAGCATTACCAAACACAATTACAGAAGAAAGCTATTCTGTATAATTATATGCAAACTGCTTCATACATTCATAACTAATTAGTATTTTTTTTTAATTTTCATTTTTTTAATAAAATGATCAGCATGTCAAGAAGTTAATATACTGTCAATTTTTCCAAGAGTAATGAGATTGAGAATTCCTACAAAATGCTTCACTGGCTAATATCATCTGAAGAGGTCCTTTGCTGGCACCTAGCGGGACTTTTGATAAAAGACAATCTTGAATCTTGCTGTTAAGTAGGATTTTTTTGTTGTGGGTTTTGTTTTGAAAAACATCAACATTTGGCTAAGAATGTACTTTTGAATATATAAGCCATATACGATGCAGTACTGAACGCTACTGCACTAATATGAAATTACTTAGTGCTGCTGAAAGAGTATAAACAGAAGAGAACACAAGGCCATTTATACTTTTATAGGTCATACTACTAGGAGTTTTTTCTGCTTCATGTTTATTTAACCTTTACTGTATTTTAAGCTAGAAGGCAGTAAAATTAACATTTATACCTCCTTCCCAAAAAAGAGCCAAGAATCAAATTCACAGTACCTTGTTTGCAAGCAACAAATTTGTTTTCTAATTATACTCCAGGGCTTACTTAACCTCCATTACCCGAATTCCATTATTAGAATGCAGCAATAAACGAATACTAGCTTATTCATAAAAAGCCAACAAATACAACACTTCATTTATTTCATTATGCTTAACCAACAGGACTTCTTCTAAAGTTATATGTTGGTGGGGGACTGGGATGGGGAAAGAAGAGGAAAGGAAAATACTGTAAAAGTTTCTTTTGGTCAGCTTCAAAAAGTTACATTTGAACTTCAAGCAATATAGTAAAAAAACCCCCATAAAACCAAACAAACCAAACACCAACCAAAAAACATCAGCAAGTGACCCTAAGATATGTGAGTGAAAAGTAAAAAAGGCATTTCTTAAGGCTTTTTCTCTCCCCAAGAACAAATGTATTAATTAACGGCACAGTTTGTAACATGTTAGTGTGACACAAAGTGCAACCATTGGAGGTGCTGGTTTCTCTTAGTAAAAGCATTACTCTCTCCCTCAGAGGATGATCTGAAATGCTTTTTAAATTTCACTAAAGAAATCCTAAGGAAACGATAAACTGACATAATTTAGTAACTCAAGGCTTAAGGCCCCAGCAAAATTTTTCAACGTCTCTCTTCCTTAGTTGTACCTGAATAGATATTGCCAGCCAACTACAGCTTTCGTAGGCGACGTAAAATGGCTTTTAAAATGTTAAATTTGATGCTGCCGAATTAGAGTTGGCATAAACTAAAAATCAGTATTTTTTAAAAATACCAATAGTTCCATTCAAAGCTTGATGTCATTGATTTCTTTGGTATGAGTAACAGATTTAGGCACTTTGTTTGCAATATACTTTAATTGTGACAAGACAGACTTAAATTGCCTAGGATGGAAAGATGGCAAAAACTGTGGTCCCTTCACTGATTCATGTCCTAAGTGATCTTAATGTCCTTCTTGACACATTTTTCTAGTGTGTTTTTAAAGACAACCATAATTAAAGACTCCACAAACTGCTCAAGCCCTTTATTCTACTAAAAGTTTGCAAGTCAGAAGAACAAACTAGATTTAGCACTCCTTTACAAAATCCAAGACAAGTGATTTTTGAAAAGTTTTAAAGCTATTATGGAAAGATTTCAAAACTCTGACTATCGGTGATATAACCAATGCAGCAAGACCCGAAATTTAAGCTAAACTCTGAAGAGAGGTTTTGAGGCTGGTGTTCAAGAATACAACATTTCTTAAAAACAAGCAGGTATTCCTGGCTTCCAGTTATCCCTAAAAGTTAAAGGGAATAAAATCATTTGGGATCAAATTTTGTAAAGAGGAAATTAACCATTCGGAGGACAGTCTCTCAAATATAAGAATATTTCAGTTTTATCAGCTTGCTCACATTTAAACAGTCATCCAAAAGGTAGATGAAAGAACACTGAAAATAACAGAATAAAGTTCTAAATTAACAGAAGATGAAACACCTTTTTATGACAGCTACTTATCAAGGCACCTCTGATTTTTGACATGTGAGGATGAATTAATAGAAGTGGGGGAGCTTGTCAATGCTAAACAACAATCATAGCTAAGGCAACAATTTGTCTTACTTAAAACAACTCAAAACATCTGGGATAAAAACACTGTTTCTGAGAGCAAGCTAAAGAGAAATAAGGAGATGGCCTGTTCCATTCACCAAGTGATATAGAAACAATGAAAAATACACAGATTTTATTGTAGAACTATAGAGTGACTGACGAGATCATGATACTTTGATCTCTAAATATAATCATACATGAGAAATAAAGAACCATTTCCTAGTTGATACCAATAAAATGTTTAATTGGTTCCTCTCCCATAAGCAAACAGATCAAACAACTTATATACTCTAGATTAGAGAAAGAATGCAAAGGAGTTCTCTTGGTGGAAAACACAAAGAAAACACTGGCCTTCTTGCCACAAAAAATCAAGAATCCTACTTTCTAACCATGCCTCATGGCTTCCAGGTGGTGGCAGCAATGCTCCAACGAGAGGTGCAATGGACAGAGTACTTTGACCTCACAACGGATATGCTGTAGTCCATAATATTATGTCCAGATGAAAATCTGAGCATCTTGGAAAACCACATTTAACCTCCTGTGTAGGCCACAAATGCTGGTGATTCCCTCTAACATTGCTTTGAAATAAATCAGAGAGATACCATATTTGAAATACTTGGGACAGGTAATACCACCAGTTAAGTAGCAAATAGTTTGGGGTCTGTTTAATGCCTATAACCAAGAAACAAGCCTTCTTCTTCTTAAATCTCATTATTCTAGGCAGTTTGTACTTATATCTACACATATTTTCACTCTTCCCAACTTTAGGAGAGCAGCACCTTGATAAAAGATACAATGGATTACTGAACATATGCAGAAAGCTTTAGGAAAAAAATTTTTTCATGGCCAACACACTACTCAAAGACGAAGCACAAAGAGATCCTTTAATTGGAATGAAACTCTGTTTGGAGTGCAAGAGCGCTCAATCCCTCCTATTAGCTCCAAACTCCTGCAGAAGGGAAAGGTATATATTCCAGTGGCAAGGAATGTCAGTGAAATGGATGCAAGTGTCATGATTGTACTGCTACAAGCTTACTCACAATGAAACACACAAAATGAGAGCTTGGGTCAGAGGAGGACTTTTGATTTCACTGAGATAGCAGAAGCACAAGCTAGCCCTGTCTCACCAATGATCTGCCATTCAGAGTGACACCTATCTACAAGATCACAATCCACTGTTCACTTCTTGAGCTTTCCAAAGAAAATCCATACATGCTTTCTTTCATGATACTCCTCACACACTGAAGAAGCTTCTCACATCCCATATCAATACTGCTTTGTTTGTGGGGTAAAATAAACATCCAATGCAGAGCTTTCAGTATCACCAAAGAATTTGGCCCTATCATGTGAACAGCACTATAAAAGAATGATGCTTTCCTGAGTTAAAGCACATTAGAAGTTTAGAGTAATAATGTAACTGCTTCAGAGCTTCAGGAGTGTGGTAATATCAGATAAATAAAAGAATCAGGTCTGCCTTTAGCTTTAGGTTTCATTATAGAAGTTTAGGTTGTTTGGTGTGGATTTTTTATCCATGTTGAATCCTGATGGACTTGCTTTCATGCAAGTCTTTAATACACTGCAAAATTAACATAAAAAGACCTACCAAACGGTTTTCATCAAATACTTCAAAAAGGAGCCTGTGTTTCTGAGGATTAACCTATGAAAAAAAAGTACAGTGATCATTACCTTATATACTGAATTCCAGCACTTGTCTTCAGCAAAATCTCTATGTTTATGCAGGAGGAAAGAAATACCTAAGGTTTCTATCAAACGACAAATCTATACCTTGCTGCCATTCTACTATGCAATGCATTTCTACTGGAACCAATAAGCCATAACTGTTACTATCCCAAACTGTTTCTAAATCCATGCACATGCTTTTAAAACATTCACAGAAAAAGGAAGGCAACATCAAGACTGAAAATGTAACTTTTTTTTTGTGCCAGAGTTAACAAACGTATTTCTAAGGAAAGCAGTTTGCGAGCCTTTTAGAACATTAATTGTAGAGTTATTTCTGAATTAGGGAAGAGTTCTGAAGTAGGGAGAGTAGCGAGTAGTTTTTCCCAATGTGTCACCATATCCAACAGGTAATAAGGCTATAAACAAAATCACTTACTCGAAATAAGAGTTCTTCATTCCATTTCGGGTTTAAGGACTATTTGTGGAGGAAGAAAAAAAAAAAGAAAGCATTAGTTATACTGACAATTCTGTACTAGTGTACATCATTTTTGATGTATTACACATGTTTTATTTCATGTAACAATCCACTTAAGAAAAAACTATAAAAACTTTAACCTTGATATTGCTGGTAAAAGTCAAAGGAGTCTTGTACTGTTTAATGCAGTGCAGAATGGAGGCAACTTACGTAGGTATTCTCAGATTTTGGCTGTGCCGTGGATGCAGAGAAGATGTATTAGACACTCGAAAACAGTGAATTTAGGGTATGCCCCTTCAGTAATAATCACTGCCTTCTTCTCAGTTCAACACCCACATTACTTACATGCAAACAACTCTTAACAAATGCCAAATCTCTAAGCAACATCATCTACACAGACCAGGCACAGATGGGCCAAACACAGCATAACTCACTCAACTAAACTCATCTTTGAATTGTGATTATTTTTAAAAATACTAGAAATAATTTAGCTACAAAGAGAGCTTACAGTAACAATTATGAATGTGGAAGGAAGAAATGCATGAGTGATCGCATAACAACAATTTGGAAGAGTGCTTTCCCTCTCCTGTATACAGTTCTTCATTTTCAGTTAAGCTAAATTAGCAGTACTAACTTTTTCCTGCATGTATTCTAGAAAAACAAGTAGTATGATTCAAGTGAATGGTGCAATTTGATGTTTAAACAGAACAAATTGTGTTTGTGTTTTTAACATAAAAAAAGATAAAAGTTGTACAGCAGGATTCTTATATCATTAAAGATCTCAGAAAAATCCGAACAATCCAGTACTTCCATTAATGACATAGTTTTGAATCAGTACTCACCTTATATTCCTTAGTTTTTCCTTTACCTTTCAATAAAATTTTTGAAGAGAAAATACCATAATAATGCCCTGAACAGAGAAACTGAGCAGATCATGGAACATTCCTTTCCACATGTCCATTCACTCAAAAGACATACGAATTCTCGTATTTCCTACAGTTTTAATTTTTCCTCTGGAGTCTAATTTAAAAAAACCTCAACACAATACCACAAACCCCAAACAAACCCCACCACACCCACACAGATATGATGACTAACCTTTCTAATAGTTTTTGTCTGAATACTGGTAAGGACTCCATTCACTGGATCATACAATGTCACTTTCACATACGGGTCACTGGGAGGGGAAAAAAGCAAACAAGTAGTATGCTGGTCTGTGCCCTTTTTGGTCACCATTACTAGCAGTCAAATTTTAAAAGGCTTAAATCAATAGCAGCTATGTAACTAGGGGTTACAATTACTTCACGAATACCACAGATATTTGTAATTACAATCATTTCCTACACAGTTTTAGAGATAAAACTAATATAAACACTAGTGGTGATTATGACCATATTAGCTATGCCATTCTGTGTATCAGCACAATTTGATTCTCTGTCCTCTTTCACAGTTATTTCAGGAGAACAGATTTAACAAATCCTCCACATTTCAACAAGACATGCATGAAAAAAATCAGTTGTGACTGAAAAATATGAAAGTATTAAGTATCTTAACACTTTAGAACACCTGGAATTCGAGGAACTTCCTTGAACATGCAACAATTTTACTGTATGTTCTATCATTTTGACGGAGTTTAAGTTTAACCTGAATTTTTCTGTTAATGAAGATGTCCTAATATTGTTGCTTAAAGTGTCCTACTGCCTTTTCCCTTCCTGTGGTATTAAAACACAACATATTACATGAATATCTACTTTTCATGAACAATCAAAGCACGCAATTGCTCAGAGTAGTAACGAAAGGTGACCAAGACTGTCTGCCATAGAGCAAAAGAGCATACGGTTTTCACATATTTAAGTTATGATGAGAAAAGCTGATCTATTTTCGCTTGAAGTAAAAAAAAAATTGTACATGAACAAAAAATTTAAGATAGACTGTCTGGCTTTAGGGAAAAAATGAATTTCACAGGAGAAATCTTTCTATTGTTAAACTGATGTCACACACAACAATTTTGCTAGTGCTAAAATAACAACAGTCCTGCACATATGCCAAAGCACCTGACAGTAGAACTTGTACTAAACTCATCAATACTTTTCTAGACCCTCTGTACAAAGGCCAGAAGCAAAAGTGGCTTTAGCACAAAATGCATTCTGCCACTTGCCAACTGTACAAAGATCCTAAAAGCATTTCAATTACCAACTCACAAGTCTGATCATTCCTTTGCTAAATGTTAAGCCACTGTTCCTCTGCACATAATTTGAGCTGAAACAGTCCTTTAAGCTACCAGTGTTTAGCACTGTGTTCATTCCAAGTCTTTCAAGCGCAGATGACAATTTTGACTATAACTAAACTCTAGTTATTTTAGCCGTAGCCCACCTGAAGTAAAATACAGACATGGATCTATCCTCCATGGCAGAGCTATTTTACCATGCAGAGAATAAAACATTCCTATACTTTGTTTTGCCAATACATAAGATCTGTCCAAGGGACTCCTGGACAAGAAAGCAGACACCATGTTTATATAGCTTCTAACAATTTTATGAAGTTACCAGGTAAAAGAGTTCAGATTTTTTTTTTGCAAGAGGCACAGAAGAATTTACCAAGAACTAAACAGCTGTAGAAAGAAAATAAGGAAGCAGCTGTCCCTTCATACATTAACAACATATGCTTACCTGGCTCCTAAGATATCCTTCTTGGCCAGGCCAATTCCGGCTATAATCTTCACTCTGACAATTCGCGTGTTCTCCTTAAAAACAAAGTAACATATTTTTCAGGTCTCTTTTCAATTAATAAAGCTAGAAGAAATTATGGGCATAATTTTGAATTCACAGTGAAAACTATAGACTAAATGATGCAGTTGCTTTGTCTGACAGAAATAGCTCTATCAGTAACAGACAAATGTGCAATGGACCATACAAGTTTTCACCCAACAGTATCTTGGCATTCATCAGAGGGAGGGAAATAGACTCTGACAACATTTATTTCCTGGGCAGAATTAAAAGGGTATCAAATTTATCAAAATAGATTAATAAAGCAGTAAAAAACTCTGAAAAGAAATGCAAGAATAAAGAATTATTGCATCTATTTTTAGTTAACAGCACAGAGAGGTCACGCTCAAAACATCGGGATTTCTGATGTGACCTGCCAGCAGGGTATGAGTTTTTTAAGAAACCAAAAAATAATTTCACTTACACATTATACAAATTAGTTTCATAGGAGTGACATAAGTAATTGCACTTCTCCTGTTAATTAATACAGCTGCACAGTCCTATATGGCTCATCTGATAAGGTACTGAATTCAAGAGCAAAAAAAAAAATCCCAACAGCTGTGACCATATCAGAGGAGGAAGACAAATGAGCATTGTTTCTCTGGAAAGCAAAAAGCTTTCCAGACGAAGGGCTGTTTGTAGGAGATGGTGGGCCACAGACACTTGTGAGGAAAACTGATCCAGTCTAGGTGGTTAAGGAGTTAAACAGATACAAGAGCAATGGGTGAAGCAGTAGATGTTCTCCCTGGCGCCTTCCTGAATTCCACATACTACTGAAAGTGCTTTCTAAAGGAGACTCCTAGGAAGCACTAAGAATGCTTTGTCACTGGTCTCCTATATAACCACAGGGCTAAACTCCCTAACCAATCCCAACTGGAACGGTTCTTAAAGCTAATGGAGAGAACTGCATGCTAATCCTGAGGCAGGAACTACTGGCTAAAAATGTAAAACTGAGAACAGACCACTAAATAAAAATACAATAATAATAATGTGAGCAAGTTTCTCCCACCCTCTACAGTTAGAGGTGATTGCCTGGGAACTGAGACAAACATCTACAATGTCCACTCACTGACAAAACAATCAACTGTCCAAGACAATTCCTGCCAAGTTACAAGTCTATCTTCAGTCTTCACCTCAAAGAAAATTGTCTCCTACTAGAAACTCTAAGAGTTCAGAAAAGGAAGACCAACAAACAACCCCTCCCAGCACTGACCAAAAGTAAGCGGCCTAAGCTTTCAAAATTCTTAGTCATGATCAGGCTTTTAAGGTACATAACATTATCACGTGTTTTATGACAACAACAGAACTCAGCAGATTTAAGAAAACATAAGTAAAAAACTACGTTGGCATCAAATTAAGAAGAGCTATTTGTTAACCTTTTTATATATCACAAATATCCTAACATATCTACCTGTCTTACATTTTAAAACAACATCCAATTTATCTTCTATCAATTACTTGGCTTCAGTGACATTCAACATCAGCGAGTTTCTGCAATGATTCAAGCTGAAGAGTCCCATGTGTGCATTTTCTCTGAGCACCTCTGCACTGCACCCAGAGCACCTCAGCCCCCTCCCGACAGGAGGATGGTTCTCAGCCACAGCCCACAGGATGCAACTGACAGAAATCAGCTCGACAAACAACCCCACCTTGTCTTTCTCAGAAAAAGACCGAGAGCAGATGCTGATGTAGGACACACAGCTCTAAAAGACAAATAGGCTTTCTTGTATCTGCATTTAGTTGCTTCGACCACGAGATTTGCGCCATTATTCAAGCATGAGAAAAGCAAAGACAATTAGATGCTTTTGGGCACAGGCATCCCAGAGTCAGGCTTAATGGTGCATCAGTGTAGTCCACACAGGGGAGATCCCAAAAATAGGATCCAAACTCCTAAGATTTTAAAGTTGGCTTAATCACATGGTTTATTTATTTGTATCATAATAGAGATATGAAAGCTATTTTACAGAAAGACAAATTGCTTTGCACATAGCCTCAGGAAACTAGCAGCCACAAACCCAGTGCTGGCATGCTGAAGGTTGATTTAAACATGCCTTGCTGAAAGAAAGGTTATTATTTATTTGGGGTCAGTGCCAAACTAGGACATCTACAGCATTTTAGTTAGCCCAGCAGTACAACTAACCAAATTGCGATGAACATATGAACTGACCCATAGAAATATCTTTCTAGATTAACAGAAACAGTTTTAAAAAATTCCTGAATTGTTCACAACAATCCTCTCAACAGATCTCCTTTTTCACTTTCACTTTTTCAACTAACTGCTCTCACTGCCAAAAGCCACCACACCCCTTTTTGTTTTTTTCAAATTGATAGGTGACACTGAAGGGTCCACTTCTTCCTTTTCCAAGCTATGGAGATTAGAAACTTCAGGTAAAAACCCATGCTAACATGCAACGGCAATACATAACGGCAACAGATGAGGCTCCCCATTCTCTGGTCACACCAGTGTGCAAGGAACATCAGGGGAAATTCAGACAGCTCGATCCAAACACAGTCAGAAGGGCCTGACACTGGAAGGACTCATTATGCTGCGACCCTGCACATCCTGAAGAGGCAGAGGCTGCCCACAGGATACCAGGCTGTGCTGTGACCATACGACCTTTCCTCCCCACTCACTGATGACAGGCAGAATTGCTGAGGAACTGCTGCCACAGCTCGAAAAAGCTGCCACACACACACTGATCCCAGAAAGCAGTGAACAGCCAAAGAGCTCCAGGACCAAAATGAGTTTGAAGCTCATTTCATGCAGACAAAAACTAGGCCATGCAAGCTCTGCACAGAGACGAAGCATCAGATACTTGATTCTGGCACCCACAGGGAACAGATTAAAAATCAAAATTTCATGGTTTGAAAGGCCATTTTGAACCTCACCCTCTTCATTCACCTTGATCAGAAGATCCTTATTTGCCTCCTTCATAGCCACATACAAGAAACTGTGGATCAGTAACTCCAGTAGATCCACAGGCAGCTGCAACATGTGTTTTTGTGGTCCAAAAAATACACAGGCTGCAGCCTGTACCTCTTTTACTCTTCCATATTGACTATAGACACTCTCAAGCTTGCTTTGCTACTTTTTTACACCACTGCTGTGCTTCCAGAGGTTCTGGTGGCAGAGAAGGGGACAGGCACCCAGCCAGTAAACAGGAACACACCAGCTATGCCTAGCAGCACTGCAGTTTATCTAAGAGACAGCTCTCTCAGCCCAGTTTATCTCAAGAGTCTCTTCCTGTATATAAATGTCTACCCATGCTTCTGCAGTTCTGACATTAACTTGAACGGGTCAGTCTGAATTCATTCTGTCTGTACAGATGAAGAAACTGAGCATTCTCTGCTGCTCTGCACACACGGGGAGTCTTAGAGGTTTAGTGCCCTTGGACCCAGCTGCTCTGTAACACACACATGCACACAACAGCCCATCAAAGGCAGCAGCTCTGGGCACAGACTTGTACAGGGACTGTTTGTACAGATGGAACAAGGACGTTCAGCTTCTTTTGACAACTTCTGACTGCCAGCCATTCCAGAGGCTGGAGGCAAAAAAAAAACACAAAACCAAAAAAAGAATACAATAATGTTACAACTGAACTGTTAGCTGTTCCCCCTGAGAATCTAAGTAACCCAGTACGAATGAGGTAAACACAGCACATGGAAAAAGAAGAAATATTGTTAAAACTACTGAATCTGCCAGGCAGTGGCTGCACATAGTGTTTATATCAGTTAGTCTGCTCCCAACAAATTCAAGCTTAAATTGTTTTTAGGGGTTATATAGTATTGTAAAGCTATGGGGTAGGGCAATAAGGCTACGACATATTACAGAGACTGAACTATCCAAAACTTCTTGGTCTGATTAAGTCAGACAAAACATCCTTTTCAGAGCTGAGTCAGCAAGATAGTTATCTTATTATCAACTTCCAGGTTTTATCATTATTCTACTGTTAATCATATTAGTATATTCTAAAGTACATGCTCAAGATGCTAGCCAAAATAGCTGGGCCTACTAAACCATGCCATTTTCACAATCTCTAATAATTAATCTATTTACTAACAGACACTGTGTAACAAGGAATGAAATAGAAGGTTTCTGAGCTAGTATGTTGACAATCAATAACTTAAAGCTTTAAAGGCACTGCTTTCCAGCTGGTGATTCTTGGAACTGATCATAAAACAGAAATCCTTTTTATGTATGCCTTAAAATAGTTTTAAAATGTGTTCTCAGAGCAACAAAGCAAGTGTCAAACTAATAAAGTGGCACTTGCAGAAGAAGACAGTTTCATTTCCACAAAAGTCACTATGAAACTACCTGTGTTCAATGAATATATATTAAGATGAGACATTCTTGAACTGTTTATTTAGGACAAGAAAACAGCACTTGGAAAGAAATTTCAACCTTATAAGGAGTTCAAAACTTGTTCACAACCTTGAGAATGGAATAGTCTTGCCTGGCTTACAGTCATTTGCAGTCAATAATTACAAAGGACAGGTATTAACAAACTGTTCATTCTCACCCCCATCCTTTCCAAATTCACATGGTAGGAAAATAACACTAAAGATAACTGGGAGAATGAGTCCTGCCTTAGTGATAGAAGTCCAAGAGAGAGCAGAAGACAGAAGAAAAATATAGGCAGGAAGGGTGAGAAAAAAGGCACAGATCAAGAAATGGTGACATATTGATGACCATAGCCAAAGCCAGGATGGTTAATTTAATGTAAAACATAAAATGGTAGTATCTGCTGGACTACTAGACAGCTTTTTTTGAGGAAGCCAATATAAAAATGACTGAGTAGTCTAACAGAGAACACTTTGTAGTAAATAATTCCTCTAGGCAATAACATCCTGTTATTCTTTTGTTCCAGTTAGATAGGTCAAGAATCAACTACCACTAAAGCCAAGATAAGAGCACCAAGGCTTATTACAACAACAAAACAGTACAGCAGCATCCCCTTTAAAGATTCTGGCAATATCAGGAACTATATATTAAGGCTTTTTTAAGATTCATACCATGTCTGCATATAGTTCTCATTTGAAAGAAAGCATTTCCCACAAAATGGGGAGCCTTAGGTGGAGAAAATTACTTCCTGCAATAATCAGACCTTGCAAGTGAGGCAGCCATACATGTTAGGTGACATCTAAGTGACAGCAAGTCATTTTTAGCATCATCACTCCATTTCACCAGGAGATGGAAAACAGGAAGGAGACTTTGCCATTTGACCATTGCTTCACAACCCAGAGAACACTATCCCCTCTACAGTGACCAACAGAGCTGAACCATTTTTCTTCAAAGAAATTATTTCAAAACAAGCAAAGTTTTAGATTCAGAAAGATTCCTATTATAGAACTACATTAATTGATCTTTTAAACATCATGAAAGTCATTAACTTCCTCCTGCCAGTTACAGATCTGTCTTACTAACTCACTAGAAGAACTTAATTGTACCATGTGAGCATTTTGTGCTCATAAATACAGACATCTCATTCATCAAGAAATGCTGGCTGTTACTACAGATTGTATTGAACAGCTGCATTTGACTACAAATTAAGGAAAAGGTTCAAGACAACAAAAGCCCACTAATGGAGTTACCAATTTATCAACAGAATTCAAAAAAAACCAAAACCACCCAACCATCAAGTGATTTTTCACTGTGTGCAACCCAGTACCCTTAACAGTCCGACTCAGTGTTTATTAGTTCAGTGTAAAAGAAAGGCTTTAAAAAAACAACACAAAACAAACAGAGGTACATAAAATGGCTTCTGGAAACCACCAGATCTACACAAACTACACTGCTGCTCAAAAAACCCAAGCAAACACCAAACAAAATCAGGAAACCTTTCAAGACTACAAGCCAGCAAGCATCACTATTTCTACAAGTGTCTCAACTAATGCAGATACATGATATTCTAGGACACGCCTTGCAATGGTAAAGTCCTTCACAGCCTAGAAAAAATTGAGATTCTTTCTGAAGCACAGAGACATGAATGTTTGTATTTTCTGTCTGAGTGCCTGTATAAGAACAGAGCCAGAGCAGACATCTCGTACAGAGGCACTAGGGAGACCACAGGCTTTGAACAGGAACTGAAGCACTGCCTGCCTCAAGCTCAGGCACAAAGGAGTCAAACAACATTACTGGTTTTGTCAGAAGCAATCCAAAAGAAGATTAGCCCATGCCAGTCTCTGAAGTCATGTCTGAAACATTTCTACTCATCAGCATCACCCCCAAAAGACAGCAGTATCAGAAGGGTTGTGGGGTAAGGTGTGCAGAAGTAGAGAACACAAACCAGGTATCCTTGACATTCAGTTCACCAACTACAAGCTAAATAACCATAAACAACCTACTCCAGTAGTAGATCCTAAAGGAATACAACAATATATCTAAAGCTTTCCAGAATGAAATACCATATGCTTATGAGAAATCTTAGGCAATCTGCAGTAAACAAGAACACTTGTTCTACACAGGACAGTATTCAAGTGACTGAGAAAGCTGAAATGGCAAATGCATGCAAGTAGGAAGTGTATTTTTGCCTGTGAGAAGTTCCTATTTCTAGCTTCATCCCTGAAACCAACCAAACATAATAGATACAAAAGATCTAAAAATCTATCTAACTTAGAATGTTATTTAGGCAACATAAAAAGAGCTAAATGAAGTAAGTCTTTAATTCAGGCTGAGAGTGTAAGAACTCTGACATACAGACATTTTAAAATTAAACTGGCTATGAAAGACACATATATAGACAAGCAGTGTCATTTTATTGAATGCCATTCCAAAGCCCTACAGTGCAAGCAGGTATTATAACAGAAAACAGAAACAGATACCAGACAAGTTTCTAGTAATTATATTTTTAACACAGCAAACCACTGAAGAAAATGTAATTCCTTCTTTAACCAAAGAAATAACAGTGCATTAGCTAAAGTATCAACAATTCTTCCTTCAGTCTTTGAAAGAGCATTCCACAATCACTGTTAGAAAATACTGTATTTAGTACTGCAGTCAATTGTCACAAAAATACAGTAAGTGGAAGCGAATACCTTGTCAGAAAATGCTTGAACAAAGTGTTTAATCTACAGAAATCCAAGTCTTAACAACTTGAAAGTTTTGTATGAGAAAGCCCCTCTTCCAAAACCTGCTGTGACAAAGAAAGGCAGCAGCAGTTGTGTCAGTCTGCTCCTGTGGGTCTGAACCAACACCTGCCCCTACATTCAAAGGAAGATGTATCCCGACCACGGCAAGCGAAGGCAGGGCTCCCACACCACGGCTCACGCCAAAGTCTGCAGCGGGGAATGCTCCCCACTGATGGCTCCAAGAACCTGGGGCAAAGAGGGCTGTGAGAGGAGTCTGACCTGCTGGGAAGAAGGAAGTACACTTTATGGCATTCCTTTCCCCTTTAAAAAAAGTTACTAGGAGGATAAAAAGCAACATGTTCTTCTTATTTCCATACCATTCCAGATCTACTTTTCTACTGCTAAGACCCTGCTCTGAATATAGAACTATTGTTTTTTCCCCACTGACTTTACTAGTGCTCATTATTTCAATACTCAACTAAGCCATAAGTCCTGTGGGTGACAGGATACTTTTACAGAAGAAAAACAGAACCAGAGAAATTAAGGACAACTGCATCTGCTAGATTCAGGCACTGCAGCTCAGATACATACATACAGCATATACAAGAACCCACTGTATACACGATAACTTCAATTACATGTTTTTTATCCCAGCTTCTTTTTGTGTCGGTAACATCATACTAGCAATCCTTTATTAAGTTCAAGTGATTAATACACCATTAATAAAGAAATCTGTCATAAATGCCTAACCTGAGTTGTGGTGGTGGAATCCACACTCTTAATACTGCATTCAATTGCCTCAACAATTACACCGACTTCTCCTCATCTGCCTTCCTTATTATATTTACCATATGATCATATCCAAAACCTACAACAAGAGGTTTTGCAGATAAAATTGCTTTCTTTTATCAGACAATTCTGATTTATACCCCAACCAAATCCATCTTGCAGAACAGGCCACAGAGCAGTCCTGGGGAAGCAGCAGTGTGCAGACAAACTATGACAAGACTGCAAAATAACGTGGGGGGATGACAGGAAAGTCCTTGATGATACTTTCAATACGACTTGCGTTTCTGACCATGTTTTTCATCTGCATATACAGTCTTCCAGACTTAAACTCTGTGAACATAGAAAAAGACCATCCAAGGAGGGAGAACTCTATTTTCCATTCTAGTATCCCAGGCAAAAGCAGCCAGCAGAGCAGTTTTCCTGTAACCCTAAGATCATTTGTTTTGTCATTTGTGCATGCAGAATCTCTCACATGAGAACTATGAAGATAACTGAGCAAGTTCTTTACATGTGAATCAGTACGTACTCACTGAATATTAAAGTCTCCGAGCATAAACGAACTGCGTTTTTCACATGTCACTTCAAAAAGTTTGGCTAAGCTTTTGAATTACAGAAAAAGTTGGATCTAATACATTTTTCACATGCTTTCTCCCCTTCCCCCAGCTGTTCCAAAGGAACATATTTACGCTCAAAAAGATAGACGGAAGATCAGAATTGATCAATTTTAAGCAGACTTCAAAATATTTTCCCCATAGCAAGGGAGGCTACAAAGCAGCTAAACTGAACAAAGCTTAACAAAGTTAAAACAGAGAGCCTAAAGCATGGAATCTTTTAGTTCAACTACATAGCCTCAGAAAGTTACTAGCAACTGAAAACAGGATCTTGCAATAGGAAGTGTTATGCAACCCTTGCAGTATGCAGTGCTAACCTTCTATTAGAAATCCTATGTAATTCAAATACTAAGATGAATGAAAAAAGTCATTTAGGAGCTTTTTAGTTCCTTCTCCAGAAGTAAAGCACAACTTGAGAGAGTCATCCTAACAGACAACGAATAGTATTTCAGAGCTTTAACAAACTGAATTCCTATTATGGATGCAACAAGTATACACTGACACAGAGATCATCACTGCCTGAACACAAAAAAGAGCTGATTAAAGACAATCTCGGTAAAATATCCTGTTGGCTCAAAGACAACATTACTGACATTTCACACAGGTCACCAAACAGCTTTCAGAGAGCTACTGCTTTTAGTCTTCCTGTATCTCCAATTTAAAAAAACCCTTGACTTTCCTTCTTCTTGATAAAGTTAGCTATTGAATAGTATTCTGCCCCATGCACAAGCCTCGGTTACAATGCAAAAGCCACCCCACCTGTCTACCACTTAAACCCAGTAACAGGTACACCAGTCACAGCCACCTTCCAAAGATCCACGTGCTCAGGAACTACGACCTCAGGACAGAGGCCACCGCAGGAGTCACTTTCAGTCACCTATGGGTTTATTGCAAAAAACACTGAAATGCAGACAGGATTTCACACTCCCGCTAATGGCAAGGCTGGGATGAGCCTCATCGCTCAGGCACCGCACTACCTTTTGTACCGCTCTAATCCACGCACCGCTTCTGTCACACTGCCTGTGACAAAGCCTGGAACAAAGACGCGATTCTTCCGTACCGGGGAGAGAGCGGGAGGGAGAAGAAATCCCGCTTCACTCCGTCACGAGGAAGTTGGGAGCGCACGCGGATCCCTCCCTCCATAGAGGAGGCTCCACAGCTTCCAGCAGGAGGAGAGAGGAATGCCGGTGCTAGACGGCACGGCAGCCGCCACCTTACGGCGGGCCGGGGCACAGGGGAGCCGGCACCGGGGCGCCGGTCCCGCCGGGACCCCTCCTCATCACCTCACCCCGCTCCCCCGCCCCGCGCCACACCGCGGCAGGTCCGCAGGAAACACCCGCCCTAAGGGGGTTCAGCCCCGCGGAGAAGCCGCCGCCCGACCTCCCCAAAAAGAGCAGCGGGACGCGCGGGGGGCGGCGCGGGGCCTCGCTCACCTCGTCACCCGGCAGCCCGAGCACCTCCGCAGGAGACGCCGCCATGGCCGCGCAGCGCGCGCCCCCCGCCGCCGTGTTTACCTCCGCCCCGCCCCGGGCCCCGCCCCGGGCCCGCCCTAGGCTCCGCCCCGCTCCTCTCCCCTCGTCTGATTGGTGGAGAGGACTCGGCCCCGCCCACCCGGCTGTCGGCGGCGCCTTTCGATTGGCTCCCGCTCCGCGCCCCGCCTGGAGACACGCGCCGCGCGGGCAGCCTGAGGGGGCGCGCGGCCACCGCCCTCACCCCCACCGCCCCTCAGGGCGCCGCGGGAACGGCGCCGTGCTCCGCCCTGTCCTCCTCGGCAGCCTTACTCAGGGCCTTGGCGGGATAACGCCGCCTTTCTCAAATTTTTCCCGGTGGTTTACACTGTCGAAGTCTTTCTTTACAGAATCACAGAATCGGTTATGTTGACAAAGACCCCTAAGATCATCGGGTACAATCTACGACAACCATCGTGTCAACTAGACCATGGCACCAAGTGTCCAGTCTTTTCTTTAAACACCTCCAGGAACGGTGACTCTACCACTTCCCTGGGCAACCCGTTCCCGTATCTAATCACCCTTTGTGTGAAGAAATTCTTCCGAATATCCAACCTAAACCTCCCCTGCCGCATTTTAAGATTATTTTTCACCTCTGAGAGCCAGGCCCAAGCTATGGAGCTCTTGCCTAACTCCTCGTACTCAGGGAACCTGGAATTGCAAAAATTTGGGGAAAACCGAGAGCAAAAAAGGACTTTGCCCACCAGGATGAGGCAGTGCTGCTTTCAGAGTGCTCTGAGGAGGAAGGAAGTCCCGGCTGTGTGAGGAGCTGACCTGACATAACACTCAAGCAGGGAGAATGCCAGAGGACAGAAAAAAAATAAACTGTAAAAGCCGTGTCTGAAATCAAAATAACGATGTTGTCAAGACTTTTCTCGAGAAAAAAATCTGTTTGCCCCCCACACCCCGTTCAAGCCTGTGAATCAATCCCTCAGGAATCCCTCCCTGCCCACCTGCCTTTCCAGCAGGCAGAAGACAACAGCAAGAGCTGTACTAAAAAAGCTGTAAATAGAGTGATTTAGTCTGAGCTTTGTAGCCATAAGCATTTCTACAAGCCTAAGCCAAACTCCTCCAAGCACTGCACCATCTAGGAGTGCAAAGAACATACCTCCCTCTTAGGATGAACATTTAGAAAATCACGGGTCACTAGCAACAAACAAATGTAGCAGCACCTGTACTGGCAAGGAACCAGGGTCTTTCATCACCTTTCAGCTCATCCAACCTGGCCCCTCGCTCCCTGGGTGACCTACTTCTGCCATCATCATCTGATGAGAAACTCTTCCCTTTCCAAAACAAACACAGAGCCAGGCTCAGCTCTTTGGACTGTGCTGCAAGCAGATCACAGAAACCCTCATGTAACGCCTACTCAGGCTCAGGCAAACCTGTGCCCATTATCACACACACTCACATTCTCCTTCCAGAGGCGAACCAGATGCTCCAAAGAAAGGCAATCTCAATATCAACATCAGTTTGTGCATGCCCCAATATCAATGTAGTGTATTACCTATGAAAATTCAGGTGAGTGTCTGACAGACAGAGGGGCATGCGGGCAAGTGGCTTCATATGAATTGGTAGATTTACTTGGGGAAACAACGTCTGTTATAAGACCAACCAAGAAAGTTTGGGAAAAAAGACCCAGAAAAGCTTCTGGGTATTTCAAAATAAACAGCTCTCTTCTGTTTCTGGATTGACCCTCTGGACACCCAAAGATTCCAATTCTTTTCTCTCAGCTTTGCCTACATCAGGCTTCCAGCACAAGTTTAGAGGTTTGTCCAAATTTAAGTTTCTGGGTGACAGCCAAGGAAGGAAAAACTGCCTAAGTTACAGCAGGCATGATTTCCAGGTCCAGTTTTTTCTGGGATTGAGTATAACGATGATTAGCAAATTGTTGTTACAGCTTGCTAGGAAAAGCACGTGGGTTTGTGGCTGTCAAACATGAACACTGGGTTTTGCAGTGCTGTCTCTCATACTTTGCTAGAGTGTACAAACCGTGTCAAGAGAGAAAGCATCAGAGCCCCAAAAGCTCACAGCTGAGATTTTTCGTTTTTTTTTTTCCAGAATTGTACTGGTTAGTCTAATAAAAGATACTCTTTTATTTCTCCCTATAAATATCTTACTACACATTACTGTCACTAGCCAGAACTCTGTCTGGCTTTCTGCAGTCTCAGCTTTTCTGTACAGTAAAGGCTATAAGAAGAAGCATCCTAAAGTCCTGTTTAATGAAGGTTTTCATTGTGAATATTTTATTAGCATATTACTTATTGGGCTTTTCTGTAGGACATCAAAATTCAAACATTAAATTTTAAGTAATGTGTCATTTCAATAACTTTGAAATTTAAAATAATACCCTTTTGAAATTTACAACAGGACATTAACACACTGATTTTGTTATATTACTTTTTTTAAGTAGCAGAGTAACACAGCACTGACTCATTTTTTCTGTGGAAAGACCACTGATTGTCCAGAATAGGAGTTAGAACATTGTCAATGCCCAAATCCATAAGCAGATGACCTGCTCTGAACATTTCTGAAACATAGAACTTATGTTTCTGGGTTTGTTACCCAGAGGCATCCATATATTAAGGTAAGGTCTGTGTGCATTTTTAGTGGGATCAATAGTTATCTCCAATATTCCAGCAAGATATCTATCACTTCACCCAAATTATTCTTCTACTTAAAAATGGGGGAACATAAACCACAATATGTTCATTAATAAACATTCAGTTCTTATGTTAGATATCTATCTCCAGCATTTAATATTTTATAGTCTTATGCTATTACAAACTACTAGTGGAAGAGAGCTCTTCTGAAAGCAAATAATTGATTTTCAGTTACAGAGAATAACCTGAATTTGGATCATCTGAGTGCAATGGGACACTTTGTATGTCCTCACCATTAAAAATCTGTTAATATTTTATCTCATTACTCCATCCCAACAGTGAGTTCTTATCTGGTAACAAATTTGACTTCTCTTGCCATCTAAATTAACCTTCAGTCCCATGAAAGATCAAAAATTTACAAAGTTTAAAAAAAATCCATCTCTAAGCTGATGGCGTTCATCCTGATAGACCCAATTTGTGGTTTGAATTTTATATACGTTTATGATATATGTGGTTTGTGTCTATCATAAATGCTTTTCTAGGCCGAAGAGAATCTGTACACCATAATACTGAACTACTTTGAAAAAAATCCAACAAAGCAGTGTTTGTTTTCAAAGGAGGAAATTATGTGAATGAAGGAGATTTGTTTCAGAATTCCAAAGGATTATCACAATAGTCTTTCATTTAAGAATATATGTTAACTATAGTGATGGTTAAGTGATACAAGCTAGGACATCAAGTAACATCAAAGTATTTTTTAACTTATTAAATGTAGGATACACTTTTACTACAGAGGGTTTTAAATCAAACTGGATACATTATCTTCACTGGTCTTCCTTTAAACCAAAGGAATAGAAGTAATTTTAACTGCAACTAAACAAAAAAGATACAAATGGCAGAAACAGATTTTTGTCCTATTGTCTTTTGTTCTACTGAGTCATACCATAAAAAATGTTATGAACCACTCACAATGTCACAGTGACAGGTAAATTGTGTACAACAGGGAATTAATAGAAAAAATTTATATTGGCCATGAGTCATTGCTATGACTAAGAGAAGTAAACACCTATTGGTATCCTAATAATCTCAATTTCTTTACTATCAAGGCAATGTCTCAGTAAAGAGACCAATGTAGAGATGTAGTTAAGAGCCCAAGACTTAACACTCTTGTTGGCTGTACTATGGGCTGGATCCTGGCAATTAATACTAGATTTCAAACACCATGACAAGAAGATGCAAAATTGATACGAAGATGAAGGTTTAAATTTTGTAAGCAAGAATTTCAGTCTGGTAGTCACTCCAGGCTGGCAGCTGTCTCTGCATTGCATTGCAGCTGGGCTGCCATTAGCTCATTCTCAGGTTTTCACCAGCCCCTTCCTGCTCCTTTTCACTCTCAGTTCTCCAAAGTCACAGGTTCTGTTTTCCTTAGCTTTTCTTCTTTTCCTTGAAAGCAACATATCCTTGTTTGGATACATGTGCTTCCTGTGTTGCCTGAAGCCAAGCCACTGCCTCCAGCTGTCTCAAGCCCTGCAGCTCTACTTGCTCCTGCAGGATGACAGCAAGGTGTGACCATCACCCAGGGACACACCAGCTGTGAACCAGAAATTCTCTGCTCAAGTAGCTCCTTTCCAGGGCAACCTGCAGACAAAATTTAACACTGCTCTCCAAGCGTGGGCCTGTGTTCCCAAGGCACCAACACCTGCCCTGGGCCAGCTCCCTTCTTCTCTGTCTCCCAGGAAAGATGCTGAGATCTCCAGCTCTCACACGGTAGAAGAGAAAGATATAAAATATGCTTTTCCTAATTTCTGTGCCTGGTATAACAGTTTACAAGCAATTTCTTTTGGAAATATCTCTGTCTTGATGAGCAAACTTGCATAGTAAGAAGAGCAACTGTAGTGGAGGTGGAAAGTCACACTCATTTTGTGCATATGCATTTGAATGAAATGGCAAACACTTGTCTGAATCACCACCACTCAGATGTCATCTTTCTCTCCCTATTTTCAGCTTGAGGGGGAGGAGAGCTGCCAGAACAGAAACCCGGAGGTGCTGAGCTCCAGTCAACTGCTGTCACACTGTTCCCAGATTAATTATCCACCAGTGATCCCATGTTTAACTCAGTAATTGTGGATATTTTTGCTAACAGCTCAACCCATCGCAACGTTAGAGAAGTAAGAACTTTCCGGGGATTATATATTTGGGCTTTTCTTCTTTAAATACGTTGAGATTATCCTTCTCCATATGTGTATGAAGTAGTACGTGCTACATGCTCTTTGCCAGTGCCTAAGACCAGGAGAAGCTATGTTCCGATGTGGCGTGCGACTGAGCATCGCTAATGCACTCCCATCTTTCCACATCTCATTTTCACACAAAATGTTCCCTCTTACAGTGTTTCTCTCTTATTTCATTAGGAAAATGGGAATAGTAAATAATTGCTGTTATTAGTTGGTTTGAATTACTTCTGAAGTGTTTTTTATGTTCAAATAGTTTTGAGTACACAGATTTTCAACGTGTTTCCTTGGTCCACTGACTGACTTCCAATGATCCTGAAAGTTTTGTCACTGGGAATTAATTACCGATAATGCCAAACTACACTTAATAGCACACCATCCAAGAAATGTCCACATATCTTCGGGTCTGGCTGGCATAGAAAGTAATCCCACAAGAAGGTACTCCTAAAAACCAGGATGACTGAGAAGAATGTAGGGCTTTGTGCATGCTGTAAAATGATACTGATTAGAGTATTACCTCTGCCAAAAGCAAAGGGAAATGCAAATATCCTCCTGTTATTATACAGCTACCATTTTTGATAAAAAGGTAACCTCAGATAATTCCTAAAACACTAAAGTAATTTAAAGTTATGTGCACCATAACAGGTCTCCAGCAATTCCTTATTAGTAAGCACTGAGATCTCCTATTTTCTTTTGCAGACACAGCCATTTTAGGCCCCAGGGTTAGATTTGCTGTCCACAACTAATCCTTGCCGGAGCAGATTTTAGTTATGCCATCGGTGCAAGAACCAAGAACCTTTGAGCAGGGCCTCTTGGACACAGGCACTTCATCATCCTTCTCATCTCTACATATGTAGCAGGAGAGATGGTTTTAATTTTTTGAAGAAGTTTGAAATAGAATCAAGGAGAATTGTTTTCCAGTCAGAAATAATCATTGCTTATACCTGGCTTTTTAAACAACACATTTCAAAATGCTTCTTCTTGTCTCAGAGCAAGGAGTAATTGGGCTTGATCTCTCTGGGAAATTATTATCATAGCCCTTGGAACAAGTGTCCTTTTGAAGTACTGATACACAGCAGGCAAATAGAACACTCAAGGGTATTCTTGATAGGGAAAGGAGATGACCAAGTCCTTATCAGTTAATTTATAACATAGTGTAAGTTACAGGGCTGTTTTCCCATCTATACTAGAAACAAAAGGAGAATATTGTCAAAAAGAGAGCCCAGTAGCTCTCTAAACTAAGTATGTTGAGAAGTACAGATTTGAAGCAATAGGTAGGTTGGCTACCTGAGGAAGGCTGCAAAGACAGCTTCTCTTGATTCCCACTAGCCACCTCCTCCACAAAGTGCTTCGAAAACTTGAGGCTACAGATGGACTCAGCCCCAGTACCAGTCAGGTAATGCCCTGTTCTGTTCAGTCATCACAAAAATCCACTACCAACAAGTTAATAAGTGAACATAAGGCTCTCAACCCTTGAAGAAATAAAAATGTATTTTCAGCCTCCTATGCATCTTCTTCTTCCTACCTTTACCACATATGAAGGTTTTAAAAGCACATTTAGCTTATTAGGTATAATATATACACAACTTTAAAAATAGTTCCATCAAAAAGTGGCCTCTTGTATGCATAGGTAGGCTAAAATGAAACTCACAGGCTGCTGAGGCTCATTTCTGTCCTTGGGCCAATTTTTCAAGTACAGTTTTAACATTTGACTCAAAACCCCCCTACACAAACAGCAGTGTATGCTTTGGATCAGTAGCATACTGCTAACATTACTTGAACCAGCAGCTTGAGATCCACTGAAAATTTTATTCTAATAGGCATCATCTAATTAGGTAGTGTGGATAGGCAAAGTTCCAATGATACATAACTTATCATAATCCATATAAAAGCAGTTTATTTAAAAGGAAGCTGACAGCAGAGAAAAGATGAGCCACAGGGACAAAAATGGACCCTTTTAATGATTTCAGGGCTGAGGTATTACCAGATATAGAAAATGGGTAGGCAGGCCCAGGAAGAACAGATTCAGGAGGAGGCATGACAAAGCCATTGGAGAATAGATATGCAAATGTTCCAACACATTTCATGTATTTACATCACTAGTAGAATATTTCCTACATATCCAAAGCACATAGCAGAAATGTTATGACCTATGATGAACTATAATATATTCAGTTATGTATTCTGCATTATATCAAGGTGGTCTTTTACTGGGGGTATTTAAACACTGTAATCTGCAAGAAACAGCTGTCTTTTTAGCACAAAATGCTTTCTAAACATTTTTTTCCATGTTCTCAGTTCACTTCCAGCTTAATTGATCTGGCTTTCCTGAGTTTATATTTCACTCTTTTCTCTTTTTTTTAACAAGCTGGGTAGGAAAAGCAAAAGAGACTGAGAGATTTGTGATTTCGTTAAGTAATGTTAATTACGCACTAGGAGGTATTGGTTTGTTACAACAACAGTAACAAAGGTGCTCAGATCCTGTGAAGTAATGCTTAAAATGCCATTTGCTGGAGTGAGCACTACAAAGAAAGAGAGGACAGTAGAGACAGCTTTACATCCCTTCAGATCCCCCAACTGTGCAGCACGGAATGGGCCTCCAATCCACACGCACATCTTGCCCGTGGAAGGGCTGTCTTATTCGAGCTATTACAGGATTTTCCTACCAGAAAACAACTCTGCTCATTACTTCAAAGGTCAAGCAGAAAGGATGTTCACGTGAGAACTTCTAGCTGCACTTTCAGATAAGAGGCAAGGACGCACAAGTGGCATCATTGCTGGCACTGAGTGGGAGCTGCCTGCAGGCTCCTCTGTTATGGCTACCTAGCCAAGGTTTCCCTGCAGCCAGAGCACAAACACAGCACAGGGACAATATAGCCCAGGCCTGGGCACATTCAGGTTAATTGTTAACTATTATGTGGACCCCCAGCTCAGAAACATCTTAAGTATACAGTTAGGTCACTGCTCCTTCCTTAAGTTTGGAATAACTTCCCAGTGTTGCTCCAATTTGTAAGCCTCACTATATTTTTCTTCAATTTTGTCTCCTTATCCAAGCTTAACTTGTACCATTTTTAAGAGAGGGAGGAGGGCAGCAAGATCCAAGCATTGGTTAACTCTGACTTAATGCATCAGAGGAGGCCTAGATAATTACAAGTTTGCTGTCAAATGAATTTGATAGTCATCAACTATTATGCTTAAACTTTACCTGACTGATAGCAGCCGTGCTACACAATCAGATCCAGTTAGGTTTACTCAACCCTCCTGCCTTGATGCACATGCTGCTAAAGTGAGGTTGTAAGGGAGCTCCAGAGGTCTCCTAACCCATTCCCCTACTCTGGCTCTAATGCACCGGCTTCAGATGGAGCTGCTGTCTCTTGAGTCCAGAACAGTTTCCACAGAGGCCGTTTATTCTGTGACCACCTAATAATGCAGGTCTTCTTCTCTAGAGAACATGGTGGTATCAACTGCCAGAGACACTGTATGGACTACATGAGCCACCGTCTCATGTGACACAGCAATCCTTAACCCCAGAGGTGGAATTCTGTTTACCGGAATACCAGCTGCATTCACACATACAGATTTGTATTTCTGGAGATGTAAAATTATTTCAAAGCAATTGTTTAGGACTTACTCTGGATGTCTTTGTTAAGCATGTAAGCATCTAATAATTTGAAACCTACAAAGCTCATGACTTCAGTTCCAACATTTCTACCTTCTTAAATCTTTCCTGTTAAGACATTTCCATTCACAGATTTGTTTGTTCTTTTGATCCTTTTTACTAACCATTAAGCCAAATTCTTTCAAATTTACAGCTGAGAGGTTCCAATTAAAACCTGTTATTACTTCAGATGAACTATACATTTCTAAAGTATCCTTCTATTATCTCCTACATTATATTCCATCTCATACCTTGGGGGTTTTTAATTTGCATTTTTTATGACTGTGGAACATAAAGAGTGTCTGTCAATTGTTCATTGAGAACTCTTTGTAAAGCACATTTAGAATCCAGTGAGATATACTACTTCCTCCAATGACATGTTAAAATTCATCTCCTTCTGATTCTCTTTCATTTATGTTGTCTCATGTCTCCCTGATAATTCTTTTTCTTTGTTGATGAGCCTAAGTGATTTTGTGCCACCATCAAATCTTGTCGCCTGCCAGCTCATCTCAGCACCTCTATAGTCTGCGATATAGTCTGTCAACCAGTGCTATCTCTTTGGCATGAAAACCTGAATATTTATCCTCTCATTTTTTTGTAGCCAGTTCCCGCTCTGTGGCAATGCCTTTCCATCCTGTTCACACAGACCGTGCTGGGTACAGACTGATGGGGTTTACACGCAATTTTACAATCCAAATACAGGACTCCATAGATCAAAGCACACATTCTCTCCTTTATGTCAGCAAGCCAAGCCACACTAACACCATCTTGTAAGAGTGCCTTACCAGTATGGGAAAGCAAAACCAGGCAAGCGCCAACACAGTGCATGGCAACACCAGCAACGGTATGTTGTACGTCACAACAGCAAGGGCCACCAAGCAGGCATGAAACCAACACTTAGACTGACTGACCAAGGCACCCCAACGAGGAAGATTTACCTTCATGCTCAGCTTTACTGGGCTCAGCAATTGCAGCAAGGTTCAACTGGGCAACTGTCATCTGTCATTGCACAAACTAGAAAGTTCGGTATTTTAGGTTAGCCCTAAAGCACATTTTCCATATAAAGAAAAAACTCCAGGAATAATTTTAATATAAAATGTTTTTATTGTTTTTGAAAACATTTAAAAAACAATTTTTGAGCACTTTCAATAAAAAAAATAACTGAAATGCTACTGCAATATTCAACTACTGTAGTTTCAGCAGTACAACAGACAACAAAACACTGGGGAAGAGGGGAGAAACTGGATTTCCTGCACTAAATGAAAACGTGGAGCAGGGATTTTTCTTTCCTTACGGTGCAGTAAATAAAGCACAGTATAGTACAAGACTATTATATGATCCTCAGATGCACTGCACAAGAAATGCTCTCCTTCTTTTCAGTTCAGAAGTCAGTGCTTATTGCAATTATTTGCAAATTATTTACTTCATGAATTCTTATCATGATAAAATGATGCAAAAATGTTTTTCAACACCAGAACAATAAAAAATAATCCAAGAAAGGAACATATTCAACAATAACTAAGCTGAATTAGTTAACATAAAAAAGTAAATAACTTGTGAATAACTATGCTCACCTGGTTAACACTGAACCAGCTTCAATACAGCAAAAGAATAAAAAAAAATAAAAGTGGTTACAGGAATATATCTAGTACTGTACAAGATTAAGTCATTAACACTCATGCACGTTTTGTGATCATGTATTAACATGGTGAAGCAAACTAAACTTAATTTTTCCTGCTGCAATATTCTCATGTAAGAGAATCAAAAATAGAAATATCTCATTGAGATCAATGCACATTGCTACATAAGACAATTTCACCTGTCACTTTTAATGACATTTTGCCTTTTAATAATGAAACACATTAAAAAGGTTTTTTTTTTTCTGTTTTGCCTTTTTTTTTAAATCTGTGGGCCGTATTTGTTGCATTTATCCTAAGGAATGTGCCTGCCACAGGTTCAACAGAATTTTAGTGCAATATATGAACCCAGAAAGTTTGCTGGACTAACCAAGCAATCAAATTTAAAGTGTTTGCTGCAATACTGTACACAGGGTACAAATTCACTAGTTTGTATACTTTAGCAAAAACTGCTATCAAAATAATTTATTTCTTATGTTAGTAGGAAGCCAATAATGTAAACAAGGGGTCAGAACTGTCTCAAATTCATAGTTTTGGAGTATCTGACAAAGACAGGCTTCCATTTGTTAGGATCACAGAATTTTCCTTTGGGTATTGCATACTTTGGTGTGCAGTAGTGCTCTGTCTCAATGTATCGTAAAGAACTAACTAGCACTAAGTACAGGGACCTAACAATTATTATAACACCAACACACAAACATCTCTAAAATGATACATACCAATGTACAAAGCTGTGCCTGTGCCTTGGATTTTACTTGAAACAATTCTTATCAAATTTAATACTTTTTAAATTAAACATATATTTGCTTTAAACCCACTGATTAAGAATATTTCTGCTAATTAAGTCACATGTTAGGCCCAATATAATGCTTGCATTTAAAGATAATTTCAAACGCACTTTTAAAAACCTTTGGTGATGGCTGCATAATTTAGAATGCATCAACTTTAAACCTACTCTTGCTTTTGTGAGAAATCTTCTTAAAAAAACTAGTAGTTAGGCTAAACCTTCCTTCCCCCAAGCCCCCCTCGGTGTCAGCGATCCGAGGTGAGGCCAGCCCGCCATGGAACACGGGCTTGCTGCAGCACCCGGGCAGCTCCTCCCGCAGCGCTGGCACTGAGTCACAGAGTCACACAACAGCTGAGTTGGAAGGGACCCTCCCCCCCTTCATCGAAGCAGGTTCCACCTATTCACAGTAGTGCTGGCACTTCACACAGGGTCAGGAAACAGAAACAAAAAGGTGCTGAGTGTCTCTCAGACTCATCCTCTCACCAGGGTCAGAGGATGTTCAGCACATCTCTGTCAAAAGGCCATGGGCAAGTAGAGGATTCAAGCCCTGCCTTCAGCAACTTTAGTCTACAAGAAAAATGGTTCAAGTCTTACTGACAGACACCTGGCAGGACAACAAGCAGAAGGTTACTACGCAGCTTTTAGTCTCCTCCCCATTGCCTTGGAAGAGTCACTTGGTCTTAAAGCAAACCACATTATCGCAACATCCTTGTGCTTCAAGGAGGGATCAGAACTCTCCCAAGTTTGTTCCTGATGAAGTGGCAAAACTTCTGATGCAAGCACAGTGAAATCAGGCCCCCATAAGGTGCTATAGCTTGGCACAACTGTTTGTCCCTGCAGAAGAGGCCATAAACTGGTGATGAACTGGGGCAAGGGCAAAAGAAGCCATGATATACCAGCACCTCCAATGCCAATGCAGCAGCACAAGTTGAATCAGCACTGCCAAAAAAAATTGACCAGTACTGGGATCTTGGGTCATTTGCAAAAACTGAAGAAACAGAAGACCACCGAAACATTTAAAGAAAAACACCAATCACATGAAAAATCTGAGCATCTTCTCCTTAAAGAAATCTAAGGGGGGGTTTACTGCATCTCCGCCTTCATAAATTCATGACCACTTATTCAAAGAAATGCAGAAGAAGAAAATTTTTCCTGCTCTATTTTCTGCTTTGTGTCAGGTCACAGGAAAAGTAATCCATTTTATACTAGGCTTAAGGGATGGTATTGTAGCATACTCAGTGCACCACTTCTTTTGTAAAAACCTGCCTCTCCAAGTCCTCTTTGTAGCATCAAGGCCATGGCTGGTTAAATACCTCTCTCTTTTGACCATTAGAGAGATCCATGTATGCCATGCTGATAAAATAAAAGGTCTTTTTGGTTTGAGTGAACTAGTGAGGCAGAAGTCTAATTCTCATTTTCCAGAGGGGCAGTGGTTTTTTTTTTTAAAAAAAAAAACTTGAAAAATTTAAAAAAAAATTTAAACAATTAGATTCATCAACCCTGTCAAATCACTTTTGAAAATGGAATTCAGGCTTCTAAAACAGTAAATACTTTTAAAAGAAGTTTTACCAGAAGAAAGATCACATGTCTTACTGTGTATCTGTAAAGTGCCTGGCAGTATTATGGCTCTATATGAAATATTTTTAGATTAACCACATTTTCTAGTATTTTAATAATCTTTTGTTTGAGAGTGAGCAAGAAAGACAGAAAGGCTCAACCTACTGTAATAGAGAGAAAAGAACATCTTCCTATGCCTTCCACTAGGTTAGGAAAGAGCAAACTTAAAAAAAATAAACCTTTAGAAACAGTATTTTAATGAGCTCCAGCAGATCTCCATTTTAAAAAAAGAAAAAAAGAGGGAAAATATCAAGTTCCTTCTCTAGCATTGATAAACAGTACCTATCACTTTAAAATAGGGTGTTATGCCTAGATTAAATCTCAGTGCTCAAAATATTTTTGCATTAATTTTATCTAATATAAAAACATTGACATGAGAACTAAAATATCAAGTATGTAATGAATATTAATGGATAAAATAACTACATAGATTTATTTCTCTTAAATAAAAAAATTTAGTGCATCTTCTTCCTTGATCATTCCTGTTAGCTTTTCCCATCTCTGTGTTTTACTGGAGATGCCAGTGGCACCAGTGCTACAGAGATTTCCCGAAGTTCACCATTGAGCAGTGCTCCAGACAGCTACACAATGATCAGGCATCTGCATGTCACCTGGTCCACTTGCACCCACTCTCCACCACTTACCTACCTGCAGGTACCCTGCATGACAAAGGTCAGTAAAGATCACCTACTAAGAAGTAACTACCAATACAAAGTATGGAAAGCCTACTAAAGAGCTTGAATTAAAACCCTCCCAAAGCATCAACCAGAGCTGTAATCACTGGCTGCCATTAACCACTTCTTTATTTGCCAAAACAAGAAATGTTGAATGGGAAACACTCTAAAATTCAAATTTTAATACTGGCTCTTTGATAGCCCATCACCTTCAGAGATTTGTTTAAAATTCGTAAGACTGCCTTTTCCTTACTGAAGAATGAGCAACAGGTACAGCAAACTTTTTTTAAAAATGCCACAATACATAGCAAGTGTTTCTGCTGCGGGAGGCACTTCCATTAAGACAAATACAATACGTCTGTCTTTTAGATACAGTGTGCTACATACATATTATAAAACAAAATTAACCCAACATTTCAACAGCAGGATGATCCTTACTCTCCATCCACTCAAAACCTGATGCAGTCATTGAGTTAATGGATTCATTGCAGATTTGCTGAAACAAGGGGTCATTTTTTAATTCCTCCAGTGTAGCATCATCGTCTTGTCCCTGCTGACGACCTGGATCAAACAGTAGATTTGTGTCTAAAGTGTTCAGATCGTTAATGCTGCCTGAGAGCTCGGAAGACAACCTGATGTCGCTGGGAAAGACAGATGCAACGTTATTGAGATCTGATGCCACCTGATTCACCAGCTGCTGGTTTGTTGGCAGACTGTCCTCCCCTAAAAGGTCTTTTACAGTGCTGCTAAAATCTAATTGCTGCTCTCCGATGTCTGATTGTGCTTGGTTATCTCCAGAAGAAAAACTGATCTGATCGGTGCTGCTATTTTTTGTGAGGTAATTTGGTGTTTGGAATTCATAAACTGAAGTGCTGGAATTGATCATACTTTGTGGGTTGGCACTAGGAAAAGCAGTGGATGTCTCCAAAATCTGAGTGAGATTCATCCTGGCTGTGTAATTTGAGGGCATGTTGTTCATTCCCAAACCTCTCACTGCATCATCACTCTCAGAATCAAGTTTGTTTAACAACACATTGGTTATTTTTTTAGTGTTTGTTTGTTTCTGAAGAGACGGGAAGGCCGTCTGCATCATCACAGTCAAGGGGACTGACTGGCTTCTCTGTGCTATGTTATTGGCACTGGTGTCTGCATGGATATTAGCAAATACATTGTGAACTTCGGGAGTCACTGGACTTCCAAAAGGTGTCAGATTAGAGCGTGGTATATTTGACACAGGGTAAACAGTGCTTCCACTGAGATTACGTTGGCGATGAACAGCAGGGCTCACGCTCCGGCATCTCAGACTGTTGTTGAGAGATGAACCAGTTCCTTTGTTGTCCAAAGGAGCAGGAACAGCAAAGCCCTCCTGCTTGGTAGTGCTACTGACAGGGGCTGCCTGGTGCTGCACAGGTGAAACAGGAGTCACGCGACCGAAGTGAGTGTCGTGGTGGCGCGGCTGAGACTGGTATGACTGGCCGGGAACTGCAAAAGCATGAGGTTTCCTGAAGCGATCTTCCACCAGCTCCTGGTAGCTCGTAAGGATGCCATGGTTTGCAACTGATGAATTACTAACCCCACCGTAGCCGTTATTCATCCACTCGAGCTTGGTTTTGTCGGGATGGGTAGCCATAGGCCGCTGCATTGGCTTCACAGGGCTACTTGATATGATGCTGGCATCGTGGTAAGCCATACTGGAGCTGATGGGAGTAAATGCAAACGGGTTTCGGCATTCCACAGGACTTGGAGGGACACTGCTGCTGCAGTTGGAATGCGGTGTGCCAATGGGCGTGTGCCGGCTGCTTCCTAGGGCACTGTCTACGGGAGTCGTCTGAGCCAGCCTTGAACAAGGGCTCTCTCGAGACATGTTCTGAGATCCAGCAATCATTTCGGAGGTGGGCGTTGGAGTCGGGGTGGGAGTGGGAGTCGGGGTAGGGGTGGGGGTGGGAGTGTGAATTGGAGTGCTGTTGTTATGGATTGAATGGTAGAAGTGCGTGCTGCTTGGATGAGATGACACAGGAGCTCCTTGAGCTGTGGCCTGACTCTGAAGTGCCATTCCTAGACAACCACCATAAGGATGGGAATTATTCATGGACATTTGCTCCTCCATGAGCACCAGCTCCTCCACAATGCTGTCCTGGGTAAGGTCATCATCAAATGAAAAGAAGTTTTCATTTGACTGAGGGACTGTATGCTCAAACTCTTTCAGCTCAGACTGCAGAGGTAACTGATTTGAAGACTGTGCTTGTATTTGATCCAAGGACTCCTGGATCTGGCTCTGTAACTGCTGGCTGTACACATCCTGCTGTATACCTTCGCAGTGCACTGGCTCCCATGCAGATTCCTGTAAGTCACTAGAGCCAGAGTGCCCAGCAATAGTCATAACACTGATATCTTGCTGCTGATCACAATTCACAGATGTAAAGTCAGAGGTTTTGGTGATATGGTGCCACGTATTTGGGTTAAAGCTGCCATCAGATTTTGAATCATTTTCTATGATAAACAAGTTTCCTTCCAATTTTACTTTTGTATCTGGAGATGATGCTGATGCGAGCTGCTGTTCTAAAGTAGGATCACAGGTATTTAAATTGGTGCTCAAAGTAAGGTCTGTTGCTAAGTTTGCAGCAGCTGTAGAAGGTACAGGTACCGTCACGGGTACCTTGCTGGGAACTTGAGCAAGTGTTGCTGTATTGTCACTGTTAGCTAATGATCCAACCTTCAGAGCCTTCTTAACATTGTTAGCTTTTTGACCCTCCACAGCATTACCAGATGAAAACTGCTCCACTAGTGGTTTCTTTACAGGTGGTAACTGGGAATCCTGAAGTGTGGAAGGTTGTCGCTTTCTTGGACTTTTAGTGCATGTTTTGTCTTTAATCATAGACTCACCAGTAGGAGGTGAACTGATGCTGGTGCTGGACAAGTTTTGACTGGCAACTGTGAGTTTAAGAGTGCTTTGATTATTGCCTGCTGAAGAAACTGGCGTGATTTCATTAGACTGTGTCTTATATTTGGTCCCTGCTTCTTCAGCTTCCTGATCACAGCCCTTACCTGGTTTTAGCTCCATGACATCATCTGTTGAAACCTTCAAGGCTGCAACCTCAAAATTAATTAGCTGTGCAGGAGGCAGGTCAGGGGTTGCCTTTATGGATTTAGACATGTCAGAGCTCTCTTGGCCCTGTACCGAGTTCTCATCCAGCAATGCTTCCGGTTCCGTTTTGATCTTGACTGCAGGTGTAGCTACAACAGTACTAGGCTTGGATCCTGGAGACTGAAGTGAAACAACAGATCCATTTTTGATCTGTGGACCAGTCCTCCCTTCTTCCACTGCTCCTGCACTAGTGCTAACTGAAGGCGTCTGTTTGACGGGCACACTACTACTGCTCGGGGCAAGAGATATTGCTGTCATTTTTACCACATTTAAGGAATTCACATGTGGAGCTGGCACAACAGTCTTGATTGGGCTACTGGTAAATAGCACCGTCGTGGGAGAGCGGATGGTGAGAGCACTGGTGTTTGCTGGCTTGGGTAAGATCTGTGGGTAGCGATGCCGGGCAGAGCGGTCACCAACGGGGCTGGCGGGAACATTCTGGGGAGTCTTTGGTGGCTGCTTGACTGATTGCATGTGCTGAGTGACCACCTGAACATTGAGCGGCAGGACCTTGCTATCAGACGATCCCATAGGACTTGGAGATGTCACCAACTGCCTGGTCCTTGGCACCTGTAGAGAGAGAAAAAGAAAAGGTGTGGCAATGAAGCAAGAAGTCCCCAAAGCCCACACACCACTTCAGCCCCAGGCACTTCAAAGGTGAAAGACAACACAGCTCAATACACCACAGCTAGTGCATGTCAGTTTGAAACCAAATAAGCTCTTCTACTTGTCCAAGACAATTTCTATTTCTCTGCCTAAAGACTGGTAGTCAAATATATGCCTTCTATTTTTAAGACCTGAGGCACTGGTCTACACACTAGTCTGCTCTTCTGCTAATGAAAGGGTCATTCTCATACAATCCTTCACCACCTGAGACAAAAAGACAGACATATAAAGGCTAAAAAGGAGAGGATGTGTTCAAAATACTGCTCACTGTTAAGGTTTCAAAAGTGACTTAAATATGAACTCACTATCAGGCAGAAAAACTGGCTTACCTATCGAAATGAACAGCACAATGAATATTTTAAAACCAAATAACCTTCCTGTACTCTCCAGCCCAATTTTATATGGCTGAAAGACAAAAATGTTCTGTACTGCAGATATTCATTCAAAATAAAATTGTACCTGTCACTAAATGCACTGGGCCAATGAAAGGCAATTTAGATTCCATATTAGGGCCTCAGTGACCCACACAACTGGTTAAACTTCATCTCAAGGCTCACTTTAACATCTTCAAAGACGAACCTGGCCTATGTTACATGATCAGAATTCTGCTGCCTCTGTATCAACCCTGTAACTAATGTGGTACAACACAGCCCAGACAGAAAAGCATCAAGGCACCCAAGCCTTTGAATGGAAATTGTTCTTCTATCCCACTGACATCACTGCTTAGTTACTGGCAATGTACAACCTTTTCATAGGGTGGATTCTCTAGAGAATTGCTGGAGAGCATACCGGTATGGGGCTGGGGACAGCAGCCACAACAATGCCAATAGGTGGAGGGGACAGAATGGCAGGACTTCCATTAGATATACTGGTCACACCGTTGGTTGCAGCCCCTTCTGTTTTCTTTACTGGAGACTCTCCTGGCAAAGGAGACTGCAGTTTCTGTTCTTGCTGCTTCTTCTGGATCTTACGCTGCAGCTGCTGCTTAGCATCAACAGGAGATGGCAGAGTTTTCACTTGTGGTTGAAAAGAATTACTTTCAGCAGTAGGTATAAAAGCTGACGGCTGGGGGATCCCTTTTATTCCTGAAAACAAAAGAAGGAGAATGAATTACGACCCAACATACCCTGTCTGCTGTGGCGTCGCTTCTGTCTCTAACAGAGAATACATGGCAGGCATCTCCAAAACCATTCTGAGAACACCTCCTCCATGAGGTGCTCCCATCCACTTCATGCTTAAATCTATTCGGCTTCAGTTTATTTCCACATTTGTGGCAAGATCTCTGTTAGACAAGCTGGGCATTAGCTGCTAAAATACTTTGTATGGGCCTCTTGTTTCTGGTACTGTCAAATGGCAACGTGTGTCAGCACAATCTCAGCCCGGTGCACTTCACTGAACCGGCAGCAGAGGGCGGCGGGCACGTTTCAGATGAGCCTTTAAAATCCATCATCTGCCGTGGTTTTGTTTTGTTACCTGTTCCACGGCAGCTTTAAATGAAAAATGTCTTCAGAAAGCTGTGGGTCTGTGTCACAGAGGAGCAGCTCTGAGCAGATGACATTATCTAATGGCCAAAGGCATTAAATACAGTGCATCTAATATCAGAATGGATCAAAACCTCTGTGTGATCAGGGATAATGGTGAAAAAAGGGCAGTAAGAGAAGTGTTCAGGGAAAAAAAAGAAGAAACATACAAAGAAAAAGTTGAAAAAACAATGAAAATTAGAATGGGAGAACATTTTTTTCTGGAGAAATTACTTTGCTGATCACAAAGCAAGCAAGTGCTGCTTTCAGGGAGAAAAGAGAATTAGTATCCTCTGTGCAGCTAGTACTAACTTCCCTTACAAAATCACATCACATTTATGATCTTTTGTTTATTAATAGTCAAGAGGATTAGCGTGCTCTTTAGAGATCAAATAACCTTGCTGAACTACCCCTTTAGAAATGCTTTAATATTGTTTCATTTAAACTTTGAGGTTACAAAGTTTTAAAATAACTCCTAATTATAAATTAATCAACACCATTTTACTACTTTACTAGTTTTATTAATACTAATTTTACAATACTAAACCCATTTGGTTTTAGATGCCCAGCACACGCTTAGGAACTGTGGTCTGGGAGCCCACTCTCTCAGCAGCAGTCTGCATGTACCACAAGAGGTTGAATGTCACAACACATCTCCACTTTCACCATTTCTTCTTCACAGAGCAGTGAAATGCCCAAATATATTGCAATTACTGGCACACAATTCTTCTATAAGGGCAAGCAACGCTGATAAGAAAAAAAATCCTCAAACTTTTCTCTGAGGATAAAAGTTTGCTTTTCCCTTAGCTAATGCACAGAGACACTGCAGTTCCCTGCAGGAGGAATGGAAGTATTTTGTTTGCCATGCTAGGAAGAACCTCTTCTAAAATGACTATCCAAGCCATAGAGGCATGCACTGGAAGTAACTGCCCTTTTCCTTGAAGGAAACCATCTTGCCTTGAAGGATGTGAGGGGGAGAAGCTACGTGAGCTGAAGAGTTGTCCATACGCTTGAGTGTCCCTTCTAGCAGCACGGCAAGCAGAATCAGTGTAGCCAAGCAATAGGTCACAATGGAGCATACAGACAGCAAAACCCACCACTGCCACCTGTCAGGTCCAAGTTGGAATAAGGGAAAGAGAGGTGGAAGGAGAAAGGATATGATCCAGAAGCGGATCACCTGAACACCACTTTCCATTTAAAATTGCCTGTCTCAAGAGGTTGGCCTTGATCTGAACACATTTTGCTTGATAGGCCTAGGCAGAACTTCTCAGAGGCAAGTCTGGGGGCATGTTGTGCACCTGCATTTCCCTTCTCATCCTTCTTCATTTTTGTATCCACAGTCACCAAAACACACTTTAAATGATTAAGTGACTGATTTCAAGCATGCAGAAGGAAACAAATCACACAAAAAATCTGCTCTTGACAGAAAATCTTTTCCAAATTAGGGCAAGTTATCAGACAGAAACACAGCGACACCAGCAGCCTGTCTACAAACCAGCATTGTAACAGAACCAAACTCCTCTTCAGCCAAGTATATAAATTCAGCACAAGTACTCACATGCCCTGAAGACCAGGGTCCTCACCAGAGGAATGGGAGGGTCATCAACTAAACCTGAGACCAGTGCTGATATTCAGATCTTTATCCAGACTACCAGCAAGAACAGTAATATGCAGCAATGTGACTAAAATCACGTAAATGAATGCTCAATGCTCAGAGTCAATGTTAAAGTTTGCCCTGAAGAGAAGTGCTTCCTCAAACCAAGCTGTTACTGCTCTCAGTAGGAAGATCCCCCACTTGAACATTCAGCATTATCTCATTACCTGCTGGTGCCCCTGCCATTACTGTTAAAGCTGCCATTGACTTGGTACCAATATAGTGACTTTTGACAAGAAAACGAGCCAATTCCAAGACTGTATCAAAAGGCTGGCTCAGCACTTTCTGGGCCCATTCACAAACAAGCCGGCAGGCTGCAGAGACGACTTCCTCATCAGCACTTTGCAGCTGCCCAGATGGCTCTGCTCCATCCAACTAAACCAAACAAACAAAGGAGGAAAGGTTACTTTAATTAATAAGGGTCATCAAGGCATGAAAACAAAAATAGAAAGCAAATTATTATCAGACTCACACAAAAAGTTGAGTAGTATGTTCACAGTTTTACATGAAGTTACGAGAATGAGATCACAACATCAGTATCTTTCAAAATTTAATGTCTTAACAATAATCTATGGGTTGTTTCCAAAGGCATTATATGGAATTGACATTTCCGGAAGAAAATCACAGACAGAATCCTAATATTTGGACCACTAACAATTGATTTTCCCTGTATCCAGAGTCTTGTCAACTCAGCAATTACTATCTCCCAGGAACTGCTTTTTTCACTGGGGTATCTCTTCCCTAGCATTGACTTCAAAAAATACAGTAAAAGCAAAACAGAGTCAGAGTTAGAAACATGTATACAGTGCATGGGAACACTGTGGAAGTCTACTTTACCTCCTAAATTAGTTTAAGAGAATTGCAATTCATTGTGAACTTTACAGAAAAATATCATCAAACAGAATGATTCAGAATGTAAGAATCATAAAGAAAAATCTTAAAAGCTGAACAGATCTTTACTTTGTTTTGAAAAGTTCTGGTAGAAAAACAGCATAATAAATGTTAACTTGCAGAAAGATATATAAATACATATTACATATATTTTAATATAATATATATAAATATATATTATACATATTTTTTCTTCCAGAAAGATATATAAAAGCAAATAAATATCATACCCCATCTCCAGTTTTATGAAAGTCAAGGTTGGGCAGTGTTGGCATATGCACAAAAGCCTTCTTCCTCAGTCCACTGTAGCAATATGTGAACAACAATTAAGGTCTAAATCGTCTGCTTGTTAGTTGGGAGATAGGAGAGAAGAGCAGTAATTCCTCTGATAACCCTCATAAGCTTTAAAAGCAAACTCAACGCAGAACTAAGAATTCCTGTCATTAGCATGATCTCACAGCCAGCCAGAATCAAAAGCCTATCAATGGCTGCATTCTTGGCCAGGTCACTGGGCTTCTCCATGTATGCAGAGATGCTGGGTATGATGAATTTCATGTGATGACTTAGAACAAGCATTAAACCATGCCAGGCAGTTTCAATTAGCTGCTCAATATTCAAATCATTAACGTACATTTGGACTAAACTCTCCTTCTAAAACAAGATGGGAGAATGTATTTCCAAAAGTTAATCGCTATTCAAAAATGTGTTCTTGAATTTAGGTTCTACTTTTATTTCCTTCTCCTAAAGGACTTCCTCAAACTGGAGATTCCCAGGACAAGATAAAGTGCCTGATGAGTGTATTTCTTCCTACGATTTCACATAATTTTTGAGGCACTCTCTCCTCACTTATGATTATTTTTCTGTAAAAATACAGACATAGAGACCCAGACTTTTTCTTACACTGATCTCATCAAATTGGTACACAAAAATATACTCTATTACTTGTACTCACTTGTTTATAGGTCTAGAAATCAAATCAGCCTTTTTTTTTCCTCTCCACAGCATTACTCTGGGAGTTCATACACAGTGTCTTTCTCCATGGCACACAAATCCTTTCCAGGATCACTAATTTTTCACATCCTGTAAACATGTCTGTATTCTTTCCTAGGCCATGGAGTTCGCAATTGCTTGCATTAACCTGAATGGAACATAATTACCATAAAAGAAATCTAAGGAGCCTGGGAATTATGGTAGGTGTGAGACAAGGTCGCATTTTAATCATTCGGAATTAGAAACGGCGGAAATAGAACTTGAAGAGATCCCCTGGGTCAAGCTACAATTATGTCATCATTTCTTCCTTAACACTTCTCTAGCTCTATCCAGAACATGAGTACTAAGTTTCGGATTTCACTACTAGATAATCCAACATTGTATTTTATGAAGCAGTTTAACTGACACATAACTTCTCCATTTACTACAACATGGAAGGTTTTTTTTCCTGAACAGAAGACAAGCAATTCTGGGCTGCCTGCTAGCATTTAATTCTCTCTCTAAGTGCATGCTTCAAGTGAGACCTGGCAAAGGCCAGTATTACAGCACATCCATATCACTGCTGTTACTTCTTTTGAGTGGTTTTTAATTAGAGCCTACGAGCACCTCAATGCCTTTTTTGCCTTTTCATGCTCTCCCTCCTCTGCTTACTGCAGTGGCTTTGCCTACTCAGCATGTCAGGATGCAGCAAGAGCCAGCCCTGGGGAATGCAGCAGGTAGTACGTTACTTCACCACAGCTTCCAAAGGTTCTCATGGGAAGGTGTAACTCACCTTGGAAAAGAAAAAATTGTTGCTGACGAAAAAACTGGTTTGAAAATCACTAACAATTTTGGTTCCTTTATTCCAGTATCTCTCTTTGCACTAAATTATAAAACTTTCTGGATGCCTTGCTGCTGTGACAACTAAGTGTCAGAACCTAAATATAAGTAGTTGTTTCCAAAGTTATATCTTGCAACCTAACACTACTGCAATTAATAATTTTTAAAGAACGTTGCAAAAGCGTCGGCATTTTTTATTCAACGTTACTTCTACATTTAGCCAGTAGTTAAGCCATAACGACAGATGTTCTCCAGGCAAGTGCAGAACGAGTTACTGAGAAGCGTTCTAGCAAAGGATATTTTGATTTGCCTCTTGTGCCTAGACGACGGGCCTTCATATTTGGAAAGACATTTTTCATGATCTTTCCAAAGTCAGCAGCACTTAATGGGTGGTAGCCAAGATTGTCACAATAGCTCCTGCAACAAAGAGAAAGAAAGCGTGAATGGAATCGAAGTTAATACAAGAGGCCAGCCTACATGCTAGACTCCAAAGGTTTTCAAAAGAAAACACTTATCCCCGTCCATATTTAGAACCACATTTAACAATTAATGAAGCTATCCACAACGAATTGAATGCATTAAAAATGTATAAACAGAGCTATTAATACCATAGTTTTTGCCTTGTTCTCTACTGAGTTCAAAGACCAGTCATGTGGAGACATAACAAGTAGTGGCATTATCTAGAGCACAGTTAAGATTTACTCCACAATTCAGTTTGAAGCATATGTTTCAATTCACTTATTTCAGGACATAATAAAACAGAGACCCTGTTCTAGCCAGAAGCACAACTTGAGTGTGGTAAGGCCTGAAGTCCTGCAGGAATATTTGAAAAGCAGTAGGTAAGAGAGGTGTCAGTGTCCAGAGAAAGATTTTGCATATACAACTTCAATTTAATAGACCTTAACAGAACCAAACTTAAAAGATGCCTTCCCAGGGAACCACCTTTATAGATGTAACATAAGCACATACTGAGCACCCAGTCCTCCTACCACTGTGACCCTACTGAACTCTGAGAGCTGCTTGATTACAGGACCCTATTTAACAGTCTTAAATTAACAGAGATTCCAACTGCTGCTGCAAATGAAGATCATCATGCGACTCGATACACAACCTGATGGTATAGGGGAATAAAGAAACAAAAAGTAATTATTTTGCCAACTTTACTTGTTCTAGTAAAATGGGCACTGTTTTCTGTCTTCAGTTCTCAAAAGCAGCAGAAGGAATTTTGTTTCAGCATCTGAGACATTTAAAAAATACGTTCTTGAGGCAGAGAACAAGAATTATTGATTTTGCTGGAAAAGGTGAATGTTCTGGAAAATCAGAAACATAAAGCAAAGGAGAAAACCAGGACCTGCTCTGGAAGTGCTTAAGGCTGCACAAAGACAGCAACTCCCTGTGCTGTTTCAGACGTTGATGTGCTGTGGCCTAAAATGTACCAGTAAAACCTTCTCAGTGAGATTCCCAACAGCCACAGCATCAGCACCCGATAGCAATGACCTCCTTTCCCGTGAGAAATCCTACCAGCAATACACAAAAACAACCTGCCTCTGAAAAGCTGACTGTACATGATCCAGTGTGGTTATCAGCAGGAGAGCAGAAAAAAAATGACTTCACACCCCACAGTTGCCTGCTACTCTAATCAGGTACATACACACAAACCAACCCCTGGAAACTCAGGCAGAGGCAAAGAAAAAGCAGCAGTCTGAAACAGATGCTTCATCCCCAGCATCACCTAGTAACAATCTGCATCCAAGCGGGCCAGTCAAAATGTCTTCTCTTCAAGCTGTAGCTCCATAGAAAGCTGTATATATTTCTTGAGATACTTCCACTGCCTTTACTTTCTCAGTAAAAATACTAGTTACTACAGAGCAAGTATCTGCTGCTTTTACCCTGGCTGTACGTTGGTATCCTCCACTTGGAAAGCACCGCCACAGATGTAATGATTTTGATGATGACAAACAGCAACATTTACGCTCTTTGGTTCTGACACTCCCCTGCAGAGCCTCCCCCCCACATCTGGGGCCACTCTGTCCAAACCAAGAGACATTGCCTACAACCTGGTACACTAGTCAGGCATCAGTCTAGTTTCCACGTGGAACATCAAGAAGCTTTATATCCAATTTATATACCTACACCTTTCAATGTATGTCACTCAGAAGCTGGATTCTAGATATGTCCCTTTGAAGTTATTACAAAGGAATTCTCTTCCTGCCTCACTGTACCCTCACAGGAATCATATTGCTTTACGTGTAATAAATAGATCTCTGTGTGCTTTTTGTCCCTTGCATCTTGCCAGACCTCCATGATTCAAACTTTAGTCTGAAAATTCCTGGAAGCTGGGTCTCTGTTGCTTACTGATGCTGATTACAAGACTTTAAGTCTCAAATACCACTCAAAGGAGGACTCTCTGAATTTCTCTGCCACAGTCAGCAGTATCTTTGACTGAAACTCAACAATGTCAGCAAAATAAAGTAAAAAACCCAAAAAACCAAGCTAGCAAAACACCAGGATTAGGGACCTACTAATCTATTAACTTCAAAGTTAAAATTATTCCCTCCCTAGGAGAAAATAAATAAATAAAAAGGGAATAAAATTATCCATTCCTCAAGTCTAGCACATCTGGTTTAAGACAATCACTTGCTAGCAGCAAAAACATACAGTCTACATGGTCCCCTTGTATCCATAGAGGCAGCTCCTGCAAGCTTGTGATTTCTGAGCTATCAGTATTATCATGGAATTTCAGTTTTCAGACAGATCATCCCACATCGCCCCTCCCCCTCCTGGCTTAGCTGAGAACCCTCCATGTCCATCTGTGGTCTCTCATTGACTTGACAACACATACCAGGAGTCTCTCCCCTGAAGCTCTTATCTCTGCTACTTGCACTCTTGGCACATCGCTGAGCCCAGGAGCTGTTTTGCTCTTTGAAGGGTGGGTGGGAAACAGACGGGGGACGAGGAGGGGGGAAGGGGGAGGGAAGGTCTAAGCAGAGACGGGAATGACAATGGACACGCGGTTGCTTTGTTCCTTTGTACAGAGCTCCCCTACATGATAAACAGAAAAGGCTTTTTTTTGGTGAGATCTTCGAATTGAATGTACTCCAAACATAAAATACACTGGCAATGCACCTGAATTACAGCAAAAAAAAAAAAAAAATTACCCAAAAAGCTGATTAAAACAGGCTATGTAGCCCAGCTTACACAGCTTCCTGGGCAGAAAAACCAGCACAAATAGCAAATTATGAAGAACCTATTAAATGAAACAAAACAGAGTTCTTGGTTTATCCAATCCGCAAAACAACTGGTCTCCAAAAATGGGTTAGAGTCAAGAATCTTAGAAAGAGGTAGGCTCTCATTAAATTGACAAACAATGCTGGCACATAAATGAGTCCTAATAATCAGGCAGGATGGAAACCAGATGTCTGAAAACCATTAGAGAAATGAAATTGCAGGTCAGACTCCCAAGAGCAGCAGTAGAGGTGAGAAACAACTGCTTTAGACGGAGTTTGATTGGCTTTCAAAGGAATATATGGGTAGTTGCTTATGATGCGGGACTAGACTTCGCAACACAAGAGGTCCCATCCTATTCCTATCAGGGAATTTTACATAAAAACACTGGATAAGCACTAACCACAAGATTAGTATGTACCTTGTGTCCTTATGTGTTCAACAGACATGGTATACCTATACCTACTGCCCTCCTCTGTGTTAGCTTCTGAATATTCTTCTTACTTGTTGGTTAATATTCTTAACACTTAGTGCATATGATCTATGCATCAGGTGGCACCAAGTGGCCCAGCAGCCAGTAAAGCAAGGATTAATGATTTACAGACTAAAGGAAAGAGATACAGGATGACTCAAAGACCTCCTAATCCATATTAAGCGTATCAAGTGAATCTTCAGGACACCAAACTTAAATATGAATGACTTACTTTCCTTGCGTTGTGGCAGTAGAAGTAAGATAAGAGGACTCAAGTGTTTACTGAAGGCTCAACAAACTGTTTTGTGGGCAAATAAGAGATTTTGCCTGCGTAAGTACTGCAGGACTGCATTTAGACTTGAAATCCTAATTCTCTAAACTCAGCTAAATCTACACATGGCTGTATGCAGAAGGATGTTTTTTAATAGGGACAAGATATCCAAGTAAAACTTACTTACAAGAAAACATTGAAAGGATCTGACGGGAAGCAGCATCCATTCACTGCAGACTGAGTAACATGTTGGGCACCTCTCCTTGAGCTCCCATACTTTCCAGCCTGTATTCCCACATAACTCCCACAGGAAGCTGGCAGAAGAACTGTGAGCACCCAACAGAAACCCAGCTTCTTACAGCTCAATGTATTCTGTCATTACAAGCAGCATCACAGCACCAACAAGAGGTGAACCAGCTCTCATCTACCTCCTTTCTAAAATTCAGCTGCAAGCTCTCAGCCTTCCCAAGTGCTACTGCCTTATACTGTGACGCATTTTTAAGTTATTTTATCCCTTTCAAAAGAAAAATGAATCCACTCACTTTTATCCAGTTAGAGAGATGAATTCACACTTCAATTGAAGAGTAACAAAACAGAAAGAAGAGTCGCTGTACTGAATAAGCCCAGTGAGAAGAGGCTACTGAAACGCGAAGGAGCTGAAAATACTATCAACACTTGCCAATGGTGAACCTGCGTGGAGTGCAAGCTTGTCTTTCCCTCTTCATAAAAAAAAAACATATGGAAGGTGATGCAGAAGGCAGTAGTTTTGCAAGATTTATTTTGGCCAAAATATACAGCAGGAATGAAGATGCTGGTATGATGCAGCACTCTTCTGAAGCCTTGCACTTTTGATTTACACATGCAGAGTGCATAAGCTTACTCACTGTGAGCTCATGCAACATCCATCTCTGCACATAGAAGAGAGAAATGGTAACTGGTTAATATAACAGAACTGAGTTTTGAGAGGCCTTAGCACCCTTAGGTAAAGAAAAAGGACTTATCAAAACTAACTCACATATTTATATGCCTGTTACCCACATCCCACTCCAAGACTACTTCTCCCTTGGTGTGTAAGAATAGCTCATTAAAATATTCAAAGAAACTGAATGTTTTAAAAACAGAACAGAAGCTTTCAAAGGAGAACAGATTCCAAACATTTGATATTTTCCTGAATATTTGCTTACCACTCTTATTTTGTTAGGAAAAAAAAATACAATACACAAATACTTGATGCAGCTACATACAAAGCCATCCAAATTTTACACTCCACAATCTGTAGATGATGATATTTCCGGGCATCTGCAGCTTGGCACAGCATGGAAGCCAAGCAGATTTGTTGCTGAAGCAGGCCATAAATTATTTAATAAGAAATATATTTAAGAATAAGGCTCCCATCTCTCTCTTGCACAGCAGCTGCCGCTGTTGCTGTGTCTGCGCGAGCGGCTGCTGCTCGGGGATTGGCCACGCCGGCACGTCTGTGCCATTGGCTGCACTGCCAGGCTGCGTCACCGCTCCCGGCCGTGGCAGGAGCTCAGAAATAGGTGTGTGCATGTTTATCAACCCCAGGCAAGCCAATGCCATCATGCTTCAGCTCAATCAGAGTAAAACACTTCAGCAGAGAGAGTTAATTAAAACGAGGTATTTGCAGAAGGCAACCCTGCAATAACAATTACTATGGGGTGAATCCTGTAGGCACTTAGGAGGTGAAGGGATTCAGCTCCCTGCAAATTACTGTAATCGTTCAGATTATGGAAATACTCATACTAGATCATAAATCTGTTATTCATCTTCAGGCAACTGGGCTGAGGATGATAATTTCTTTCCCCCTCCCCCATGGGGTATGTTCTGTAAATGAATTCAAATCCAACTTTCATCAGACAGCTCCCTCTCCCTTGCTTCTAATCGCTTTCTCATTACATGGTAGCTTTGAGACTTGACAACACAGACTCACAGTGGCCTTGGTTACTGGTTTCATACATATTCAGATATATTGTGCCTCTGTAGAAATCAGGCTTGCTGCAGGAAGGTCCAATATTTATGCATTATTCTGGAAAGAAAGGTGCGATGGGCAAGATTGTATGTGCGAAATAGCTGCATTTATAGGGAACAATTCAACCCCTCACCCTTGTTAAGGCAGTCATATACATATGTAAACAAGCAGACACATACTGTAAGATAGTAACGGACGATTTTTAACTGTGACACTCTGCCCACAAAACAAAACCAATATTCATACAGATATTTACTTGTTAAGAAGTACTTCCTTCAGCAACTGTACATGTAGTGCACCATTTAAACACCACAGTCCTATCTCCAGATGCAGCAGTAATGAATATAGTTTGCCACAGAGTAGCTACTGCATTCTCAGGTACAGCAGCATGGTCCATCAGGCTGTGTCCACGCAAACCAGTGGGGTACCTGCAGAGTCAGTGTCACACAACACTGCACTGGCTAAAGCCCTAGGTATGGCACTCACTTGTATTCATCATAAACCTCCTGCTTGGGAAGGGATGTCTCAGGGTGCTCTTCCAGGGTGTTGCGTATCCACGAGAAGGCGTGCATCTGCTGGGCACGGCTGGACGACATGGAGATCTGATCACTGGGGAGAGAACAAGCAGTGCTGATGAAGACATGGCTCTACAGCTCCTCCTCACTTACAAGACTTAATAACTGTCTGCCTACACAAGTGGAGAGACATCAGAGACAAAGAGGGCCTGCATCTCCTGCATTTACCTATTCCTTGAGCCATGGGCAGCAGTTTCTCCCTCTTTCATCCACAATTTAACAAAGAGACTCCACACTCCACTTCTTGACTGATACAGAGCTCCGAGTACACAGTGACGGGTAAGGGTTCTACCTCCCCTCTTACTATTCCTTACTCGCCACCTCTAAGCTTCTGCCCACTTGCCAGCTGTGCTTTGGAAACACCCAGTTTTCCCAGGACATACTCTATGTGCTTCTTATAGGCACCTGCCTGCCTATAACCATCCTACTGGGAACACATGTTTATTTTGTGACACTGATCTGCAGGTTGGTTTTCTAGAACTTCCTTTAGTCAAACAAGTGCTACCAGAAATACCATCAGTTTTTGCTTTCACCCACTATCACATTTGTGTTGCTATTTTATGACTTCATACATAAACAGTGAAGGAACAATTACGCTTAGATTGTGAAACACTTTCTCTGATGACTCTTGCATTTTAAGAGATTTATAATCACAAGCTTTTCATGCAATAAAAGAATATAAAGTGTAAAAAAAACCCCAACACCTGATCGTCAGGAAAACAAGAGTACTTAATGTTTAATAAAGCTTGCTTCCGCTACCAACATCATGTGAATGATTCCTCAGCAGTTAAGTGCCACAGGAAGTAAAGCAAGTCTTCAGTACCAGCTGCTCACCTTTACACTCACACACATACCTTTTGTCTCCATTGTTGGGACCCGAAGGCAGCTGAAGGTAGAGGTAGAGTTTCTCTAGATCTGTAAACTTCTCAACTTCTTGCTAGATAAGGTGTTTCGGTTTGGAAAAAACAAAAGGTGGAGAGAGGCGGGGGGAGAAAAGCAAATAAGAATAGTTGAGCTTAACAGCTAAAAACTGTCATCTGACAAGTGTATTCCTAAATAATATAATTTCAAACAAGAATATATTTACTTATGCGAAAGAACATGACTGTGAGCACTATGTGACTAGAAATGTGATCTCCTATTTTATTTGCACATCATCACACACCAGAAAGCACTTGTTACAACTACAAAATTCACATGCAATAAAAGCAGAATCTGGAAAAATGTCAACAACGGATCACTTCTGTAACCAGACGTGTAACATGAAAACTTGGTCTTGTCAGAGCACACATGAAGCACCTCTGAGAATCCAGCATCACAACCAGCTATGCTGTAATAACATGGAATGCCAGACGTGACCCTGTGATCCACTATATTTACTAATACTTAAGTGCCACAGACTTGAATGAAGTAATTTTAAAACTTATCTATATACATATGTATTTTTTTGTTTCCTCTGGAAATCAGTTATTGAAACTGTTATTGCACAAGCCCTTCAGTTACCATCCATCTCAGTGATGCCAGACTCCTCCTCCAGAGAACACCAGCTGAGGATCAGACATGAGAGGCAGTTTTACCTGGTGTATGCAGCCAGTGATTGCTACACAGAGATCAGCTTTTGGTCATTTGAAACCAGCTACATGGACTTAGAAACAGAATGAAAATCAGTTCTGGTAACATGCTCAAGGCCTGCTCGGCAGCAGTGCAAGGAAAGCCATGCAGCAGGCAGCACAGGGGGTTTCCTTTGGGAAGACGCTACAGAAGCAGTGCCCGAGGTGGTGCACCATCAGTAGAGTTGGAGACTCACATGACCCTTTTTTAAGTCAGAATGCAGCTTCTGGATTACTGATAATTCTCTTTGTCTTTACTGATGCCTTACTGCCAATGTAACATTTCCCAGAAAGAAGGGAAAAGAGGAGGGACCAACATGCAGTGAGACCTGGCTCACTTCAGCAGCGAGCGAGCAGAATGGAGAGTGGGGAAACTAAAAACCTAAACTTCACTTCAAACTGGGGCTCCTTACCAGACCCAGTCATGTCCAGACCAACCTTGCTGGGACAAAACTGACAACAGCACCAGAAAGAAGAGGTCCCACTTCCTCCTCCCTGACCCCAGACCTGGGAAAGGACTGGTGGGACACGGTATCCAGGGAACAGTGCTGGGAGAGCGTGGGGTCTCAATAATCCTGGCGAGCAAACCCCACTGCAGAACTGCTGCACAGAACGGGGCCACTAGCGATGCGACACACCTTCCCACAGCCAAGAGAAACACTTCTAGCAGCACACAGGTAACAGACACTGGATTTGTTGCTTTCATAAGCTGCATCAAACCACACCATTTGGTTGGGGTTTTTTTCCTCTGCCAAACTCGCAAAATTTGCCAACACCAATTTCTGGGTGGCTCTGCAGCAGCTCACACAGCAGCGGTGCTCAGACCACCAAGTATCCAGAGAGGTATTTCTTAATAATGGGTACATTTTGTCAAATTCTCTGTTCTTCCTTTCCTGTATGAATCACAGTGTTTAAACTGGTGGGTTTTACTTTAGCAAACCCATTAATGCAAAGTCAATGTTCTCCAAAGAAAGAATTTACAGAAAATTAATAATTTTTGAGAAGACAGAAATTTAACAAGAAAATTTGTACTTCATTATTAGACACTCTCTTGTCCAAGGAACTTAGCTCTTTTTGTTTTAAATGGCAAAAGCCCAAGCAGCACACCAAAGGGCACTCTCTGGGTGGGATTACCTTGCATGGTAAGCACTAATCCATGAGACAAAAGCATTCAAGGCAAAATAAATCCCCCCCCATGACTCTGACACTGAAGTGGAAGACAAGTTCTCCCTTCCAAATCTAATGTGCCTGAGTGCAACACAGAAGGCAAGGTTTTAGAAGAAATATTAAACCTTTTATCAAAATACACTGCAGTAGTCTCAGTGCCCACTGCAGTTGAAGCCATTTCTGTGTCATGGCAAAAGGAAGGGGCTGTGTGAAGGGCCCTGTCAGAGCCACTCTGCTACACAGGTCCCACTTGTCAACCTCCCTAATTAAAGAAAAACAAAACAACAAAAACCCCCAACAAAGGAAAAAACTTGACTGGGATTATGTTAGCAGAACCTTTTCCAAATGATGTGAGTGAGCCGGTGACTCTCTCATGAGCAAAACTGCATCCCTACAGCTGAGGCGGCTGAGGATTACGGCTTCCTCACATCCTTAGCAGAGGCAGCTGGAGAGTGATGGTATCTCACTGTTTGCACTCAAACCCCACTCCTTTCCATGCCTGGCTCTAGGCAGCACTTTCTGCACAAATCCTTCAGCTTCCAGCAATAGTAGCAGGGAAGCCCTGGGAAGGCAGGACCTCTTCAGAACGGGAGAGTTAAAAGAAGTCACAGGCAGTTCACAGAGGTAATCCTACCTGGGTGATAATTAGATAAACCTAAGCTTATTAGATGAGACTGAATCTATTTAGAGAAAATCATCTTAAAACTGAAGAAGTGGCAGCAAGGAGATGGAGTGTGACAGTCAGTGCAAGTAGATTCAGGAAATACTGCATTTTGTTTAGTTAAAATTTGTTAAGCATTGTTTTGTTTAGGCTGTTTTCTGAAACCCTCAAAACTTGGTTACAGTCTTGGTAAGTACAGTCTCTTCTTCAATCTCAGCTGACATCCACTAGTTCTCAGTGCTAAAGGTCTGGTGAATTCAGCAGTAACTGCAGTTACTGTTACTGCAATTGTTCAAAGCATCAAAACTTTCCAATTTTTTAATGTAATCAGAGTCACAGAATTTGGGAAATTGGAGGAACACTTCGGCTGGCCTACTAACTGACCAAGAAGAAAAAGGTTCATTCAGTCTGAGTTTTCCTTTGTGCCACGCTGGATGCATATGGAAATAAATAAAAAGAAACAAGAACAGAAAATATACTATAAATTCCCTCTCCAATCTCCAAATAGGTCAACAGTGTGGAAAAAATAGGTCATTAGAGTGGAAGAGAGTCACGGCATCAAAAGGAAGAATGTGATGCTGGCACCATCTCGGACAAACTCCCCTTTGTGCAGCCCATTGAAGTTTATGCTACTGTTGTTCTAAAAACCAGAGCCTGCGCAATGTCTGGGGAATCCTTTTCTGCTACTTAAAAGGATCTAAGTAAAAATCCTGCTTGAAGTATCCTGACCTTGATTGACTGGTTCTATCACATCAGATGAAGACTGTCTAATTCTCCAAAGGCTATTTATAAATCATATTTCTTGAAGTTGCATTAGAAAAATGCACAAGCATGCTAAATTGCTTGCAGGACTGAGGCGTAAAGCCAGCACAAAGCATCGCCTCTGGTACTCTTGCTCTTCACGTTACCTTTATCTCCTGCAACCGGAACCATATAAAACAAAGGAAGATTCAATGAAGATGGGGAGCAGGCAGTGTTCATACTGATTTTCACAACTTGGCTTTAATTTAGCCAAAAATTTATCAAGTATTCAAAATATCTCAGTGATCTTATATTCTGAGACAGAAAAACTAAGGACAAAGAATTAGAAATCTCAAGTCACAGCTAAGCAAAGACTTTCAGTAACATATAAAGGAACAGAGATATCTGCTATTCTGTTTTGACAGTTACCAAATATAGATAGGTAACTACAGAAATGCACAAAATAAGTAGCAAACGAATTAAACCACAGATCAGCGGCCATACAGATCTGCTCCAAATGAATCTATCCTTTTTCTGCCTAAGACAGACATAAAACAAAATTTTCATAGAAACAGATGCAACTTCCTTTTTCTTTCTAACAGGCATTTTGATCGAGCAAAATAAACACCTGTGAAATAAACCAGGATGATCAAAATGTTGTGGGGTAGGGTTTTTTTAATGAAAATAGCAGGTTTTGATATCTGTTTCCATTCTGGGAGAAACTAACTTGCCACTGCAGGTTTCTGCAGCACAGAGACTTATTCTGCATAGAATGAGGTTAAGGACTTAATCTGTGTTTTAGGAAACAGAGTTCATTCATGTTTCTGCTTGAATCAGAGAACCCAGAGATTTGAGCACGAGTCCTCAAAAACAACGAATTTTTTCCTGTCAGGTTTCCTGACTTTGGTGGACGGGTTCTCTCCTTGTTTTCTCTGACTGCTGATCTACTGTCAGGTCACAAACATTAGTCAAGCTTCATTTTAAAGTTGTCAAAAGGGATTACCATAGGACAATTCCAAGAAAAAAAAGCATGTGCTTTTTCTGGATTGTTTACCTAGTCAGGCCAAACTTTAAGTAAGATAGAGGAAGAATATACTAAGGAACAATCAGAAGAGCTGCAACTTCTGTAATGTACACAGTGCAAACGTCATTCAAATTTGAACTATTTCACATTTCCATAATGAAAGCAGAATTACAGGTTATTTCTGTCCTCAAGTTTGGGTAAGGAGAGCTGAAGGCCAGGGGCACTCTGCAAGCTTTACGCAAGACTACTGTTTTAGAGAGCACAGACTGCTCTTAATATTTCTTTCCACATTTTGAGTATTTATAGCCAACTACACACTAATCAAAGTAAAAAAGGCTGTGCCAATGGCAATGTAACCTGCACCTACTGGCAGAAAGGTCCTAAAATTTGTCATACTTCAGCAGAACAAACATCTATTATTTAACAACCAGAACTAAGAATAGCAAAGTAGTCAAGCAATCATCTCCCCACTCTATGAATAGAGAAACAAAAAGCAAAGGTTAAATAAGTTACTCTAGGTCAGGTGGCTTGTTGGAAATACTACCAAGACAGAAAATAACTAATACTGAAAACACCCTTTCTATTCTAGAAAGCATCTAATAAATACATTTGATATGCTTTATCTGAGAAGAAGCAGGAACCTATTTCACGTGCTAAACATCCAAACAAGCCCTAAAAACACATGGCAGCTTGGTTCTGACAGTGCCCAAGCACAGCTGCCAAGGATTCACAGAGCTTCTGCCTGTCTCCTGTAGGGCCCAGCAGACAAGTGGCACCTTTGCCGCCGCAAGACCGACGGACACTGTCTCAACACACCCCGCACCACCAGCAGCTCTGGTTTCCATGGCCATCGATCCAGCACTGACCTCTTTCCAGAGGAGTAAGGAAAGAAACCTCGGCCTTCTTGCTGAGTGATTATATGGAGCAAACCAGTCTAAAAATTGGGTTCAAAAGTTCACTTGGTATGTGGCTACAAATATAACAAGCAAAGTCATAAGAGAATCTACTGCTAGACATGTTTACTACAGTTAAAAAGATATTATAATGAATTTTTAATGACTGTTTACACCACAATTCTTGCTAATTATCTTTTTTGGATTGCACAGTATACAACGATTTTCTTATGATCTCCTAGAAACTGACAGTACGTCAGAATGTGAGTGGTGCAGTGTAACAAGTGAAAGGCAGATAACTCTGGACTCTTGTATAAGCATTTGGAGTCTCCGTGCCCTTACACCGGCTGCTTTCCACAGCCCTCTGCTACAAGCGACCTCCACAACAAACTATTGCCACCACCTCTGTTTCTCCCTAGTTCTCTCCTTTCTGAACTGTGTTGCACGTGGCAGCCTATGAACATTTGTGTGTGGCTCTGCACATGCGGGCTGTGACTGGTGCTACCAAAAGAGGAATTCAGAGCTACACAGCCACAGCCTTTCAGTTCAACATGCTTTTAGATTCTGTCTTGCAACTCACAGCTTTCCAAAGCACCTAAAAACACAGAAACCATTTTGCCAGAATTCAGCTAAATTTTGATTTCCTCAAACTATTCTCATCTTGGATTTTTCTTTTTTAAACTACCTGAACAGCATTAGATCTACCTTTGCTAACCTAGAGTGGCTTTTCCACTGTTGACACGACTCCTCTGAACTCATCAGCAGGACAGACAAGGAGGCATCTGGAACAGAAAATTAGACCATCAGGACACCGCTGCTCTGTTCCAAGTCAAGCCATGGAGACTACTTTGTGTCCAAGACTTCTCCGTCATTCCAATGGATGAGATCTACCCAGTACCCTCATACAAACTGATAATCCCTACCTCAGTACGCAAAGTCCATAAATCTGCAGAATTTAATGCAAAAATTGTCCTAGCGTAATTCCATTTTTAAAAACAGATTGCCAAAAGCAGATGATTGGTTAACCTCCTACTTATTTACTCCCTGTCCAATGCTACTTAGAAACACGTACCTCAACTCCCATTTTCTTTCTACAGAAACACCTGGTGTTAAAGGAGTTTTACAAATGTAGTTTTGGAATCTGTCCTTTTACCACTGAAGGCTCACATACAAAACAGTTAAGATCTTAAGGCACCTGCTTGGTGTTCACAAATGTCAGCGAGGAATAAAGTTGACAAAAATTACATTCTGCATCCCTATTTCCATCGGGTGCACCCAAGAACTTTTAAACAGAGGTTAAATGGGGTCCAAAGTTTGTTTGCAACACAATACAGCTTTAAATCCTATACAACAATAAATTAAGACATTTCAAGGCAAGAGAATTCAGTACTATCTGAATTAGCCTTTGATAATGTGACTTTGAGGAGCATTCTTAGTTAGCTCAGCCATACTATTTGATAGTATCCAGATGGTTGTCTATCGCACTTTTTTATCTTATCCACTGGTACTTCTGGATGAAGTGCTGAAGGTAGAAAGCCAGGATAAGCAGTCCCTTCCAGTCCTAAGATTTATGAACTCAAGACTCTGATTTAAAGAAACTCGCAACCTGCTCACTATTAAAACCAAATAAAACCTCTTTCTGAATTAGTGCTTCCCAAAAATAATCTCTTATCACTGCCTAGATCCTGTTACTTTAATGCACAAATGAAGATGATGTTTTTGCAATCCAAAGGCCTTTCCCTCTTCAAAAAATGATCTCTCTGCCCTAAGCAGCACAGGAGAGCTAACAGGACCTGTAGTGTTGCACATATCTGGGAAGGTACCTGAGATGGTAACTAATTTTGATCCCATTTAGTGCTAGTACCTTGAAGTACTGCTAAGGAAAGGCTTCATAATAGCTGTCAGTCTCCAGAGCCATCTATTTCAGTCTTGCAGCTCATTAAATATTGAAAAGCATTCTGGAGTTGTACTTACCAAAATGCAGTCCACTTTAGATTGTACAGTTTTGCTAGATGTGAGGGAAGAAAGAAGAGAAATAGTGAATTAGTCTAAAATCAGTGACAAAAACATTACATATTAGAATTGCTACCACTGCACGACAGGCTTTATATCTTGCTCTGAAATATCCTGCTAGTCTATGGAATAATATTCAGTCAGCTATTTTTACGTAGAAAGTTACCCAAACGTAACTGTTTGTTAGAATTCTTGCTACTCTGTTCTTTTACATATGAACTGTATTTTTTTAATGAAATACCATTGCAATTGGGAGCTATTATCCCAAGTTGCAATGCAGCCAGGATGGACGTCACTACTTTCATTGTAGCTCTTACACTATTCAAATGCATTTGACTTGTTTATCTGTAAACACAATTAACATCCCCCTCTCCCCATGCTACAGTAAATCCCACCACTTCAAGGCATTTACCAAAGAGCTGCTCCAAGGCACACAACTGTTATTCCACTGGCAACTTTGGAGTTTTCCAAGTTAGTCGCTCTACCTCCCAGTTGGCTTATTAAGATGACACCGGGTGGGGACTCAATTGAAATGTGCCAGGAATGACCTCAGTGCATGTGCCAAGGCGGGCAAACAGTATGGAACTTATTATACTTCCTATAAACACACCCATGAGCAGCTTTTGTGTTTCTTAAGGGTGCTGTACTTCACATGCTTGGTCTGACAGCATTAGTTGAAGGCATTTTATCACTGCTCTGAGGAGGAGCAGGAGGTTTCCCATGCAAAAAACCCCTACTGAACAAGCATCAAACAACCATTTTTTCAAGTTCAGAGAGAATTCTTTTCCTAGTAAAAGAAAACATAATTCAATCTCCTTACACAACAAAACATCTCATGGAAGTTATTTTACTTTTGTATGGATGCTATCACATACAAAGCTAGACTAAGTCAGACAGCTGATGGATCTACTAAAACTGTAAGAAAGAAACAAGCAAAACAAACCCCTCTTGTGTCTGGTGGTGATAGGAACCAGCAACTACTGTTGCATCAGACGCTCAGAGGCAGGAGTTTGGTTGTCCTGCTTGTTATATCACTTCCATTTTGAAACAAGACAGTCTAAAAATCTGTTTTGTAGAGGCTGCTGATACTGATGCCCCTCCCCATACAAGAACTGCTCAGGTTAGAGTGACAGAATACAATAAAATATTTCAACAGGTAAGAATATTTGACAAGTTCACTGAAGTAGATCCGTCAGCAGACTTCCACTTCAGCTGACTTGGTGTAGGAGAAGCCATCAGGTGGGTAGACACTTAGGAACACTAAGGAGACAGTAAAGCAGAGCTGCCGGGGATTTTTAAGAACAGGGAATGCTAAGGATGGTAAAATGGAAGCTTTGCCTTGCCTTGGAAAAGATGCTCACATATACTGTAGCAACTGAAGAGGGGAACTTAAATGCCATCTCACTCATCAAAAAGCAGCATCTTACCAGAAAAGTCAAAGGACACCAAGCATGGAAACCTGCTGCTGCTGAACGTTGCCAGTGTGTCTGACCCAAAGCTGAGCAAATTCATGGGGACACAGCTGCTCCAGCAGCACTTCTCCTCCACCCCAGACTCCACCTATTCACTGCCTCCAACCCCTAGAAAGGTCTCACAGTCCCCGTGCTGCTACAGATCAACAGCCTCTCCTACAAAGCAGTAGGCAACAGGAATCAGGCCTGTGTACTCATTCTTTTACCTAAACCTCTTCCATGGCTTCACATGACAGCTTACGTAGAAAGACTGCATAAAGGACACAGGGATGCAGGGTACAGACATAGCAACCTTAGCCCAAATACAGCCTCTACAGACTTGCAGACAACACCATGCGCTGGGCTTTTCAGGAGAGTACACTCCAGCCAGCACAGCTTCCCTTCTGCCAAACTGAGCATCAGCATGCCCATATGCATTAACATTTTCTTCTTGCAAAGAGAAAGAGGCAAGTTGCCAGGAGGCAGCTGGGCAGGAGATCCCTAGAGCTGTCCTTTTATCTCCAAATCTCGGTCTGAGTCAGGAAATGTAAACTCTCAAATTTAGTTCAGGCTCTTCCAGTTGTGACCTCTGCTCCTACAGCACCGATCAACAGTGTTGAGAAGCTGCAGCAGAGGAGCGATGATAGGGCCAGTAAATACAGCTTCACTACATTTCCTTTTCGTCAACTAGTGGCACAAAAAGGACAGTCAAGTTCACGTCCTCCAATCTGCAAGAAGATGTTGTGACATTTTAAAAGGCAGAAGTCCCACTGCTTCAGCAGGAATAAGTGTGATCTCTATTTAAAAAGCAATTTTTTTCATCTCCTGCTCCATGCTCTCAAGTATACTGGGAGGACATAATTAAAATTTGTTAGTGGTAAACTGAGGTTTCTTTCTTCCTAACCAGAGCACGGGTTAACATTGCTTCATTTTATTAAGCTTGTGCCTAACAATAAAAACGCTTCTTTTTTTCCCTTCCAGTGGAGGTGATCCATGCCAAAATCAAGCAATGGCAACCCTGAGGAATGAGCCCTTTGACTGGGATGGTACTGGGACAGCGACCTTCTCATGGTCCTGAGCACTGCACAGAAACACTCCATTTGGTGACACTGCAAGACATCACATCAGGAGATAAAAGGACAAGTGATAAAGGTGGCAAGGGGACAGCCATCCCAGTTACACCTGCCACCTTTGTTTATTTTGCTCTGCTTCTTCTTCACTAACAGGACATACATGCTTTGAAAGCTGAAGTTGCATTTACAAGTAAATCTGCTTCTGTCTCTGTCAAGTACATCCCTTACCTAACTACTACTGCAATTACAGTGCCTGCAACTAGCAATCCCAACAACCAGGCTGAATCAGGCCCTACACAGACCAGTTCTAACATCTAGAGGCCATTACCCACACACTTTGCTGCAAGCCTAGGAGCAGCTGCAGGAGAGCAGCAGGAATGATGTTCTTTCTAATGAAAATAACCATCTGAATCTATTCAGAACCTGAGCCCATTGGAAACTCACAAACTGCACTTGAAGCCCACAGCCAGCATTGCTCCTCCTGGAGCTGCTCCTGGGGGCTCACTGAGATTCACCCCCATCTAGAAGCACAGCTGGTGTTACTCTCTCTTTTGTAGCTCTTCATGATGACAGTCTCCCTCAACTCAAACTAGTTCACTTACTCGATACAAAACTTAATTCAGGCTACTTCATGCAGTTTTATCCCGGACAAGATTTATGATTCTGGGGATAGCTGTCTCTTGTGAGCAATAACAAAGGTGGCTGCTTTTACAGCTGCCTTGGATTTACCAACTTGTGCCCAACGACCCAACACAAGAACCTCAGAGCATAAAATTTTATATCAAAATTTTGTATGTGCCCCTCTCCAACCAAAAATTAGAGACACTATCACAGCAATGATACATTTATTCAGTGGGTACCATCCTACTGACCGTTTCAAAGTTAAGGCACACTGAGTGACTCAAGAGGGACCCTGTTGTACTGTCTACAGCAGTGCTCCTCAAAAATGTCAGCTCTGCTCCGAACACCACCAATGTGGATCAATCTGGTCACCTTTGGTCACCCCTAGTCACCTACCCATCAGCCACTCAAAAACATGCACCCAGCTTCTACTAACTAGTAAAACAGCAGAGAAAGGAGGTTTCTTAGGCTGTGCTCGGAGAAGCAGTGCAGGGCAGCTCCCTGCAAAAGCTGCTGAGTTTTATGGAGAACCCCAGTCCTACAACTTCCCAGGGAACATGTGTTGGCTGCTTTGGGTCAGCAGAAAAAGCCTTACAGGAAAGCCTTCGGCCCACCTTAACAGCCTCAGCTTTTGACTTTTAGGGCCAAGACTTTTGAAGGATTCTTGAAGGTAACTTTTGAAGGCTGTAGCGATTGAAGCTTCTAAATGCTGAAGACAAACTCCTGAAATTATCTTTGGGAGAATGAGATGGGGAGAAATCAGATGAAAGTATTTCCTCAAACTTCTCTTCTATCTTCTGCCAAAGTATGCATTTCTGTTTTCCCTGACCTATTCATGTATTTCTGCTCAGAACAGCCCTAACTTGGCACAGGCAGAATGAAGAGTGGGTTCTCTTTCTAGCTGAGCAGCTCAGTTTACTTTGCACTGAGGGAGAGAGAGGGGAAAAAAGCAGGAAGAGAAGGCAAGGAGATGCAATTTTTTTTCCAAGTGGCATAAACCAGATGCCGCCAACCTTCCTCTAATTAAGCAATACTTTACTTTCAGGAATAGACAGCTGAATTGCACTGAGCAATATGGGACTGTTGTATTACCAGAAGTGGCAGAATTCAGTTGCTCTGAGCACACCAAGTACCTCCTTAATGTTGCAAATAGTAGAAGCCATATAACCACAAGGGATAAGAGAAGCCTCATAGTCTGTGAGAGCAGAAGAAGGGAGGTGGTTGGAAGAAGTAAAAGAAAACCCTCCAGTTTATTAGCTACTGCCTAGTTAAGCCTGAGCTTTCCCAAAGCCTGCACAGCACTGAAAGTAACCCTTAGCAGCTTTCTAGTTGAGAGCATTCAGCCCCTATGACAGGCAGCAGCGTAAGCAGCACTGTGGGAGCACAGTGAACACCCCTCCCAACACCCACCCTGCAGCACAGCTCCTCTCCTGGGACACGTGTGCAGAGCAGGATGCTGCCAAAGGGGCTCCTGGGCTGAGTCCCTGGCAGAGGCGGGACAGCAGCACTTCCAGGACACCGCTGTTCTGCTCAGTCAGGGGAGACCTCCCAACCCCAAAAGTCACACTAGACATGGCTCTCACCATTCAGGCACTGGCAGTGGACTCATTCCTCAAATGGAGGAAGATGTCAACAACAACAGATCCAGTTCAACCAAACTCAGGAGACAAGCGGAGCTACAATTTATTGTGCAAAATTCAGTAATGGTTTGAGTGGGTGATCAAATGCGGGAAGCCCAGAGTGGTTTTTTCATTAAAAGTTCGGTGCATTCAGTGAAATTGCCACAGATACTCTGTATCCCATTCAGCCCAAGACTGAAAATATTTGCATGAACTGAAACATCCTCCCAAAACCAGCCTCTGTATAGATGTGCTTCATGTGCTTGGCATCTATTGGACAGCCTAGAGAAAACATTATTTCTGCTAAACCATAACACAATTGATGAAAAGAAATCACTTTCCATCACTGCTGATAGTTGAGCCATACATCAGGAAGGCAGGGTGTAACTCCTGACCAGACAGCAAGGGTTCCCCTCTGCAGGGTTCCAGTTTCCAGTACTGGCGTAATAAGTTACATTATTACCCAACATGCAGGACTTATAGCAAAAAGTTGCAACTAAAATGGAAAAGCCCAGTCTGCAGTTACTTACGCGGGCACAGTTACCTAGTCATCACCTCAGACTGCAAACCACCCTCTCAGCCATCTGAGAGAGAAAATGTTTACAAAGTTATAAAATAAACTTTACTTTGGAAAAATGGAAAAAACAAAACAAAACCAAAAACCCACAGGGACTGTTCAGGCCACAGGAAACCTCCGAGTGGCTCACACACAGTGCACATAACCCTGACAGGGCATGGTGACACTGCTGCCCTGGTATTTTACCCACACCTGAAAACAAGCCTTCCACAAGAGAAGATACCCAAGACAGCAGTTAGAGCTGTCTGCCAAAGAAGGATTGTCTTGGCCATGTGGCCTTTCAAAAATTACTGAGAAAAGCCTCTGAAAAGCCTCCATTTCCCACTGCATCAGTTGTTGCCCCATACCATCCCCAGAGGTTGTTTGTCAAACCGCTTAGCAACAGGGCCTACAGGTAGTCTGGAAAGGCTGCTCCTGTCGGGAGCAGTAGCACCTGAGCAGCACTGCCAGGCCTGTGTCTCCCAGGCACAGGAGACATCTGGGTGTTGAGAGCACCCAGGAACTCCTTCTCCTGTGCAGTGTCCTGCTGTCTCCTTGCCTCTTGCAAAAACCCACTTAAGCTCCCAAGGAAAGCAAGTCAGGCTCCACTACAAAGTACCAACAGCGACAGTTTCGGCAAAGTCATCTTTCTGAAAGCCACGCTAAAATAGGGAGGGTCATTACAAGGACCACATATCCTTTTGGAAAGATTCAGTGTGAATTCCACAACTCTGACGACATCAGGTGACATTTAAAATAAAAAAATCTCTATTTACTCTGCGTGCTGTGAGAAACCACTCAATAAAAGGATTACCAACTCCATTACAGTAAGTGGTACTATCAGAAAGGTACTATTATCACATCCTTACCACGACAAGCACTGTGTCCCAGCAGTGCCTGCAGGAAGCAGCCCTTAATTCTTAATCTTACTGAATTAATGCTTCTCTTTCTTAGACTAACAGCTCTAAATATATCTTTATATAACCTTCCACTCAGAAGCACAAAGAAATGTTAAACTGGAGCCAAGGATCATCTAAGGAGAAAATTATGAAACAGCCGCCTATGTGTGCTGCTACTCAATTAACATCTTAACATATGCCATGTTACATTGTCTGGCTTGGCTCACGGTGATAAAGAAGTAAGATGGCTGTAAAAGCATTTCAATTAAATATTTAGAAAGCAGAGCTGCACAAGGTTGAAACATGTTTGAATTAGCAAAATGACGACTATCCATACTGCTCAGCTAATGGTGTAAGAGCCTTAGCACAGGGCACTGAGAAAGGAAAGCACACCCCAGCCGGGCAAGGCCCTGCACCCCAGGGTCAGGACTCCCCTCCCGACCGCACCTCTCACCCTCGGGCGTGCAGCAGCCAAAAATCAGGTGGCTTCTGATGCCACCTAGGGGCTCTGTCCCTGCCTGCACTGCTCCCTCCCCCAGGAGAATCCAGTGTCATGCCCCAGCCACCAGGCACTTGAACCTAGCACAAACACAGGCAAACAGCGGCAAAACATTTAATACAAGACAAATTAGGTCTTTCAAGATTCAAATGCAGATATACTTTTATTCCATAGAAAAGCCACAGGGACCATAACTGCATGCTAGATGAAGTATCGTTATTTCCCTAAAGTATAAAAATAGAGCAGTGTCCACTGAAAATATAGAAAAGTGTCCAACTCTCAGGCCTCAAAAAGTAAACAAAGCAAGTATTCACCAACTGGTAAATACTGTCTCTTTCAGTTTGAAGGCAGATTCCTCCTCAATCCCAGGAAAACCACCCTTCTCAGCAAAATCAGGAAGCAAAAGCTCGGCAAGCCAATAAAAGAGTGCAACAAGAAGGGTGAGCAGCAATAATTTCATCCTCCCTGTAACCTAATCCACCTCCTTCCACTCGCCAGAGAGAATAAGCCAGACCAGTTTTCCACCAGACACAGGAAGGAGCAATGCTACATCACAGTGCTGAAAAATGTAGTGGTTAGGCATGTCTTGAAGTTAATGCAGGTTAAAATGTGTCAAACACATGACTTCAATACTTGTTACTAAAATAAATGCAATTAAAATCGTTCATAGAGGATAAAAATTTAATCCCTTCACCATTTCTGACACTATGCTCATTTTACGAGTATAAATAATGCCAACTATACAAACAGCTGAACAAAGAAGGAAGATAAGGCTGCTAATGAAATGCCCAAGTCTCAAATGTAGCCCATTGTAATGAACTGCCAAGAAATAATTAGCCGGCAGACATCAGAATACCTACGTCTGAAATGTAGGTCTATAAACATCTCTTTCAGCTCTCTGAAGAAATCTAGTTGTATTCAATGCTAAAGGCTTGTTCCCCTATTCTTAAAATAACTGGGAAGAACTTGCAACAACCACACACTGCCAGGTGCTCTATTCCAACAAGACAGTCACTTAAGTTCCTGGGGTTGGGGATTTTTTTACATTTATTTAAATTCAGTATATTGCCACAAGTTACTGTAATGAACTCTTAGAAGAGACAAAGAAAACGCTTTTACACCGCTCTCACCCTGGTTCTTTCAGCACCGCTCTGAATTAAAATCAGTGCATATTGCTACATTCAGACAGGAGATTCTGTTCCAAGGATGCGGTGCCCTCTGTACAGGATGTGGGAAGATAATATGACTTCAGAGGAGCCGCAGTCTATATTTATTACTAACAATCAACGACCTCAACAAAGCACTATGAAAAAGATTGTTTCGGTAGAAATTTCATCTCAGGAATGTCCCAATGAAAGCTGAAAGATGGAAACAGTCACCAGGCATGCAGGTTTGTGGCTAAGCAGCAAATCATCCATTGCAACAACTCACGTATTCCACAGTGAAAACTGCTGGGTTTAAAACTAATTATGAAAAAACTCTGTTTACATGTAATACACACCCATGAATGTACAAGTCTGCATAGGGCTGTGTTTACTGTACATAGCTCAGAGCTCAGCTGAATCCAACAGAACAGCAGAACAGCTCCCAGTGTCAGCAGCTCTGCAGCAGCAAGGGTTTCCTACCACACGTGTTTCCCACTGCTGGCACAGGTGCCCGGATGGCAGATTTAAGCCTGCTGATAAAAACTGTGTTTCTTCTTTATTTCACATTATTTCCTTCAATGTTTTCACGACTCACAGCTATTCTAGTTACGTTCTATTAACAGAGATATTTGCTGCTATTGGTTGTACCTTCTTATTTCCCTATTCATTTGATACCCAGGGGGGTGTCATCTGGTTTGCAGTGGCACAACCCAGTCCCCTCCAAGCTCTTCTGTGGCTTTATCCTGAGGGAGCAGATGAGACCCCCTGCCCTGCCGAGCCCACACACCGCTCAAGTCACGACGAGCCAGCACTCAAACACCACACACAGCCATCCCCTCTCCAAAACCTGCAGGGTCAGCAGCTGCAGGTGTCCCACCGTCGCCCTGGAAAGGAGCCCTAGCCTTCACAATACGCTGCCATCTCAATGCTCCCTGGGCCTGGCACACACTGGGAAGCAGAGAAGCAATCCGGGGCTGCCCAGGCCTTTCACAGACACTGCACTGAGGAGGCCCAGCTTAACCCGCAGGGCTTCCCTGGCACACTCTTTGTCCCTCCTCCAGGCCACAGATATCCATCTCTCCCCTCCACATTGAACAGCTCCCCCACAGGCATCAGCCTGTCTTTCCACAAACAAATCCAGCGTTTATCTAGCCCTCTCCTCCCAGTGCTGCTTGCAACATCCTATTACCGCTGCTTCTGCCCTGGTTTCTGGACACATGCATTACTCTTTCTCCTTGCTCCCTTTTCTCTCATGGCTGCCCACCACACAGTTCCTCTGCACCCTTTTTTCCACTTGAGGAACCTGTACCCGATTGCTGACTCCCACGGAATGCAATTCTTGCGGCCTCTTAGGTTTCCCTGTGCTGAGTAATGCCCTGAGTATCCACATGCACTCCCCAAGCATCTGTCAACTAAAAGGGTCACTCACTTCTTTCCTGCTAGATGGGCATGGCTTCACTGCCATAGGAAAGGCAACTTCTCTCTCCAACCCGTGCCATGTTGCTCACCGGCACATCCCAGAATCCTCTCCTGTCCTTGACTTTATCATCAGTTGAAAATTTAAAGCTGAACATATGCAGGATGAACATGGCACTGCTGCCTGACGGTGACCATACAACCTCCCACCTCATAGAACTCCCCCTTGTTCAGCTCCCACAGGTTCTTTCAGGCATCCATCCTTCAGCCTTGCACCTGCACCGAGGCACTTCTCACTCACCTCTGCTTATCAGCTTCAACCCACTCTAGGCACAGAAGCTGTCTGGTCTCTGCAAATAAAGAGCTGCAAGTAGCCAGAAGACTCTTGCCTATCTCAAAGGTCAGTTCACTGAATGCTACAGCAGTGTAACTCATCAGCTTTCCATTCTCTGCTTCTGGGGGTAGAAAAAATAATCTATGTGGCAGCTTTTAAAATGGTTTTAAACCCTAAAGAAGGATCTTCAGAAGAGTTACAAACACGTGCTACTCCAATTCTCGAGGATTTATTTCGAAACATTTGAGTTCCCCTAGCCTACAAACCAGGTAAACTTTAGTTTACTTGCAGACTCAAAAGCTTGTCTAAACCTGTAAGCTGCACTTGCTTAAAATTAAAGCTGCGCAAAATTTAATTAACCTAAAGCCGTGTAAGTTCATACGTGCACACATCTCTTTCAGTTTGCACCCACAAAGCTGAGTTTAAACGCAACTGCACTCACTCCTAGGTGGCAGATTAACTCTGTCCAACAGGTACCTTACATGGCCCTGCAAGGCAGGACTGGCTGCTCCCACCTGCATCACATTTGCCAGCTCTGGGGCTGCCACCATCAGGCCAGCCCAGCTCCACAGCAGCAGCACAGAGCTCCAGGGCAGTACTGCAGAACCTGTAGCATGGGGCAGGCCAACACTATCCACTCCAGCCACCACCTCCTTCCCTGCAGCCGTGATGAATGAACAAGTGAGTCTACCAGAATACTTCATCTAAAACCTGTTCATGAATGGAAATTATGAACAGCAAGCATCTGACCAGTATTTAATACCCCACAACTTTAGCGTTCAGTTCTCTGTGTCCTCAGAACACAGAACAATGTGTGCAGCCAATTTGCTGCCTTGCCATCCTACTTCTACAGGCAACCAGGGGGACAAGACCCAAAAACCTCAGAACATAGCCATTTTCTTCTCAAGTAACATACCTGCGTTGCAGGCACAGCATCATCCATAAGCATACTGATATCTGTTTCAGAAGTTTTCATATTGTCATGGTTTTCTTTTGAAAATGCAGCAGAGGGCATGGGACCCATCCTAGTACAAAGTACTGAAGCCACAGCCACACAGGCCACTGAGTTTAGCACCATATTCAGACAACTTACAGAACACTCGCATGGATTCATTATTCATAGCATTTATATTCCAAACATCCCAGGGAACTGCACACAACAACTTACTTAATAAAAGAGTCAAAACCAGAAAAGGCTGTCCTTGATTAAATTGAGATCAGATTTCAGAAAAGCTGCACTGAACTTCTGACTTTTCGAAAATCATAACACCAGAGAATTATATTTAAGATGTATATAGACAGTTCTAAAGCAATACTCACTGAGGTAACCACACTGTTGACATTCACCTGTAGGCTGCAGCACGTTTTCAGCATCTAACAATTCACTGAATTATGCTTCTGTAAAAGTCTCACGCTGACGTTACCCACAATTACTTGTCTGAGGGGTCCTTCCAGAAGGAGACATTGTTTAGGAGCACTACAGAACTGATAAGTCTGGATTTTCATTCCTGTGAATCACATCATGTGTAAACATTCCAGTGGGAGAGCAGATGTCTGCATTAAGAGAATGAAAATGTCCTTTCCTGATTATTAACACAGTTTGATTTCAATTTTCAAGGTGAACTATATGCTGCTTTGCCACTCCTTTGCTCAGCAGCTGAACTAATCAAGACAAAACTGCAACTCACCTGAGTTTGACAAATCCCAGAAGAATACAACGCACTCAAGCTATCTCCTGATCCTACACTGGACCTCACCACAAAGCTACCGCTATTTAAAGTACTCAGCAGTAACTAAGAATTTCACTAAAGTGACAAGAATCACTGTGAAGTGATTGATAATAACAATTATTAGTTCTGCACTGCAAACACTTATCCATTACAAGTATTTTCACCCTGAACAGCTGGAGCTACTCACCAACAGCATCCCAGTACATACATGGGTGACTAGGTGTTCACAGAGGGGCTTCCACACACAGAACCATGGTACACATGACCTAAACTTTGTTTTTCAATTAAGTTACAAGTTTCACCAACTTGATTGTACAAACCATGGTGACATAAGAACCCTTATTCCTAACCCCTCCAAGAGAAGTAAGTTCATAAGAAAAAGATGCAGTCTATGCAGATATGTTCCATGAGAGCTAAATGAGGACTGCTTAAACTCACTGGTACTAAATAAAACAAAGTATTTTGTGTTTCTTTTCTATTCTTAGCCTTAGAGCTCAGGACTATTACCATTTTTTAGCTGCTATTAACTGAAAACTGACTGCTCAGTACATTCAGGTATGGATCTACAGAGTAATCACACACCTGGCTTCTACTCGGAAGTACTCAATAAGAGACAGGTGTCTGGATATCCTCATGGATCACAGACTTAATCATATAGGCTACCAAATCTCAAGGGTCAGCATTTTGGCATTTTTTTGCATGATAAAATGATGTTCAAGATTAATTTTTAACTGAAAATTCACTATAAACTGCATTCAGGCAAACCCTTCTCCAGTGTAATTAAACACACACAAACCACCAGCATTTCCAAATATTTTATTTGATTCAGCAAGCTATCTCCCAACAACTGATAGGTTATATTTAAAATATCCTTTTCCAGGAATATTTCTAGCATTTTAAAACTGTATCTATCATTCCCATTTCACTCACTTGTTGAATGGAAGAGGCAAATACACTTTTCCCTCAGCTGCCATTTCATTTCTCAACTTTTTAGGAGTCAGTGATTGAACTATACCACTGGAATCATGCATAATGAAGGTAATGCTGCAGAGCAGGCTCCTGGAGCCAAAAGCTGGCTTCGCTCTTCAGCAAACGGTGGTTCCAAGTGTGCAGCTTCCGATTACTGCCTGTGAGTAACTTGACGGTCTTTTAAATATCAACTAATTCACTTAGTTTATGTGACCACTAATAGCAACTGTAGGCCCTCACCATTTATCATGCCAAAACGCTTAACACATTAAAAAAAAAATCAAACCATAAAGAAAACAGACCAATCTTTTATATACCTTTAATGAAAGGAATTTTGTCACACTTCGTCAGAGCTTAGATAAAAGATCTCTGTGGCACAGTCTGACTCCTGCAAGATTAGTTCAAAATTATTTTTGGCTTTTTCTTCAGACAGTCCCATCACAGCAGAAGAAGCTGCAGCTCTGACCAAGGGCTGGCTGGCCTCACAGATGCCTCACCCACAGTGACCAACTTCCATAGAAGCAGCGCATGGACCACAGAGCGATCACTGACCTTGCACTGAAGCACAAAGCATCTGAACCGAGCAGGGTGTGGGAGACAGGAGCTCTGAGTGGATGATGCCAAGCACCAACGAGCACAGCTCTCTTCAGCAGGGCATCCTGCGTGCTCTTCCCAAGAAACTACTGCCTGCACACTCTCAGCACAGGCAACCAACTGGTCCTGCCAGAAGATGTCCAGCCCTGAAGTAGAAGCCTCGAGTCTCAATTTCAGACTGCCTCCAGACACCAAATTCACACAGGATCCAGAATCCCCTTGCAGAATTCTCCCCGTGGCTTAATAAGCAGCCAAACCTCTCGAGTACTTTCCTCCACTGAATGAGTAATAAAATTAACATGTGGTTCTGGAAGAAGGAGTTGTCATCATTTTTCAGAGCAGATTAAAGAACAAGACTAAAATTCCATCCACAAAAAATATTAAATAAATCTTAAAGCTTTTCAGTTTAGAGGCCTTGAAAGAGTTACCACTTGTACCGAGTAACTGCCTTTCCAGTCTGTATTTTAATGTAGCAGTGGTTCTGAAGAGGGAGAAGGCACACAGGAATAGTTCCACTGAATTCACCAAGACTGCTCCAGGTATTTTCAAGAAGGTGGTAAGCCAAACGTGGGAGAACAAAATGCCCATCCTATTACCCAGCACACTTTGCTCACAAACTAATTCTTGTTTGTCCAAAGGATGCTTGTGGTAGATACTTACAAGGCAACCTCGTCTGTACTAAGAAAAAGTTCCAACAGTTTGTACTGCTGACCACTTCAAAAACAGTTAAAATTCGCTGCTTTATAGGCAAAGTCATGAACTGTAATTCCTACTGTCCAGTGCAATCCAACTTTTTCACCCACAGGCGTCCCAACAACCTTATAATGGCACTTAGGAATTTCTGACGAAGAAATACAGATTGCCTGCGTGCCTGTGAGGCCATCCATCAGAAAGGACAGCCATCGATCATGGACCTTGACATTTAACCACAAACTTCCTCTCAGGAGGAGATACAAATATGCCTCATTTAATAAACAAGTTCTCCCCAGGAACAAGATTTTCTTCCCAAACTTGAAGTACCTGACAATGGGCAAGTGATAGCACTCCCAGCCAGCTCCAGGGAAAAGCTAAGCAGGACTCATTGCTGCAGAGAAAGACAGGTACACCCCCAGAAACCCACAGACACATCCCCTGCCCTGGAACAGCCAGTGCTGCCCACGCAGGGTGTCTGTGGGTTACGGCTGGGGAGGGACAACAGCTCACGGCACATGAGCAGTAAACAACACCTCTCACCGGGTGCAGCTCCCACCAGCCAGAGCCACCCCATCCCCAGCCCTGCAGCAACACCCGGCCTCCCCTCCCTTTGACAGGTACAATGTCACCGCAACAAGCAATTAAAAAGAAGCAACAAGGAAAATATTTGGGAAGTTTTGAATGTTTTTTTCCACTGTCTTAATGATTAAACATTCAACAACACAAAACACTTGGCAGCTTACTGAAAGCCTGTTGATGGCACAGCAACCGATAACAAGCATCCTACTTGATGAAAGATAATCCTTTTTCCATTAAATCAAGAAAGCATTAAAATTGAGATACTGGCTAACTCCATTTAGAACAAAACAAAACAAACCCTCGAAATTCCCAAAGATCTAATGGAACACCACAAAACATCCCACCACTTACAGAATTTTTAGATTTAGGGGATTCTTCTTGCTGGCTTGAAAGCACCTATTTGTGCTGGCCTTTCGCTCAGGCTCTTTCTGTGTGACAGTGCACTCACTGCTTTTTCACATATTCAATTTACTTTTTGAATCACCAGCTGATAGCTTTGTAACACACAGTCCAGCATTCCACCTGGACTGCTCCAGGGGGAAGCCAGGAAGCTACCTCCCTGTCCGTGTCGCCAGTTTAAAAATAAAGAGTTCCTTATTTATATATGAGGCTTTGTAATATTAGATATTAGAAAGGCTTGAACCGAAAATCCAAATTTGGATCCTGATCTGAATTTTGCAGCTCTGGCCCTTCTCCAAATACTTCTGTTTGGCAAGCGGCTGAGGAGAGTAACAAGAGAAGGCAACATACATAAGTTATGGGATCTGTATAAAAACATTAAGCTCAACCCCTGCTCTCAAAACTACACACACACACAGAGAAAAAGACTAACAAAACCACCCCAAGCTCCAATTAATTAAAAGATTAATCAGTGCTTCAATATAAGTCTGATCACCCCAACCTGAACAGTACTGTCGTGTCACCCAATTATACGATTTTTTCCTGATTAATTTATACAGTACCCAAAAACTTTTAGGGGGGGTTTCCAAGTGTTCTTTTCAGGTAGAAATTTGGATTCCTACTTGCCAAGGGCATACAGACACATGTAAATCACACAGAACTCTCCCAAACGGCAAGCAACGCAGCTACAGAGGCCTGGGATGACAATCCTGCAATTCTGTGCTTATTAAGGACTCATTAGAACTGCTGCTCTGAATCACAAAGTCACACCATTTGACTTGCTTCAATGAAGAAACTCCTGCAGTGGAAAGTAAAATGTTTATGAAACAAGGAATTGCGTATGTTTGGTGCTGTGAAGTCAACAATTTCATGCACTCCAACGCATTCCAAATGAACAGCAGCAAAACTTATCCAAATCTTTTATTACTTGAATGGTGCTTCCCCCCCATATAGTTATTAGATTCTGTTGCTTCAAGAAACAAAGACAAACAAAACCCACAAATAACAGTGAAAAATCCACTCTTCCTAAAAGCAGGTTTATAAAGACCTTTTTTCTGCAAAGCTATTCCCTCCAGCTTGGAGCCAGGATATTCAATAAAACCTCAGCTCCATTCTCCAAAGGTTACACAAAGGTCACCATTCATTTTACTCAGGTTTATTTTCTAACCTTGTAAAAACGCCTGCAGACCAAATTGGCTTCCACACCTGCTGACCTAGAAACTCCACCACTGTGGTGGCCGTGCCCCGTTTTGGAAAGTTGTTTCTCCTCCCACGCTGCCCTGGCACCGATTGCTGCACCACTGACCTGCCTGCTCCCAGCACCCGGAGGCTTTCCCAGCAGCCCAGGGATGCACCGCAGCAGGGAACAGCAAAAGCATTTGAATGCTGCTTTGGTGAGAAGGAATTCTTCTGGAGGGCTTCCCCACAAAAGAAGAGTTTCCTGTATACAGGAATGTGTAGTAACAGGTAACGGGTGTACCTGGCCCTTGTTCAGAGGAGTGGAGGGTCTCCGAACAACCCACGGGGGCCCTCTCCAGAAGTCGTCAAGTTGAGAAAGTGACAAATGGTGTAGGACTTATTCTGCCCAATTCACGAGTTCTGCACCACAGGCAGTTACACCTTGGTTTAAAATTTTTTTGCAGTCAGAGAATTAGGCACATGAAGTGATCGGATGGACTGTTTTATGGAAATATCTTTCCTAAGAGCTGGCCCTCACCTCAGAAATGCATTTTTTTCCTCCACAATAACTACATGGGAACTTTTACAGAACCAGGTGGAATGAAATGAAACAAATTCCACTTTCTGTTCCTATCCATTTGGGGAAGCAGAGTGTGAAGGAGAATGACAAGCTGCTAAATGCTTTGCCCAAGGAGGAATGACCTTCCCTAAAATCACTATGAACTACTCTAAAATACAGTCCACAGTTCAACTTTTTCCTATGTATTTGACTGCTTATACACCATAGCAGGAAATACATTCAGGACAGGCAAACCTCATCACCTGGAAACAGTGAAACCAGAAAGCCAGGGAAAACTGAGTTAGTGACAAGAAATCTTTGCAGTTTTACATATCATCTCTCAGCTGAGGGGCTCAAGGTACTTTTTCAAAGGAGGTAAACACACTTCTGACATTGCATAGATTACGTGAAATGAGTGCAGCCTGTACACTTGTCAATGACAATTATTTGATTTTCCTCACAGAAATCAGTAATCTGTAATTGAAGAATTATAACCTGTGTTTCCCACCTCCAACAATGAATTAACCAGGGTGAAGGAGGGAATGACAGCCGCTGCATTTTGGGCTGAGGGCACAGAATAACCACAAGCACTCTGTAATCAGAGGAAATTTTGAGTTCTGTCAATTTTGACAGGCTACTTAACAAAATACTGAAGGTTATGTTGGGGGTTTTTTCCTGTCTCCCTCTCCCAAGCTACAAGAAAGAGAAAAAATGCAGATGGATTGGTTTACATGTTAATCCAACTTGACTCGAGAAATATTTGTTTTAAAAAAATACAAACAGAAATCTCAACTGCAGAAGAAAACTACCAGAAAGGTATACTTACCTGCATTTGCTAAAAGCCTGAAACACATACCCCTCAAGCTTTCCTCTTCATTGCCAGGCATTTTATTAAAAATATCAAGACTGTCAATCATTTTTTCTGCTGACCTAACTATACAAATAAGTAGCAACTCCTACTATGAAAAACCTCAATGGCATTTCCCAAGTTGCAGAACATTTGCTCTGCCAACAGCTAAATGACGATCCACGCTTGCTGACAATGCCTAATGAGGAGTGATGGATGCAACTGCAGGAGGGAGCAGGAATGTTTTAAGTCATAAGAAAGAATGGAGCCTTCCAAAGATTAGAAAACACTGCTGTTACAATCAGCTAATCTGGTTTTCTAGCACAATACCAAGAGCCCAAAACTAACAAGGGCACAACTCACCTCCTACTCCTTCTTCAACATGAGACAAACTGGGCCTCAGGACATATAATTTCAGCACTGCCTGGACTCGCTCGTGGTTTTCCAATACAACTTCTAGCTAGAAGAGTGATTTGAGGACAAAAATTATGGGTCTGAAACCCATACCCACGTCCAGCTGAAATGGCTGCAAACGCAGTGCTTTGTGTTTGCCACTCCACACTGCCTGGTCCTCAGCTTGGTTTACACACGAGACACTGGGGCGGGGAAGGACAGAAATTAATCTCTTGAGCAGAATTGCTATATTCAAATCCTAACAGATGCCTTTAGGACAAAAAGAGCTGAGATGCAGGCAAGGTGAAAGAAGCTGGGGCCAACCCATGCACAGATGCAAGCACCAGATTACTACTTACAACAGTAAACAAGTGCTCATTGCAGAATCATCACCAGTTATTCGCAACAGTGAACAAGAAAACAAACCTGTCTGTTCCTTCAATGTTCACAGCTACTGGATTTTGGATTAATACGGTGAGCAGAGGGATTAAATTGCCTAAAACTGTTGGTCTTTTTCTTTTATGCCAGTGATGACAGACCCTCAGCTGACACCATCCTCCCTTGGCCATCTCTGCATTTCAATCCTCGTGCCACGTTGCTTTTACATCCGTACTTTGCTGGCTGTCTTCAGCTGTAAGATATTCCTTGGCAAGTCAGTGTGATACTGAGTAGACTCCGTCTTCACCACCATATGTTTGGGTACAGAAACATCATATACAAATAACACACATTTGGTAATACAGTACCCTCACCCGAAGAAATAATTGAAACCCCATTAGTCTATATGCTCAGACAGCTGACTAGGGAGGTTTTCCCGCCTCAGGCTCTAACGTCTGGACAAAAAGCTATTAATAAATATGAAAGCTTTAACGAATCTAAAGAGAAATAAAAACAGGCAGATTAAGGCCCAGTGTCCAGCGAAGACCAGGGCAATTTACAAACCCGCCCATGCCGACACTAATCAGCCAGGCTGGGCTCCCAAAGACGTGTTCTCTCTGTCTAGACTTCTAATCCGTCAATGGGAAAAGACATCCAGTATTATTTCTGCCCGCTTCACCCACACCGTAAGAACACATCCAACCGCCTCAGCAACTCACACACGCAGCACAAAACAAAACCAGACACCACTTTGCTGCATGTATTCCAGTGGGGCAGGCTGGACACAAATACAGATAGACAGCAATGCGCTTCAATTACTGTAACCAAATAGCAGTTAAATACCTGTATGTGATGTTGTAATGCAAATAAATACTTCCTGATTTGTTTTTAAGCACAGCTAAGTCACTACTTTATCTTCCCCTCCTCAGCTCAAACTAGTGGTCACTTTATATGCCAAAAAACACCCCAACCAAAAAAAAAAACCCAAACCCAACAGACTGGACACCTAAAAAGCATATTTTTAAGTCTTCAGTACCTCTACTGACCATGCCTGCAAATGTAACCAGGAGGACTTAACCTGTTGTTTCAATATAAGGGACTCCACATGTAAGCAATTACTTAATATGTTTTTGTCAAATTACATTTTAATTCAATAAACAAAATAAACTAAGTATGAATTGAGATAATGAATAGCTCATTGTCCCACTCATGGCCTGCATCACTCTCTATATTTATATTTGTCCGTAAAGTAGAGGGACAAGCACAGACTTGTTTGTGATCAAGTCCAGTATTTCAGTAGCTGCTATATTTTGCTATACTACTATTTTAATTGACAATACAATTTGAAGACTGAACCCTTTAAAAAACCAACCAAACAAAAAAACCCTGTAACAAACACAACCAACTAAAACCCTCCATCCACTATGCACAAACACACGTAGGAAAAAAGGAGGTAGGGGGAAAACAACAGAGAAGAGTACTGATCTGGATGTGTTACACCAATTGGAAAGCAAAGGGGGAACTGAAGGCACCAACCTGCCAGCACATGCAACTGGCACTGCAGGGGAAGAGGGGAGGAAGAGGAGGGAAGGAGAAAAGAGGAAGCTCTGCTCTGCACATTACACCTCATTCTGTTAACAGCAGTGTATTGCCATTTTCACAATCGGCCTTCCACAACCTCTCCCACTGTTTATCCATCACCAGCACCCACTGAACAGAGAGCAGACCCCAGACTGCCAGTTCAGAAGGAGACCTTTCACTGTTTTCTGGGGCGCAGTGTGTACAACAGCCCCAGCAGTGCTCTTCATCCCGGCTGCTCCAGAACAACCACCGCAGCGCCAGGAAGATGCAAATTAACATTAAACTCCAACTTCAAATGAAGACTGCTTGATCACAACAGAGAAACGTAAGATTTGAAGACATGAGAAGAAAAGGTTTTCTTATAAAAAATAACCTTATCTTCAAATACTGCATTTCAACAGCACAACCTGCAGGGAACGGATGCTGCCTGAGAGCAGCAGGGAAGTTGAAGCACGGTGCAGGAAGCAGGTAGCCAGGAGGAACACTCTGTGAAGGTGAGGAATGCCTGTGAAAGTACCAGGAGACAGGGCTGCAAGGTGCTGGCAAAACCTCTGCTGGTCACAGGCACGTGGCACCATGCGAGCCATTCACCCTGGGCAAAACGCTGCATTCCTTTGTACCAAACGTGGGCTTGGGCTATTCAGCAAGTTCACCTGAATCAAACAAGCAGCCTTCATTTCAGAAGCCAACATACGTGCTCTTTTTCCTTGAAAAGAAAACCCATAATAAAAGCAGAGGTTTTACTTAGTAGCCATTTTGTCTTCAACTTGGACATGATACCTAATCTGAATGCAATGTAAACATGCTCTCCGAGGCTCATTTCCAAACAGCACGTTCATGCAAAGGGAAGGAAACATGAAAAGGCCATCACTAAATACCACAATAAATTAGGAAGGTGTGAAGATTTCATGATCCAAAAAGACAGAAAATTCTGCAGTTCGTATTCCTTCTCTAGGTCACATTGCAGAAAAAACCAAAACAAAAGGTAGCAAGTGTGGATTAAGGAGAATGAACTACTATTTACTATTAAAATAAATAAAAACAAAACCACCACCATCCCAATAAAAAATGCAATTTCAGTATGCCATACCATAAAAGAATCTGAAAGTAAAATTATATTTAGATTCTCTTTATTTTCTAGTGACATCCATTCAAACCATACAGCCTAACTGTAATATGACGTAATATGCAAGATAGATCAGTATGTTTTTCTTGGGATGAGTATATGTATAAAATACACATGGTGTGTGTGTATATAAAGGAAAACATTATATGAGTAACCTGTATTTATAACTACCAACTTTCACTACTCTTTATCAGTACCCTCAGCCAAAAACAGCTTTTAAAAACATACATAAAATACAAATGCTGCAGGTGACAGCCTCTTGCAGATATTAAAAAAAAACCAAAAACAACAAAGCAGTTTATTTGCAGCAAGCTAAACTCGTTTCACCTTGTTCCCCCAGCACACATAAAATAAAATTCTTAATTAAAATGCTGGTTTACTAGGAATTTGAATTTTTAGGGAAAAAAAAATCAACAAAAAATAACCTGGATTCCTATGCAGAAACTTGAAAACCATCGTAGCTCCAGCCAAAACTGCATTTGAACTGCCTGACTGGGACTTCAGAAGAGCAGAGGTTTACAGGAGGCTGGACAATCGCACCCTTCCTGCCCGGCTCTGCAACCCCCGCTGCCCCGACGCCGTGCTGGGGGCTCATGTGCGCGCTACAAACACGGCCGGGAGCGCCGCGGGCCGCGGAAGATGCGCCCGGTTGCAGCTCCTGCGGCAGGTGACCCGTGCCCACCGCCCCACCGCAGCCAGGCAGCGCCGCCGACCGCCCGCACACGGGGCTGGTCCTGCCCAGGCGGCATCACCCGCGGGCACGGCCCGGCCGCGACCCCCGCCCGCGAACACGCGTGGGCTC
>VZTD01004789.1:0-30915 GCA_013397725.1 Rhagologus leucostigma | reverse complement strand
AGCGGGGGGACGGCTCCTCCGTCAGCCCCGGGACCCCCGCCGCGGTGGGTGGGGGCTGGACTGCGCCCGGAGCGGCGCAAATAACACGTGTGTGTGTGCCTGCCTGTGTGCGTGCGTGTCCCCGTGTGTCACAGCGCGCACAGCCGTGCGGCACACGCCGCTGCCCCGCTGTCCGGGCGCGCCGCAGACACGTGAAGGCGCTGCGGCGGCAGCAGCATTACATCAGCTGCGGCACCGCGGCCGGGTGCGCCCCGCAGCCCCCGCGCCCGGCCCGCCCCTCCGCCGCGGCTCGTAACAAAATAACAAGTGCCGCCGTGCTCACATGGCCCTGAGGAAGCCAGACACCGGCACGGCCGGCGGTAGGCCGGGCCGTCGCTCGCCCTCGGGCTTCCTGTGTGTCCCCTAGACATAAGGGGGGCCGGGCTGCCATTAGTCCCACCGGCCTTTACCCACAACCTTTCTGTGAACAACGTTTTCCCAAAATTTAAATTGTGCAGCTACCGCAACTGCTTTCTCTGAACTACGGGCCATATTTCTGCTCCTTGGGATCGTGGCTTTTCGTGTAAAAAGCCAGAGGAACTGCACAGCCTGGGATAATGGACAGGTAAATACCTAAATTCAGGGACTATGATACAAGGTGACCATTATTAAAGTCGTTAGTAGGAGCTGGACTCGATGACCCATGTGGGTCCCTTCCAACTCTGGATATTCCACGGTTATTGTTTCTCTTCCCACTAGGGTTATGGTAACAAAGACTGCTCAAGCTGCCCCCCTGTTGCCCCTCTTTTCCCAGCCACTCCAATTCTGGTCCGTTCCCACTGGAATTCACAACTTGGACACTCAGCCCACTTGGCAGGGGCATGGACATGCAGGTACCCCCTCTGACACAAGGATGGAGTGACTCCCTAGCCCGTGCAGATCACAGAAAATGTGGGCTTAAAGGTGACTAATAATATAAATATACACATGGAGACACAGCATTGCTAAATTTAGGAGATGAGTATTTTGTCATCAACCAAAGCAAAGGCCTTTCAAAAATAAGTATTTGCTTACGTCTCTACTGCTCCAAAATCAGAACATTAATGGCTATGACAATGATGATCTTACCCTTACAAAACCTCTCATCAGAACCAAAAAAACTAAGCTCTCTTGTCCCTGCCTCTTATTAAAAACATTTTTAATGTTAATTGAAAATTTCTGAAGGTCATCCAAAAAATACGGAAGAAAAAAAAATACAAGTAAAAACTGTAATCAGAAGTAAACAGAAAAGTAATCAATTTTAAATCCCTAACTGCTAGGCTTTTTGCAAGAAAACTACATCAGTATGCAGGTAAACTGGCACAGGAAGACAAGGGTGAATGTGCTTGGTGGTATTTTCTAGTTTTGTGGCAATTTCCACTTAATAGCAACTGTATCAACACAGGCAGGGTTGCTTCTGTTGAGATCTTTTGTTGGACTCTGTCACATCTGCCTGGTCAGAACTTAACCCACAGGGATCCAAGCCACAAAATCATTCTGGCCAATGCCTACTAGCCCCAGCTTGAAATCGATGGCCCTACGCCTCAGAATAAAGTTCAACAGATGTGCATCATGTTTGCAGGATCACAGACTATTACAATAAATTGTAAAATATACACATCATTTCAGTGTTGCTTTCAGTCTAAACAGCAGCTGGAAGACAAGTTTATTATTTAGTTCCTCATGAATTTAGTTCCCAGACATGTCCTTGTAATCATGTATATTTACAGCCGTATGGGCATCATACGACAAAAAAAATTAACGAGTCACTTCTCTTCTGCAAAATCTGCAATGCCATGCCTGGCTGGCACCCAAGGGCCACCAGTGCCACCTTGAAATCACACCAGGTGTTTTAGGGCAGAACAGGATTAAACTGGCACAGAGATTAAACAAGTGAGCCAGACTCCCAGGTTGCATTTCTGTGGTCAAAGAGGTCCACGGGCTTCAAAAGCTATGTTTATGCTCCCGTATCCCACCATCAATCAACCGTTCTATAAAAAAACCCTCTTTTTTTCTCCTGTGCCTTTTGGTGTGAAGCCTTTCAACTGTAAGCCTGTTACTGCTGGGTTTGAGCATCAGGCCCAAAATAAGATTTCACAAAGGCCCAAAATGAGATCGAGGTCCTATTTTGTGTAAAGAAGAGATTTCCCTTCTCAGGCCTAGCGGTAAAGAAAAATGCAACATTTTTTCACAGTGTGATACTTGGAAGAAATGGGACTGTGTTGTGTCTAAGTACAGCACAGAGGCTCACACTGCTTTCCACGAGCCTTTTCCTGTTAGGAATAATTCTCCCTCGGTGTGTTCCTGGCGTTGGCACAGGTTTGTTACCTGCCTGTTTCCACACTGAGCGGGGAGTGTTGCCCTTTACACAGTAGCGGGCTCATCAGTGGGGGCCCTTTTGGCTGCCTCCCACACAACCAGCTCGATTTGCCTCGTGTTTGGTACAGTCTCCGCACCTGTGCAAAATGGACAAAAATGGTGGCAACTCATACACAGTTTACGTGGCCGTGTGTAACTGCAGCAAAGAACAAATACATCCAGAATTACTGTGGCGACAAAGAGCTCGTGCTGACAGAGTTAACTTGAAGATACTGAAGGGAATTATTTAATAGCTATGAGATGAACAGCTATGAGATGGACTGACTGGACGTCTCCAGGGATTATCCACCAAGGACCACTACAACCGTCTGCCGGGGTTCTTGTACCTAATGGTTCTGAAAACCTTCATTTGATGCAGAGATTTAGCTCCTGGTCAGCACTGTATAAGAAACACACCAAAAGTAATACAAAGGAGTTAATTTTAAGTCCCATTACTGTAAAGAAAGATACCTGTGAATGTTTAAGCATGTCAGGAATCAGACTAGTGTTGGCAGGACCAGGATCTTTCCCGTTCTTTCCCATTTTCCAAATATCTGCCCTTATTGAAGAGCGCAGCAGCTGAACTGTGAGTAGGTGGGGGCTTCCTCTCTCCTTCTGCAGACAGATTTTACTTGTCTAGAAACTGATGTTGCTGTACTAGTGCTAAAATTCCTGTCTTTTCTAACTCCAAAGCACTGGAAGTCTGTGTCAGACAGACACATCCATTTGAGGATGATCTTCAAAAGAAAATGAAAGAGCCATTTTGGAGAAAGAAAGAGCCGGCTATCTGCACGAGGACAATCTCCACTGTGCAGTCCTGTGACAGGTGAGAATCAACTCCATTTTGCCAGGTTAGTTCGGAAAGCTCTGTTTATTTTCCCTCCATTTCTGGAGCTTGGGACCTAAGGCAAGCCGTCTCTGTGGGGAAAAGTTGTGCTTAAGTACTGTCTAACCGATTTTCCAGGATTTTCTCTACTGTACTTTAACGTGGCTTTGTTTTGTTTTTTTCCATTATGAATTGTGTCTGACAGTTGGGGAATACAGCGTCTCTCACTTTCAGGGAGGAATGCCTCGCTGCCCTTTCTCCAGCTCGCAGCCAGCACCGAGGGGAAGGCGCTTTTCCCGCTCTCCTGTCAGTAGAGAGGGATCTGCCACCTCTTGTCTAGCACAGGGCCAGGGACCTGCATGTTCAGAGGCTAACCTGAGGTATGAGCCAGATAAATTATGAAATCCCACTATCTTTATCCTCAAGACAAACATGAAGCACATTCTGTGAGGATAATAGACTTTAAAGGCTTGCTAAAATAAGACACTTCCCAAAAGCTTTAAACGCCAGTTCAGTGAACTCCATTTTGATGCCTTTTTGCAACTCTCCTTCTCTAGGGATGTCTGTCTCTGTGTATCCTGAGCTATGCCCAAGACATTTCACTCTGGTTCTGTTTGTTATCTCCATTCATGTGTAGTATCTGTAAAATCAAAGCACAATAACTAGTAATTCACCTAACAAATTTTAATGAAAACTTCAGCTTTTATGGTTTCAATTATTAAAAAAAAAAAAAAGGCCAGTTTGCCCAGCTTCAAGCTCACATCATCCCAGCTGACAGAAGAAACTGGTCTGTGTTCAAACTGGGCAGTGAAAAGGGGGCTACTTTAATTACAATGAAAGCCTGCTTGATCAGAAATTTTCTAAGCTTTGCTGGGTCTTACAGCATCTGTTTGGAGTGGGAAGGAGCACTGTGTGGCGCACAGTATGGCCACTTGGCAAATAACAGGAAATGTTAAAAACATGCCGGGGAAGTCTGAGGTAGGCCCCGTGACCATGAGTCCTTCTCCAGCAAAGGAAGAGCAGTGACCACCCCTCTGCCTAGTGATGGAAATGGGCTTTAGACCTCTGCAGGGCAACTTTAGGGCACTAGTGAAAGGGATCTGAGCCATTCCTCTGTGCGGATGTGGTCGATCACAAGGCGCAAGACAGCAAGGCCCAGGCTCCCAGCCTGGCCATGGCTTGCAATGGCTGGTCAGATGAGGGTGTGGCATTTTGCTGGGGTAAGACGCAGATCACTTGCATTCCATAAATTATGATGACCAGATTAAACTCCCAAGGTCTATCCACGTTCTTTGGTGATACAGATAGTTTGAAACTTCATTTCTGTAGACTGTCTTCTCTGTACAGTACAATAAATCTTTGTCTCAGTGTAATGTCAAATGGGCTCAGCGGCTGAGCTGTTAAAAATGGAGTGTGGTGTGGAGATACTGCATTCTTGTCTTCAAGCTGGAAGTCAATACATAGAAAAAGGCACCAACTACTACAGCCTAAGAAAACTACATCAAAGAGGACAGTGGGTCAGGAAAGGGGTGATTCAGACTGTCCTGTACAAGACTGATAAGGAGAAAGGAAGGGCTGCCACTGAAAGAAATACCAAAGTTTGGTACTTGGCTGAATGAGGTTTTAAACCATTTTTCTTCTATTTTTGGGGTTGTTGAATGTTAATGCTCTGCAGGTAGAAGCTCAGGAAAAAATATTTTCACTCAGACCCCTATGCAGATGCCTAATCTTGTCATTTGTCCCTTGTGCTGATCCAGAGACTCAGTTTTGGGGAGATTTTGACTGACTAATGGCCAAGGAGGGAGAAATAGATGCCTTCAGCAGCATAGAAAAGTGACATGTAAGAAAGCAATCAACACTTCACTCTTCCTGGGATTTCTTTCCTTTTGAGATCCAGTAGTAAACTGGAAAGGTACAAGCAAAAAAAAAAATACAGCATTGCCTACCTGCAGATTGGCTGGAGCGCAAGGAAGAGGTCAGCTACAGTTCACATGGGCCTTGCCACCTGCACAAAATCATCACCCAAATTAGCCTGACACAGTAAAGCAGTGGCTCCAGGTATCTGATGGCAGGAAATGGGAGAGCACCAAATCCCCAAACACAGAGCCATGTGGCATGGGAACCATGAATTTTAGCTACATTGGTTCAATATTTGAATCCCCAGATAAACTATGGATGTCCTCAATCTTACTGATGCCTGAAGGATTTCTGGAAGATTTCCAAGTCATACAGCCTCCTGAGAAATTTGTTTGCATTTTCTCCTGTATGCAAATTGCCAAGGCAACAATCCAGCAATACTCAAGTGCTTGTGATTATGGCATTGCCCTTTGAATCCCCATCTTGAGAGCAGGCAGCATCTTGAAAGATCAAACCCAGCCTGAGGACATATTAAGGATATTTGTTCTGAGAGAAGTTGCCCCCCAGAAATGGGGGAAAGGAAAATGCTCGCTGCACACTGTGACTGTAGAGCAGACAGGTAAACCCACAGCACAGTAAAGCCTTCCATCTGGACCTTCTTCTTTCAGCTCTCTCCCTGACAAGACAGTGGAGTGTCCTGTCAAAGATCAAAGCAATCACATCTCTTCTCTACTGGTTTATGCACATCTGGTTTTAACACTTCAGTTCCTCTTGGTCAAAACTCTAGTCCTCCCCATGCTCATCTTCTGGCTGATAGCTCCACCACTTCTGAGCACCACTTCAGGACCCTCTTTTCCACGAAGGCTTTTGCCCCAGGGGCTGCTTCATGGATTCTTCACAACTTTTCTGTCAGCAGCGCCTGCTCTCCAGCCCCAGTGGCTGCTGAAGGCATCAGTGCCGTGCCTGGGAGCGGTGCTATCAGTGCCTCGTCAGGACGCAGCAGGAAACGTCTGGCCTCCGCTCCACGACCATCTGCTAAAACCAGGCCTCCTCTGGCAGGAGCCCAACACAAAGTAAACAGAGTTTCACAGCCAGATTTCAAACAGCAAAATAACTGAGAAATATGGCTCGCTGCTTCTGGTTTTCGAATTCAAAACACTGAAGTCCCTAGAAGCAAAAATCCTTTATGGATCCTAAGACCTCCTGGTTGCCAAATGGATCCATTGCAGCTAACACTACAGAGAAAGTGCAGTGATGTAGCAATTTTAGTTAGTTACACCTAATTAGTTCCATTTATGCATTTGGTAATTTTTAAGATGATTTCTTTCTCAATATCAGCGATGGAGAAAAATAAATTTGTTAAACTGCAGATTTCAGCTTGAAATATCTGTCTGGGTAACAGTACAGAGAGAAGAATTCTGAATCTTGCTACTGTACAATATTTTTCATGGTATAGGAGAGAGAGAAGGACTCAATGAAGTGTGAAAGATTTTTTAAAAGAACAGCTTGCCATGTCTTTTAAAATAGGTCAAGTTTTTGGCCTAGTTTCCTTTAGAGTATCCCTTAAAGCAATGGGGTTGGAATATCCATGATAGTGCCATTGCTTTTTTTGTTTTTAGCCATGTCTATGTGTAGCTCTAGTTGTAAGGCAGAAATGTTCCAGTGTAAAACTACGATGGCAAAGACCACGTGTCTCCAGGAGTATTTGTGAACAAGTTACACTGAACAATAAAATCTCAGCAGTGGCTGCATTTCATCCTTATGTGTAATGTTATTCTGAAACAAGTGTCTGAGAAAAAACAAACTATTAAATAAGGTCATGGCCAGTGAAGCCAAAACCTGCAGACACAAATCCTGTCAAACCTAATCTATTAACTCTCCAGATTTCAGGAGGGTTTGCACTGTTGTTTGCTTTCCATCTTTAAACTGATTAAATCAATTGATTAACTTGATTTAAGGAGAAAGGAGAACTATAATAATGACAGGTAGACTGAAGATACACAAGATAGCACTTGTAAGAATAAACCAAGGCCACCTATGTTGAATGGAGATAAAATACAGCAGTCAGCTATCGAACAAAAAGAATCTGTATGTGTACATTTAAATTCTGAAAAAGGATGTTCAAGATATTTAAAGAGGGAGGAAATTCTGCATGCAATATTAATTAATATAGAATAAATACCATCTGTCTTCTTTGTACAGAGCAGTCTGGTGCGTATTTTTATGGCTGCATCTTTGCTCTTTGAACATAACAGGTACAATACACATGTATTTATTATGTCACATTGACTTCATTATTCCACATAATACACATACCAGTAATTGCAGTTGGCCTTAATGCAGCTATATGGAGTGAGGCAGGATATGAGGAGGATTTCCTCCACCACAGAGGCCTGGAAAAAGGCCAGGTACAAATCAAGAGTGGTTGTGTTTGGAGACTACAAGGACAGGACTTGGCACTTTACCTGCTCTCCCCTGAGGCTGAGATGGGTGCTCAGCACATCCCTACTGCAGGTAGGTTCTTCTTAGATGCAGGTTCTTCTCCCCACTAAGCTGATACATAAGGAATAGTGCCCTTCAGGCACAGCCCTTCAGAATGTACCTTGTTGTGGTGAAACTCTGGATTGACCTATTGCACAGCCAATAGTAAACATCAGTTGGCTTACAGTGTTGTACAGTAATAAACACACTGAAGAGCCTGTCAATGCACACTTCAGGAAAAAAGTACAGTCTGGAACAACAGGGCCTGTGCACACACTTGGAATACAAATTTTTTGCAGGCTGTATACTTCATTATGAAAACTGTTTGTGATTCCAGTTAAGCTGTGAGTGAAGGCAACGCAAAGGCTTGTCTGGTATTCATCTCATTATAGTGTGGAAAGATAAATCAGCCTTTAACAGTGGAGAGAGTTCTAAGAATACCTTTCTTTTAATGATTATCATTATTTTGCATGGAGATTTATAGTTGTAACCACCATCATGAGTGGAACCTTTGTTTTGTACCTGATCCTACTGTACATCCTTTGCTGAGCAACCAGTGTGAGCTGTTACGCACATGCCTTTGTGTGCACAGTTTGTGACATAAAAAGGCTCAAGAAGGGGAAAGAGGAACTTTCTCTTAGCAGAATATCACAAAATGCAAGAAGAGTCATCTAGAGAGCTCCAAAGGATTCTGACTTGTGAACAACTCTTTTTCACATACTACTCCCACTACTTCCTGCGAGACAAGAATATTACACACACAGGTTTGGTTTGAGTTTTCACACTGGCAGTTCCTCCCAATGCTGTTCATATATCAAAATCACTTTTACTTCGTAAGAAAGCATAAATTCTTCCAATAATAATTCTAAGAATATTATTTTTGTCTGCTACACTTTAAATGGTTGACAAGATGCTGGGCAGATTTGTGATGCATTTGATATGGAGCAGGAAAATGTTAGTGGCTCTGCAGTGATTGCACTTCCAATAGCTGGCAAAGACTTATCTTGAAAAGAATCTCACTGAAAAGTTTTCCTCAGCACGAATATGTGACTGCAGAATTACTCAGTAAGGAGTGGTGGACTAAATCTCATTAGTTTATCACCTGAATCAAGGTGGGAAAAAGTCATATTATCTATTTGCATGAATTTATAAGCTTCACACAGAGTTTTACTCACCAGCATAGAGCTCCATGGAGCACAGACATTATATTCTCTTATCAGGGTGAGATATAAGAAATGAAAGATGGTTTATTTAGGATACTGTACAAAGATCCAGATTCTTAATGCCTTCATCTGCTCTTATAAAGCACTGTGGGGTCCTGATGTCAGCAGCACATTCAGATTCCAGGTGCAAAACAGAAGCTGCGAGTGGAATGCCTGTTCTGTGGAACATGCAGAATAATTACACTGCATGCTACAGTAAAGGAACTGGCTCAGCTCTCTGAAGGATGGAACTCTATTCTGTTGGGCTAAGGCAATCTTCTGTGGGGTTGGAGCCAAGAACGTTGAAAAGAAGATGTTGTTCATAATCCATCTGGCTGAAATCTTACACTTATCCTATCTAAGCACTAGATGTAGCTCAGAGCCAAAATTAGGCTATCGAGAGAGGTACCAGTGAGATGGGGATGAAGCCAGAAAGCTGTTGAGAGAACCCGGTCCCTGGGCAGATAACAACATGTGAACAGGGTGAGAGGAAAAGGCTGGGGAGCAGCTCCCATGTCAGATGAGCACGGCAGTGAATGAGTCCGCAGTGGTGGTTATGGTCTTCTCAGTACCCGTGGTCTTAACTGTGTTTGGGTTGGATGCTCAACCCAGCAAGAAACCCAGTATCAAATCAGTTTAGACAAGAGAATGGCATCCTTTATCAAGATGCTTTATCAATGTCTTAATTAGTTGAACAGTTCTGTATCACTACTCTTACAAATCAATACCACATACAGCCAAGAAACAGCTGTTCCCACACTATCAGGTTTCTAACATTGTGGTAACAATTCAAAAGAAAAAAGAAAAAAAGGTATAAATTTCAATACAAGAAGCACTTGATGTCCTCTGCTGTTTTTAAGTGAACTTAAGAGATGACTCATGTATTTAAATACCTTTTTAAGAAATATGTATGAAATTATGGAAATTTACATAAAAGCTACCACTTTACAACTGATATGATCTGGGGATAGGAGGAAAGTGTGGAGCTTATAATTAATAAAATATTGGACTTTACTGTTTGGGATGGTGCTCAGGCTTTTTCAGCATTTTTAATCTGAACAATTTCTAGTGGAGTGGCTCAGTTTACAAACCTGCACACTTTGCAGCTGGATCTTTTATACAACCTTTATACCACTGCAAAGAGTAAAATAAATATATTGGTAGGTCACCTTCCTAACTTGATTTTCCTGACACAAATAATTTCCTTTCCTTCATGGAGCAAGGAACAAATCTCTTTCAGCAGTAAGAAGAAAGGACATAGGGGCAGTTTTCCCTCTGCTCATTTGCTTGAACTTTGAGAATGAATTGATCACATTTTGTTCATGAAAATTTCCCATTGTGGGGCATTTCTCTGTTCGCTTCTTTTCTTAGTTTTTCCCCTTTCAGTTTTTCAAAAGTCCTCTCCTCAAATTCTAGCAGAACCCAAGCTCAAAAATTCCAACCGCAGTTTCAGAACATTGCTATTTACACAATGTTGTAAGGGCCAATTAGCCAAGTGTGACATCAGCCCAGGAGTAAGGCTTGTCTCAGATACAGGCTGTGTTCTGTCCACACGCAGGAGGTAGGAGAAATACTGTTTAGTCCTTTTATTAACTTAGCAGGCACCCAACTTAGAGCTGTGCCTGTTCAGGCGTCTAAAAACAGTTTGCACTGACCGTGCCCTCTGGCTTCCTGGCAGAGCTACTCCCATACCAGTAACTTGATATATTCACTCATGGTCACCATAACACCAGCCAAGCACATGGAAAGAAGAGCATCTTTAGAAAATACTTCAATGGGTTAAAAAAACCAACAGGTCTCAGCTACCAAAGCCATGTCTGGGATTCTTCCCTCTGCAACACAGAGAGGGGGCTCGGTAGCTTCTGGCTGTTTGCTACTTGAAGAGGAAAAGGATGATTGTGCAGATGGCAAGTTTGTGCACAGAAAATCTGTTTTCAGAATTGCAACAATTGACTAGTTTGAGTTGCTTTATTCCTCCAGCACCAAGGTAAGGGAGGGGGTAGAAAGGTATCAGCTCTGCTAATGGCACACAGTTTGATTAACTAAATGTTACAGGCCCAGATTCTGCCCTCACTGTGCTGGTGCAGCTTAGAGCAGGCGATGCAGTTGCACAGCCATGTTAGAGGACAAACACTGTCATGGCACAGTTACAGAGCTTTATTACTAGTAATTTAACTGTCAAAAAGGAAACAATATACTGCATAAATGCCTGGTAGGTGGTTAGAAAAGATTATGTTTTTAACCTTATCCACAGTGTATTTAATCTCAAATTACAGACGCAGATATAGAACACACTGGTGTTACTTTTAAACATTGCAGACCTGCATCTCTGTTAAGAGAGTGGGGGTTTTTTCTGATTTTGTTTTCATTTTGAGGGATTTCTTGAATAGAAATTTCAACAATCACAGCACACAGTTTTCTGTTGCAAAAAATACTATTCTGCTTTTCAGCAATTTCCTCTCTTTCTGAAAGCATAGACAAATTAATGAAGGATAATCATAGCTTAGTCATAAAAACAATCTGTCAATATTTACATGGTGCTCTTTCATTTCTTGGTCTTTCTTTGCTGGTTTGATACTTCAGCTAAGCCTGGTACGCATCACCAAGCCCTGGTTCTAATAACTTGGGAAGATGGTATTTTGAGATGCATTTGCATCAGCAAGAGAAAATCCAAAGGGAGTGAGGAGAAGTGTCCTCAGCATGATTCAAAATAATTGCTGAATGAGAGGTCAGGATATAATAGAATGAAAAAAAATGTAAAGGAAAGTAAAGCAGGCAGCCAGAATCCAACTGGTGAGTCTGGTGAGTCGAGCTGCTATGTGCAGCAATGAGAAGGCCTGTGGGTGCACTGGCAACTTCTTCAGATACTGACTGTGAAACTTTAAATTGATTTATACTTCTTTTCAAAAAAGATGCAGCTAATACATAGCTATGTCAGGTCCATTTTAAACTCTTCTGCTCATCCGAGGTTTTGCTATCACTCCTAAGGGGCCTAAAGAAATTCTCCTGAGAAAGAAAAGAATTGGGTCTTGAAAACTCCCAGCTACAACAGCTGGTGCCACAGGCACCGTCTGGAAGAAGAGCAGTTTAAGAGCTATCAGATGGCTTTTCCATCTCACTGGCATTACAGCTTCGTAGTTCTGCCTTATTAGGGATCAATCACAGATATTGATAGCTATCTGAGCATAAATATGACTTCTCAGACCAGAAGTTGGGGCTTTTAGTGCGACAGCAGCAGGCCCACTGCTTTAGCAGGGCACTGAAGCAAGGCGAGTGAACGCTCAGACTCTTTTTTGTGGCAAGTACATGAGCACTGCTGCTGCTTCTGAAACCCAGCTGCTGCAGTATTGCAAAGAATAACTCAGAACAACTATGAAACCAAAAGTACTGCCACACAGACACAGCATATTTCTTTCAGAAGGTTTTTGCCCAGAAGTATGATTGTTAGCTATAAAAGTCTTTCTCATTCATGCTTTTTGGTTTTGGTTGGGGTTTTTTTTCCCATCATTCTTGCAAACCTGCTGCTTGGGGACTAAGCAAATAAATTTTATACGTGGAACAGCTTTATCACAACTGATTAAATGAACATCCTCTTTCTTTCTTCACATTGAAAATACCCCTTAAGATTTTTACAATTACTGAGGCTGGCAATAATGCACAGTCAGAGAAGGCTCCTGGAACGCAGCATGATGAGGGTGCTTTCAGGGGCAGCATACCTGAATTCACTTACTGAACTGGTGTCTGAATCCTCCAGTTCAGGGAATAAAAATATGACACAGCTTCCTAGATCCTAGAAGTGGTTCCAAATAGTTTGTTTTCCAAATATTTCCAAGTGGTTTGCTTGTTTTGAATTTCTGAGACACTTATGGATGACACAGTCTTAGCATCAAATTATTGCCAAGTGTGCACAAGCCTCTTCCCAGACGATCTGGCCCGGGGGTGAATAATGTACTTGGTGCATTTGCAACACAATTACAAGGCAGAGCACAGAGCATGCCTTGCCCTGCTCTGCAGTTTGCCTCAATTCAGACATTCTCACTTGAGCTACTCGGTTAGAAGAAGCAGCTTTACAATTTTTCCCACAGTACACTTCCCTCCTAAAAATCTCCCACACAAGCATTCTTACTCCTGCAGCCCCACCAATGCTAGTGCGTGTGGGAGGGCTGGCATTTTTGGTACAAGAACATTTGGACCCTCTCTACAGTGTCTGCTCTGCTCCCTTGAATACATTTGCATTTAATCAGAGCGACGTATGACAAAGGGGGGTCTGCTGTGAAAGGTATCCAGTGCACTTGGACTTAATATCCTCTCATTTCATGAGCAAGAACGATGCTCTTTCTTCCCCCCAGATTCTCTCTTCTCCTCAAAACTGCTGAGCGAGAAAGACTGCAAGTTCTGTCTGAGGAAACTGAAAACAATAAAAGCTCTGGTCTACTTAGGAAAAATGCTGTAAGAGAGCCAGGCTCTATATTATTATACTGTCCAATATATTGTAATAAAACATTATTAAAATTGAATCAGTTGAGTTCATTTTCAAATAAATGATGGGTGGAAATAAATGTCCTTCAGATTACCCTCATTAGTGTCTTCACATATGTTATACTGGTTTTCATATAAACATTGTATGATCTTATGTGGGATGTAGTCAAATAGCTGGAATCCATTAAAAGCATGCTCCAGCTGTGCAATCACTGTCCTCACAAAGATACATTTTTTACATGTGGTTAATGCCAGAAAGAATCTACAGCATCAATTATGAGAACATCAAAATATGTTGTTTATTGCAGAAAAAAAGCATTTGCAGCAACTTAAAATATCCAGTCAACACCACACTGCTAAATCTAGATAATAGAAATCCCAGAGAAATTTGAGCTAAATCTGTCTGGATTATAGCCGTGGGATTATCTGAATGCTAAATTACTGTATATGTTTAACTCACAAACATGAGCACAGACAGTATAGGAATATGGATGACTATGCAGATCGCAATAAAACCCATCCCCAAGGGACTTTTTCATGCACTAGGTAAACAACCCCTCTCAATTTATCAAGCATTCTGGATTGAATTAATGCTGTCATTTACTTTGCTGTTGCTGTGTAGAGGAATATGCTTTAACATGAACAGCTTTAGCACTAGAAAAATAACAAAGGTTTTCTCTGTGCACCCTTCACAACACAGAGAGTGCAGGAATATTAATTGGCTGCTGTGTTTGTATAACTGAATAAAAGAAAATACAACTGTTGTTTAATGTATAATCAGAAAACCAAATTATATGCAATATTGAAATAAAAGATTAACCCTGATTGTCTTATTAAACCTTCCTTTCCCCTCCCCCCTTGTTTACACACCAGTGTTTATGGCTTTCTAAGGATAAACAGTGAATGAACCTGAACTGACCTGACACACAGCATCTCTCAAACTTTCCCCCTGGATGATTCACACATATGTGAGCTGGAACCAAAAAAAGCAAAGAGGAAAAAGGCAGGGTACTGTACAGGCTGAGCAAATTTGGAAGAGGTGAGACTGTCCAAGTGTGCCATGCCCAAGTCCCTCCTTCACTGCAAGTGCACAACTACTGGTTACAAACACACATCCCTTCCCTTGCCAGTTTAGCTCGATTTGACAACTGCAAGTGAAATTAGCTTCAGTCCTGTTCATGCGAGAATTATTGTCATCCTTATTTATTTACCCCCATATAGTAGTTTTTATCGCTTTCTGGTGCTTTATTTGCTATTTTGTGTGGCCATGCTGTGTGCCAATGCACGGCGCAGCTCCGTGGTACGGGAAGCAGTCGGGAGGGCTTTCCCAGGGAAGAAGGCTAGACAGTAATTGCTGCTTCCTGTGAACAGCTACCAGCTGATGTAGATATGGCCACTTTCATTTCCCTCTTTCTCATTCAAATAATATTTGTAGCTCTGTAAACAGATTAAGTATAATTTTGGATCCTAGGAAACCATCAATGTAACCCTTTGGTCAAAGTACAAACAAACAGATCGGTCTTAGCCAGGGAGTTCAGCTGAATCCAGATTTTAAGATTCATAGTTTTCGGCAGAAAATAAATTCTGATAAGTCACCAAAACCTTTCTTTTTTACTGAGAAAGAGGGATTGTTACAAATAAATGCCACGGAAATTTGGGCATGATAGCTGTTATTGTCAAACTGTGCGCATGTGCCAACGCATCGCAATGTCAGCACTCTCTGGTGTCTGAGATAATGAAACGCCTGTTCCATTCTTCAGTTTTCCTCCCTCTACCAAAGGAGCAATTTCTCACTATTTCTGCCACTATTTTGTCTGTTTTAGTGATGAATGTCTGAACACCAGCTGACCTACAACACAAAAGTTTGGTTGTTACGTGAACTGTCTGTGGACTAAAGCTCTCATGAAGCTGAACCAGCGGTGGCAACAATGAGATATTTTAAGAGTAAAAGCTTAAAGTCACCTAGACACAAATATCACAGCATGACTGCAAAGCTGAGTTAATGAGCTCAGGTCTACCCTGTCTCAACGACTGCAATATGCATTGCAAAGACTCCAGATCACACAGCACCAGTCCCAAAGTGGGTCTCTGCATCTTAGTCTCTGCCACAAAAATTATATACAGAATAGAAAAACTTGACAAATAGATAAGGCAAGTGAAAGAGTGCAGGTAGAAAACAGCTAACATAAACACCTTTTACAAATCGAGCTAAACTCAGGTAAAAAAAGTAAATTCTAAAAGAACTTGGAAAGAGACAGTACTGTTTCATACCATGTGACTAACTCAAAGGATAAATAATTTGACAAATTGAAACACTAGGAACAGATTTAAAGCAAAAGAATAAATATTTTTAAATTTCAAACAGTACAGCATAGCCATAGTTAAAACAATAAAATAGGGTGCATCATATTACTTGCAGGAACTAGATGTGCTTCTCACATCTCTTACATATTCATTACGAAATTTGTTCTACAATTGTGTCAGCCCAGACACAATTTAAACTATTCCCTCTGCCAGGAGAAACCAAACTTTAAAGGCAAATATTAACTCAACTAGCATGGCTTTCTGGAAAAATAAATATATTTTGATTAGCATGAGCAGTGTTTCAGAAGATGGATCAATTTCCAGTCAAAAAGAGATGAAACAAATCTGATTCAGCAACCTAGTTAGGTAACAGCTCACACGCTTATTACTATATATGAGCTTAGCCAGTTTCCTGAAACAGAGTTCCAATATTAGAATGAATTTCCAACAAAACTCAAATCTTTGTTAGATGAGACCTACAAAAATATTATGCAAGTAGGGAAAAACATGTTTTCAGACTTACACAAGTATATCTTTCTTCAGCATAGCCCCTTCAGGTGGACAACTGCCCTTGTCACACAGGTAGCTTTGTAAAACTCTGCTGACACAAACCTGGGCGCTGTTCTGTGAAACACTGAATGCTCAGACACACAAGCGGGTGGCACTTATCAAAAAGTTGTTCAACACAGCCTAGAAAAGAGGAAGTTAATTTTCATTTTCTGTTGGACAGCTGACCACATAAGGAAAAACATAATTATACATAGCATGGAATAACATTACGTGCAGCTTCATGGTTAATGTCAACACAGTTGGAAAGGCTGGAAAATAAACTACAGCCTTAGTGGAGGTGGTTTCTCTCCTACAGGCCAGCACTTGGTCATGGTGCTAGAGGAGCACAGAGAAAGGATGCATTACTGCTGTTCATGCTGTACTGACTTCAGAAATAAAAAGGAAAGATGAACTTATTTTTCACTGCCATGACCTGCTTTTTTCCTCTTTCACAAGCAATACATTACAAAGATTTCTGAAATCCTTAATTTTCCACTGTGTGCCGGTTAAGTGATTTCTTCTCTTCATGTGCTTGATTTGAAAGAGCCATCAGGCAAACCTCCACTAACTCTGCTCATGGCTACTCACAACTTGTGTGCTCAACTCTTAACAGCTCTCTCTTTGCTGTCCCAGCCTGGCTTTGGAGACCCTTTCTTTAGATCATTCACCAAGGCTAAATGAGCTCTGACAACCCTTTCTGGGGATCTGTTTTCCTTTTGCTCAATTCGTGTGATCTCTAGCATCATCTCCCAAATCAGCCAGAGAAAGTTCCTTCTCTGATTTCCCCTGCACATGGGACAGACAGTATCGTACTGTGCCTCAGGCCGGTGAATGGAGCAGAAGAACACAGGAGTTACTCAGGCCTGCTGCAGAGTTGTTAGACAGCAAGAGAACAAAATCCAGGGATGCTGTGAGCAAGCCCCTGAGAGTCTGCTACTATCTCAGAAACTCCTCTGCTAGATTGGGTTGTTACAAAATATTAAGATGATTTCATTGTATTCAGTATCTCCTTAACCTGATTTTAGTTTAAAATTACTCCATGTCTGCTTGAACTAACTAATCTTCTAATATTTAGAAAGAGGAGAAAGATTAATTAATAGACTTCAGCAACTTTCCATGACCAGCATCACACTTTTAACACATTACTTTTAACTAGATAGTTCCTAGGAAAAGTCTTGATGTTTGTTGCCACTGAATGCATTAAAATTCATGTCAGAGATAATGACTTCCTCTATAAACAGTGCCTTTACAATGAGTACAGTAGCTTTTCATGCTTCACAGTATCAGCTGTGTGGGTTTTTAAAGCACTTTTGGACTAATTTTGCATTAAGGCTATCTTCTGCTATATAGCTGTTAGTTCAGAAGAACTAACAGCTGGTTAAGAAATGACAGGCAGGTGATCCTTACAGAAGTGAAATCATCATTCTGGAGGTATCAGTTTATGACAACCTCAGTCCAGAATTTATATTTTTAAGTTTTAATTCTACTTAAGTATCTTTTAAGACTCAATTTACAATGAAAAGAAGTACTACAGAATTATGGTTATAACCAGAGCTGTTTAACACCCACAAAAAAAATTATTAAATGCAACTTTACACTTAATGTTAAGTGTCCATTTTTCAATTTATTGATACCAGTAATAATTTTACAATTAATATTTTCACTATTCAAGCTATCTCTTTACAGTAAGAATTCAACTTTTCTTTTATAGCAAACATTTGCTTTTATCTCTACATTCCACTTGCTGCTTCTTATGCAATGGCATGATCTTGCAAAATCTGAGCTGCCAACACTGAAGAAGAATGTCCAAATCTAAGTAAACAAAATAGCTCTTCCAATGGATCTTTTCCTTTTCATCAGGTTTTAGGGAAAAGAACCCACAACCTAGTCTTTGAACTTCAAGACCTTTGGGTGCTCTTTTCACTCAGGACAGCAAAAGGTGTAAGAGCTGAATTCATTCAAAATTACCTCCAGCCAGTTTTTGATTCTTTCCTATCTTCTTAACTAAAGGTTCAGAACATTTGAACACAGACATTCACTTAATAATGCTATTAAACCAGTTGAAAATAAATTTTAAAGGATTGATCTGTCACTACGACACTTGTATATCTGTCCTATAACACTCAATGAATATACAACACCTAAATTAAGCAGGGATTAATCTTTGTTTGAGAAAGAAAACAGTAAGGAGTGACGAGATGGAAGCAAGGGAATTTTCCCATTTTATTTGCATATGCAACTAATACATTTTGTATTTATGTACTTGTTTTTGTTAGGGATTTGAAATCTGAAATGCTTTGGTTTTGTTTGTTTTTGTTTTTTTACAGAAGACTTTCTCCATTAACTGTTACCTCATGAGGCACGAATCCTGGGAAAACCTTAGTTGCAATAAGGGGAAAAAACCATTTTGACTACACAACAGAAATCTTTAAAGCTCTGTCAGATAGGCCTAGCCTCAGAACTGAGCTCAGTGTTCAGTCTGGGGTTATTTTTGCCATAGATAGTTTCTTCATAGGAAAGATGTTTCCCTGTGCCTGAGTGTCCCACAGTGGTTATGCTGCAATCTTAGCTCTGCATTCCATCCCACAAAGCAATTCCCATTAGAGAAATCCTGCTTCAGTGTAAGCTAACTTGCACCTTACTACTAAGGCTGACTGCTGAGATGATAACCCGGCAAGTTTAATGAACACATTCAATATATTTACCTTCCAAAAGACTCAGTCCAATTTGTGTTCATGCATAGGAAACAAAGCCTCTGTGCTTTTCCTGGTGACTGTGCTCACATCAGAGATGTTCCCTAATGCTGTACTTGGATCTTGAATCTGAGGGACTCCTTAGAATGCTCTGGGGCATCTGCAGCAAGAGCTGACTTCAATAGAAATTATGGGGCTCAGCATGCCTAAAAACTACGCCTTGTATTTTTAAAAGCTATCAAACATTCTGTTGTTAAAATAACATCTCTTTCTAGTGTGGCAGTACAACAAAAAGAAACCCCCTATGAATTTCTGCTGGCTCTGCAAAAATAACAATTGCTGTCGGCATTTGTTTATGAAAACAGGCAAAAGATAACAAACCAGCATTCTCCCCCAGCTGACAGGGAGCTACACATCTTTTCCTCCAGCTAGTGAAAAAGTTCCTACCTCCCCTAAGCCAAAATAACTTTTCAGTGCAGTTTAACACACAAACAAGTCATGTGTATGCATACTGGGGGTTTACACACGGGCACAGAGCTTGACTTTTAATTCCTTTTCTTACACTGGCACAAGTTTTCTCACAGAGAGCAGGCATCATCAGGGACGCCAAGGCCTGAATTGGCACTACAGACTCAATGAGCCTTCCTTTTATCAAGTAACACAGTATACACAAAAATATGTGTGATTCTAGTTTAAGGCTAACATTGAATGCTAACATTGGCACATTGAAAATGTTAGAACTTGTTTGTACTTGATATGTAATGTTAATTTGCTTGGCCATAGCCTGCTACAGTCACTGAATATTTCAGAATATTTCACCAAATGAAAAATTAATAAAAACATGCAATTTGATAGTGAAGGCCAGATCTGTTGTGGTGTTGTCAACACAGCAAACTAACTTTGAAAGCCCTCACCTGCATTCACCCTTGATATATGTACTTGAATATACAACGTGGCAAATCCCATGAAAGCAACAGTATAAAATTTTTTTCCTAATGAATTTTATGCTGTGTAGCAGAACATAATCTTCCAAGTGAAGAGGAACTGGATGCAAGTGATGACACCTATGGAGATAAAATACTCATGATGAGCACAAGAGTATTTGGCTCTTTCAAGCTCTGGGGTTTTGGTTCTAAATACCCAGTTGGATTTCTTACTGACAACAGCAGGGACAGGAACAATAAATGCAGCCCAGCAATGAAGGCTGGAATGAACAGGAATAGCATGGAGAGATTTGCACTTGCTCCTGTTATAACTGTGGGGCCCTGCATCTAGGTGACAAGATGGTTTCTTTTTCCAAATCTGCCCTGTTAATTGAAAGCCTCTCTGTTGAAAATCAGTGATTTCTTAAAAGCACCTTGGTAGCTCTCTTTAAGTCAGGTGGGGTTGTCTTCCTTAGACAGAGATCTAAGACGTAAAGTGACAGTCTTTTGGAATCCCAGTGATCAAATACAGTGGGAAATATTCAGTTTAATTTTATTTCTAGTTCGCAATAAGTAAAATGAAATTTGTGGAGGAGGAGTCACTGACCTGTTTCAACTCATGTCGCCTTCATTTAAAACAGAATGAGGAAATTATCTCATTTAGGGAAACACTGTATACTTCCAGAGCAGACCAATGAACATATAACAAAACTATCTGGTATGACGGTCTAAGTAGTAGATTTTGGTCCATAAGTGACATGCAAAATTCTTTCCTTTTTTCTATGTAACTTCACACATGACAGTGTTTCAGGCAGGAAATGGCATAAGATTTCCATTTGCAGTGAAATGAAAGGTCACTCTGTAGCTTTGGGAACAAGCTTGGAAAAGCCTTAGCACATGTTGCAGCGGCCCTCTAAAGGTACTCTCCATTAGAAAGGTTGCCTCTTACACAGTAGGAGGAATTTCCACCATCAGCGGAAGATATTTCTTCTTTACTTTGACATTGCCATGTTCTAAATCCTCTGAACCTCTATACTTGAGGAACACATGCTTTTTTTAAAATTTTCAATGTGGCAGACCATTGCATTGATAAACTCACTTTTCTTTTTTTTCCAAAAATACCAACTACCACTACAACAAAAAAAAAATCATACAATTGTCATAACAACCTGGTAATATTACAGTGGCCACTTTGAAGAGTGGTCTGAAGAGTATTTGCCAAACCTTTTGATCTCTAGTAATCAGAACAGAAGTGCCCAAAATCCAAAGATTAAAGGATTAGGCCTCAAGAAAGACTTGTGGTATTTCAAGAAAATGTGACTGATGCTCACCACTTATTTTTTACAGTACTGATGAGATTTAGTGTTTAAGGTCCTTTCCTGTTCAGACATAAAAGCTGCTGTAATCAGAGTATTACTAGGGAAAAGTACTCTGGTCGGGGATTCAATATGTTTAAATTGTTGAGCCAAGGTTATTGTTTGGATTAGGTTAGGAAGGATGACACTGAAATAAGTAAGCCCCAATAGTGCAGTGAAGCAGAGAAAAACAAAGAAAAATGTTTATATTTTTAAATAGGAATCTGGATAGCACAAGTATGCTGGTTATAGCTATATATATATAAAAAAAAGCTTAGACCAGCATAGAAACTAGGTATTGTATATGTCTACATAACTACTAGAAATAGAAAAAAACACATTTCCATGGCACTGAAATCTATATGAAAGCAAAACTGGAGGCACTGGAGATGGAAGAGACTTAATAGGTCAGCCTGCCCATCCCCCAGCTCTGTTGTCCCTCAAAATCTGTGTACCTGGTTCCCACACACCTCCCCGACTTCTGCCACACAAAACTCGGCACACACCACTGACATCCATCAGGGTTATCCTGCCAGGAAACAAAAGATACCAGGGTACAGTGGTGCTAAACCAGCTTAGGATGTCTGTCAGTGAGGGCTAAAGAACTTGCACAGACTCCATATATTCAAACAGCAGCTTTTTCACAGGAGATCCATGGCTATGAATAATACTTAGTCTTCTTCATATTTTAGGGAGCCAATAGAGATGCATGAGAAAATATCAGCACAAAAATACGTTCCAATATACAATCATGCCATTTCAAAAACCACTGGATTATTATTACTGATTAGAGGGAAATATCCAACAGCTGTCTGGGGAATTCCCTCGACGTCTGGATTATTGATTTAATAGCTACATATTGTCTAGATCCTACCATTCCACTAATGTTTGAAAATGCTGTACACAAGTTTTTTGGGGTTTTTTCCTATGATTGCACAATAATAATATATTTTAGTCTGATTTTTAGGTAAATTCGAGATTAGCTATTATACACTCCACACAACAGAAAAATGAAATAGCAATTTTATCTTTTAAAGTAAAAACCAAGATGAGTATTTAAAGCTAAAAAAAAAACAAAACCCAAAAACCAAAACCAAAAAACAACCCCAAACCAAATAAAAAAAAAAAACCCTCACCCAGGTTTCCAGAAATCTGCTAAGTATTAAATTCCACTTACATTTCATTCCAAAATTCTGCTCTTCCCTCTCTCCCCTCCAGGAAATTGGAACTAGAAAAATGAAGGAGAAATTTAAGGTAGGGAAACTATTCAAGGGTGAAGTGGCTGTACTGGTTACAGTTGCTTAGGTTACGGTGATATGCTTTGGATTTAACTTTGACATCCTCTGTGGAACATTCAGAATAAATAAGTAAACAAACAACTGCCTCTAGCTTGACATGATTTGCCTTCATGTGCGAGCAGTGCACTCAGCCTGTCTCTGGTTTCCTTCCTTGTGGCTGGGCTGAGCCGGCACAGGCTGTGGGGTTTGTGCAGTGTGAGGCTCCCTGTGCATGCCCTGCTTGGAGGAGGATGGTGTGAAGAGCAGCTCACGTCACGCCGACCAGAGACGTGGCAGCGATGCAATGGAGCAGCCCCGTGGCGAGGGTGCAGCGCTCTGCTCTGGAGCCCCGTGCCTGGAAACAGCGCTGCTCACTGAGGGAAGCACCAGTGCTCGGGCCTGAGAGAGGAAATGTGGTGTGGGAAACAGTTCCTCTGGGGCTGCCTGACCCGGAGCAGGGTAATCTAAGCAGTAAAAATGGTACCAGGCAAACAAACTCGCTGACAAGGAAGGATAGAACATTTTGAGTCATATTGTCTTGGTGAAGCACCCCTCTTTCCTAGGATGGAGGTACAGCAGGCAGCAGCAAGTCCTACGAAAGACTTTTTCTTTTAGAGGTGGAATCAACAGATGTATACATGAGAGAGGCCTGTAGTAACAGAAGGTTAATCAAATTTAGCTCAACCACATACCAAAGACAATATATAGCCCTCAACATGATTCTCGGTCTAAAAATAGTATGCATTTGTGGCATCTATATGTGCTATTTATTTGTTTACAATGGGCCTTTAAATAAAAAAACCCACAAAAACAAAAAGCTTGAGCCAGGGTATCAGCTGTTATCTCTTTGGCCTGATACATTTGCAATGATTTTTATGGAAGAAAACACTGGGCCAAACCACTACTGTTCCTCCATTTCTGACAAGTAATGTGATACACAGTGAAATCCTGTCCCTTCTCATTGATAGTTTTCTAGGTCTCTACTATCACAGCTTTTATGAAAATAGAGGAAAATTCTGTGTAATGAATCTTTAAGCCAATAAGAAGATATTACAAACAAAAATTGTGTCTAAAAGCATGAAGATAATAGGCTCATAAAAAAATTTCATGCCTTGATATTTTTGTTGAAGAAGGAAAGAGAGGTCACAAAAATTGTGCCTGTAGAAGGAAGAGGGCCGTGGGTAACAACTAAATAACGCATGTGCTTTGGTTTAATCAAAAGTAAACACTGTATATCGATCCTCAGCAGTCTTCTGCAGTAAACTATTCTAACATCCCAGCAGCTACACACAGCCTTCTGTCCCAAACCACTCCCAGCAGCTTTACTGATGGAGCTCTTCTGTTCTCTATCCTATCTCCTCCTTTGCTGGCAGAAAAACAAAGGCAACACGGCAAACAACTTCATTTTGAATCTAACGTTTCTGTTAGAGTAATTTAATTCTGGGACCTTATAATCCTCAGAAAATAAAAATTGAAACACTTGAAAAATACAGAATGGTGATGTACTACTCTATGATGTACTACTCTAATTGCTACTCTAATCACAGGGGTCCCTACAAAGAGGTCCCAAGTACAGCTCGTTATGATCATAAATATCACTCTGGTTAAAACCTGTCTCTAACCTGCTGTACACTTCACCTCAAAATGACAAAAACATTTTCATTTTACAGTCACTATGTTTGAGTCAACCCTTAAAATATGATTAAATGGAAAATGGGAATTTGCTAACAAATATTGTTGGCTAAATCTTATACCATATACCAATGCTGTGCTTTCAAATACTTTTTTCCCCCTCCAAATAAATACTGAGATAAATTTTCCTATCTCTTTATGTATCTCGCCATTGATTGGAGTCTCTAATATAAGCCTATTCTCTACCCAGTTACCAACCATGTATTAAAGAATTAACCACAACTGTTAAGGTCACATCAGGTCAACTTTAAAGTGATAAAACCTTAATGGACTAAGGGATCACGAATGTAACAAAATCTCTTATTTTTTCCAATTTTGTTTTCTACATCTCTGGAGAAATACTTCAAACTTCACTAAGAAATACATATCCAAATATACTGATCTTATCATATTATTTCAAATATAGGTAGTTGAATTGTAAATCCAATTGATATAATATTTCCAAAAATAAATCATATTAAATAAATCATGCTGTGGATCTTAGAAATATTGTGCAAATCTGCAATCCTAATATGTACATATGTTATTAATCCCAGGGGGTTTTAAACAAAAAGAACCTTGTGTTGCTGTGTTTGTTAACATATTTAATAATTTATGATATAATAAATTACCCCTCTTTTGTTCATTAAGTCTTAGCTAAAAGCTGGCTAGAAAACCAGTTGCTCTAATCTCTCTAATCTCAACAAGTGATTTTGTTTCCTCAGTATCTAACTGGCAGAGATGTTCTAGCTAATACTTTTGGCATTTTAAGGTGTTATGCTCTTATAGCTATTTTGTACAAGAACTTTAAAACCAGTAAAGATATTAATTAGACAGTATTTTAGTTCTGCAGAAAGAAATAGTACTTTTTGGGAAAAAAAGTTCCTGTTTGGAAAGAGCCTATTTCTCCTCTTAGCTTTCATCCTGCCAACCTTTGTTTCCTTCTCTAGTTCCTCTGTTTCTCTTAAAATCTCCCAGGATGTCACTAGAGAGGTTTCTGAAATGTGGCTTTGGTTATGATGTGTTAATGTCTCATAGAATCTACAATTTATTTCTTAACAAAATCTGTCTTTTCCCCGTGGAGGTTAGATCTCTGCTATTGACCTCACCCCTTCTATTTTTCCAAACCAAAAGCACAAATGATGGAGTTAAATTCTGGTTTTATTTTTTTTTTAAATGCCACCTTAACCTCTTGCTATTCTTATCAGTAAAACCACAAAATTTATGGAAACGGACTGACTTCGATAGATCATTTTTTTTCAAAATCCCCATAACATTTTTCATAGGCTCACTGTTTTGCCTCTGTTTCAATACTCTTGATTCAACATTAGTGTTAAACACTTTCATTTTCTATATTGATATTTCTATTTTTTGCCTTCCACTAGTCACATTTGTCCTGTCTTTCATTTTGCCTTATTTATCCCACAACACTGCCTGTCTCAATGCTTAAAATCTTCAGGTATTTCTTCCGTCTCACAAGTAATACTTCTGCAGAATTCCTTCAACACAGACCTTTTATTTCCAGCCAGCTAAGCCCTTCTGATTTCCCTTGTGCAAATGTCTTAATTAAAATCATATACAGCCCATGTAACTCAGTATAGAACTATGTTATTCTTGCTCTGTGTATACCTGGTGCAGGACAGCTGGGCTGTTGTCACATGGAGGAGCACAATCCGCTAGCAAGTTGGGAAAGGAGATCGGAGTGAACGAGCAGGTGAGTGGGCAAGCAATCCGCAACCTCCCTGATGGTGCTGAGCAGCGGGACACGAGGCAACGGGCGGAAACTGAGGCACAGAAGGTTCCAGCAGAACTGAGGAAGAATTTCTTTGCTGTGCAGTGAGCGAGCACTGGAACAGGCTGCCCAGGGAGGGCGTGGCGTCTCCCTCACTGGAGATATTCCAGAACCATCTGGACTCAATCCTGTGCCATGTGCTCGGGGATGACCCTGATTGAGCTGGGAGGGTGGACCAGATGACCCCACTGTGATCCCTTCCAACCTGACCCGTTCTGTATCTCTCAGACTTTGTGAGAGACGAGAGTGGGAACAGGGTCATGGGTGAATGGAAGGAGGAATGCAGCAAAATCAAACTGTGTGGGGCTGAGGGACAAAAATAATGGAGGGATTCAAACCAGTGGTGGAGGACGAGGCTAAAACCAGCCGACAATCACAGAAATGTGGGTACAGGAAATGCGGAGGGGACGACAGCACCGAAGAGCTGTACAGAGGGTGGCACAGTTGCCGTCATGCCGCAAACAGGAGTTTAACGCACTGAAATGAGGGGACGCTCGCAGGACAACGTGTAGCAAGGCCAGAAGGGCTGTAATAAATATTTATTACACTAACAACTGTAACGGCCCTTCAGCCCTTTTCACCTGCCCCTCACCTGAACCCGTGGCAGCCCAGCGCCATGCCGGGTGCCAGCTGGTCCCTGCGCACGGTCCTGTCCCTGCGGGTGTCGCCCGGGCCCTGACACGGAGGGAAGGGAGGGGAGAGGGCAGGAAGGAGGGAAAGAGCGGGGGCGGGCGGCCGCCGGTTGCCCGGGCGAAGGCGACGCCACAGCGGCCTCAGCGCGGACAAAATGTCGGCGGTCGGCGCGGCCCGGCGGGGCGGGGATCTGCCCGGGGTAAGGCGGCGGCTCGGGCTGGGCTCGGACTCGGGGCAGCGGGGCCCTGCCGAGCCCGCCCCGCTCACTATCGCATCCTCCCCGCAGGTGCGGAGAGCGGCCGGCAGCCCCCCGGCGTTCGCGGGGCCCGGCGCGCTGAGCGGAGCATGGCTGGCCAAGGAGGAGCAGTACAAGTAAGGAGGCCCTGCCCCGCTGGGACCATCGCACAGTCGGTCCCCTGTACCCGGGTGCCGCGGCTCGGTTCCCGCAGAGGGCGGATGGCACTGCCCGGGGCCGCGGCACAGCGTCCAGCGCCGCTGGACACCGCCGCCTCAGGCAGGCTCTAGGCCCGGACACGAGGTTCTTCTGCACTTCGAACACTGACTTGAGTTCTAAATTATGACCATAAAAAAGCTTAAGCCTGTTAAAAACAGTTTAAGAGCTGTAAAGGTTTTAAATGGAAGCCCTGGCCCTGTTACCTGTTACCGCTCAGCCCCTGTGAATGGTGAGGGCGCACAGAGAGCTGTGTCTCAAACTCTGGCAGTCACAGCACCAGGGGCTGTGTGTGAACATGCAGGAACACCACACTACTGTAACCTGTACATCCATATAGCAACACATCTTAAATTACATGATAAGCAAGGTAGTCGTACATGAGTCCTTCCCCAGCCCCTGCTGCTGGGTATACTGAAGGGAAGGATTGTGTTAAACACAGAAAACCTTTAGGAAATAAAGACATACAATGTGTACAAGAAATGGCATGTCCAAAACCAAAGACATCCTTCACCTCTCCCAATTATAGTCTAAACCTTGCTGTTTAATGGGTATACGTGTTTCATTACTATTGATTTGGCTGAAACACAGAAAATTGTTGAACCACCATTTTGTTAATAGCCTGAAGCGTATTTCAGCATTCCTTTGTAGGAATCATTAAAATTTCACTTAGTTCAGGCAAAAATACTGTCATGCTCACGTTTATTCCTTTTAAATCTTTCAAAAACTCAGTGACAAACATTCTTACTCTTTCAGGCGACTGAATGCAGAATTAGAAGCCAAAACAGAAAAACTGGTGCGTCAGGCTGAAGAACTAATGGTGAGTAGGTTATGCAGACTGTTATGTAATTTAGTCTGGATTCACATGCACACAGGGCTGAGCTTCAAAAGAAATTTAGACCATGACTACTAAAAGCATGTTGCTTTCAAACGCAAGGTAAGTTTTAATTTATTTCTTTTCAAAGTTATAAACTTGTATTAAAAACACATTCAAAAATAGTTTCTATATGATTTCATCAGCTAGGTTTTCACACAGCTGCCTACAGCATTTGTGCAGATACATTCATAAAACCACATAAAAAACTTGTTTAGTTGTTTAAGAAAAGTATCTGTAGGTGGTTTGATGCCTTAAATACTAAAAATTAGTGTTTGAAAACCAGATACTGTTACAGTAACGGCCTAGTGAAATAGGATCTACATTGTTCAAGCTGAAAGAGATACAAAGAATAAACAACATAAATAGAAAACATAAACTTAGTAAGAAGGAAACTTTCTCAAAACAGAAAAAGTTCCTGTTTATTATCGGTATTATCATTTAACATTGGTGTGGCTGTGTACCAAGAGCCAAGACTTTATATGAAAGTTGGACAAATGAATAAAAAGGGAATGGGGCAGGTATGGTTTATACCCAAAACAGTTTGAAGAAGGTGTTCTGCATGTTAGAAATATTCATTGTAAGTACACTCATTCAAATAAACAAGGCTTAAAAAGCAAATTACTAAGTATTCTGGAAAGCTGTACTTGTATGCACTTTTCCTACTGTTGAAACTTCAATTTTATGGCCTGTGAAAAGATATTCTTCTCTTGAGCAGTGACAAGCTGAGGCTAAATGCTTGGCATTTGAACAGGAGCAGATGAAATGGCCAAAATAGCATCTAGTCTCTTTCCTTTAGAAAACAGCAACAACAAAACCACTGTTTTTTTCTTCTCTAAATATAGCAGAAGATGAAATATTCTTAGGACACTTAATATACCACATGGCACTGCCAGATTGCACAGATACACATTTAACAACAAAATAGCGACGGCATTTTCATTTTTAAACATCTTTTCCTGTGTTTCAAAAGTTCTTTCCCACAGTAGACTATAGTTTCCATTCTTTTCCATAGTAGACTGTAGTTACTGTGATTTGTGATTTACAGATAGGTAATTCATCTTTAATGGATTATATTCCCCCAAAATCAACTAGTTTTTTTTTCTTTTCTTAATGAAGAAAGGCCAACAGAAGATACTGTCTCAGCCAGTTTCAGTACGGAGTAAGTCACCTGAAGATGACAGACAGAGGTATGTGCTTTGCAACTACTGTGTATAAATGGTGAGGGACCTCACACTGATCCTGCACACCTTGTGTCCTAATCTTGCTCCTGTTTTATCTGTCTTTGCTGCATACTGCGTTGGTGGAGTCTTACATTTTTCTCCTATTATTTAAAAGAAAGTGATCCTAAGCAAGTGTTGTTCCTTGTTATTTCAAGGAAGGCTTAATTTTGCTGGAATGTTCTATCTAAGATACTAAGTAGTGCTGACCTTTGTAAAAGAGCAAGGTAAGGTAACAGGTTTCATTACAGTACCAAACAGTAGGCACTTGGCAGTGGATGGTTTTTAACAGTTCAGCTGACAAAGTGAAGGAATAGATACTGGTTCACATTTAACTTGGCCTAAGTGTTCCTGGAACAGGAAATGCCTGATGAAAACAAACACAAAACCCTAAGACAGGCAAACATTGAGCTGCCACCCTCTGGAATGTGGATACCATTACAGTGCTGGGGCCCGCATTGGGCCTGGATGATCACAACCTGAGTGTTCAAACCCCTCAGCTCAGGAGTGGGGACACGGCTGTGTTCCCTTAGTCATTCAGGGGCATTAATATTTCCTTAGTTGTTCAAGGGTTTGTATATTGGTAGTATGGGAAATGGGTGAATTTAAGATAGACTAATACACAGTTTATCAAGGATCTGATCTGTAGGTTCCTGAATTTATGATGCCACTAATCTGGATAAGAAAAATACAGGAACAGACTACAAAATGCTTCAAATGTTAAGGTGCAGTTGGGAAACTTTTCAAATAGTGTATATGAAAGTCTGATAAAGATGATCAGATAGTTACTTTTGTGCAGAATAAAAGCAAAGACATTGAGTTTTTTCTGAAAGTAAAAGGGGTTTTCAGTACACAAAAGGTGTGACAGCAAGTCAGCTTCTGTGATAGAAGTCTGACTACCAGCAAAAGTTTACTACTACAATTAAAATTATTCCGGACCTATTTTAAAGCCATAGCTGAGGGTGTGAGGGGCAAGAAATTTAATGTGTTATCCATCAGTTTAATCATCCTTTTAAAACAAATTCTGGATCTCACTTTAGTTTTATGTTCTGTTAGATGGATTTTGAACATTAGACAGAGAATTTTTAAGAACTTCAAACTGGAGTTGAGTTTTAGGGCTGCTTTATTAAGGAATGTGATTGGAAGATTCAGCCCCACAAAGGGAATTATTGGCTTTGATGGTACACATTAGAAATAAATTGAAGTGTTGGAAGAATTAAAAAAAAGAAACAAAAAGGACAATTAGCATGTCAGAGTATCAACTGACCTACCAATTACCAACTTAAATTAAAACACCTTAAAACCACCACAGTCTGCTAAACATAATGTTCTTGTAAAGATTTACATGAGAGTAGATTGGAAATCGCATGCTGTAGTGAAAAAAATTAGAAATGTGTGCTAGGAATTAGGCACACTGATTATCCATGAATGAACACTGAGGCCATTCAATTAGATTAGTTCCAAGTATTTAATATTTAATTAAAAATTCTTTTCTTTCTAAATTGTGCAAGCAGATAGACCTTAAATCTAAAGGAAGCACTTGAGATATTTTTGAAATATCTCGCTGAAATTTCTATTGATTCATTTAAGGAGAACGAACACTAAAGCAACTGGAAAGAAAGGGAGGAACTGAAGCAAAGAAAGAGGTGGTATCGAGGGGAAAAAATGACAGGCTGAAAGGAAAAAAGAAATGAGTAAGCAAAATAGAAAGAAATACAACAAATATTTAAGTCACTCTCCAAGCCAGCGTATATTTTAAATGAAGTTGTTCTGGAGTTCTTTCAGCATATTTTCTGCAGGGAAATTTGAATTACTTAGCAACAGAGCAGCTCCGCCGAGAGCGCACTGCAATGAGCTTTTGTTTACACTTTCCCTCTCCAGCCATCGCGCGGCTGGCGGCGCTGGGCCGGGCCGCGCATGGGCAGCCACGGCGCGGGCTGGGGCTGGGGCTG
>VZTD01004788.1:1856827-1938857 GCA_013397725.1 Rhagologus leucostigma | reverse complement strand
CTTTTTTTCTTCCTCTTTTCTTTCTTTCATAATGTAGTGAGCCCATCCAGTAAAGCCTTTACAGGTCAGGGGAAAATCTCCTAAATTTTGTGACCATAGCAGAAAAGCTTTTATTTCTTTTGCATTTAACAAGCTGATGCATCCCCATGTGCTTGCTGCATTTTCGAAGATTTGTCACCTTCAGTCTCAGATTTTAGCAGTGCCACTGCAGGGCAATTGTCTGAAACAAAAAAACTCACCCATTGAAACTAAAGATAGTTTTACTACCAATAATCCTTGTTTCTCTAGAGTACATCAAGTGCAGGCTATGCTTTTACTCAAGGAACTCTCATTGAATAAAAATATTAAATGCACTTTTACTTGTACTGCTTTTGCCCATCCTGGTTTGTTATGCTATTACAAAAGTTATTGCAACACACCTTTACTTTCCATTGAGTTCCAGCCCTTATGCATCTGTTCCACTCACCACTAAAACTGCTTTGATGTCAAAATAGACTGTGCTATCCTGGTCCAATATGAACAGCATTTTCCTATACATCTACAGTAGGCTATATTACACCCATCTCTGGGCATGGAATAGCACCTTCTCCAAAGAAGACACTTCCTAGCACTTCTCAATGAATAATCTCAGACTCGTTGAAAAATGGATCTCTAAGGAATGTGCTTATGCAGGTTCCCAGGTGAGCTCTCAAAATCAGTAAATCCCCATTTGCTTATTGGGAAAATGGCGAAATTCGGTAATTTTGCATAGATTAGACGTCTAAGCTAAAATGACTATAGTGTTGAGGAACTGGACAGGGAAGTCATATGCTTCATGGCCAATTCCTGTTGAATCCCATATTTTTAGGCAAGCTGTAGGATCATCCTTTAACTTTTGGAAATAGATCCAATGTCATTACAAGCTGACCCACCAGTGGGGATTTCACAGGAGTCTCTGTAGTTCCAGCAAAGCCAGATGCAAAGGCTGTGCATGTCAAATGTTTTACCTGACAGTCACAAAGGTGATCCCAAGGGCATCTGCACTGCCCTTGTCGAGATGATGTGTCAAGGTCAGAACTGTGGAAAAGAGTCTCCACTCTGCTGGATTTTGTAGGTTTCACTCTGATTCCCCACAATATTTTGCCATAATTTTTTCCATTTAATACCAGTGGGATAAATGGAGAAGAACAATCAGTCCACACTGCACTGTCGGTGCACTTATTAGAGAAACAGGAAGCTCTTTGGTTTCCAACCTCTCTCAAAGACTGCAATAAACAGTCTACCAAATGGTGAATGCTTTGTTCAGTATTTAGCTTATATAGAGACTATTTAAGATTTAGGCAGTTTTACAGATTTTGTCTTAAGTCTCTTAGTGAGCCCAAAGTAAATCTTATGAAAAATTCCTCCATGAGGAAAAAAAAAAAGATAGGAAAGAAAATAAGAATTGATACGCATGAAATAGTTTCCAGAAATATATATATTGTTCTCAGTCCTTAAGTGTTAGCTTTGAGTTGAACTACCTCTCAAAAAAGGTACTAGCACAGAAATGGTAACTTAAGTACAATGAAGCATCAAGGAAAATATCTGCAGAGTGTGAGTTTATCTTGCAAAGACAACATTGCTACTAGTGTGCAAAACAAAGTGTGATCCATGGGGTCAAGACAGAAGTTGCCTTAGCTCTAAATAGCCCGGCAGTGTAACAAGCTAAGCTTGCTGTCTGCCAAGAAATACCTGGCCAATACAGTCTAATATCCTTTCTTGTTTTCTTTTGGACATATTTTTGTAATTGCTTGTCCTCAGGTACAAAGATGCTTACAGGAAGTCATTAATCTTTCATGAGACTATTCTACCATTTCTTGATTCAGAACAATAAAAGCTTGGAAAGGCATGCATTCTCATGTCACTGTCTACTTCAAGGGAAAGGAAGTTTTAATGGAAGATAAATCTGATCAAATGATAGCAAGAGATAATGATATAACTATGTTAAAAAGAGTAGTGTAACAGAGCAAAAGAAAAAGCCCTTGAACTTCACTCTTTTTTCCTCTGGTACAAGACCAGATGGGCTTCACACAATATTACAACAGAAAAAGATGTGATCAACCCAGGGTTTTTCATTCTCCTTTTCCTCACAGCCCCTCCCCCCACTTTTCCTCCAGATACGGGAGATAAAAACACTTCTTGTTTGCTATCTGAAGCAGGTGTGGTTGAGCTAAATGTAGAGAAGATGTCCAGCTGGAGGGACCCATCAGCCAGCTGCCCAGTGCAGCCTGCTCAGATAAATACCACCTGTTTCTAAAGAGCAGGGGGAGAGAGGGGCAGGAAAGTAAAACAAACCTAACGGTCACAGAGCTGAAACCTGCTGATCCTCTCATTATTGTGTAGGTGCTTTTGTAGCTGGTTAGTCCCCAAGCTCAGCATAGAACTCACAGAAATGAGCATCTGCAATGTGCTTAATTTGAGTCTGGACTATGATAGGACAGTTTCAGACAATCAGGGGAAATAACTGATTCTCATAGCACACACATGCAGAATGACAAACACCATCCAGGAGGAACAGGAGAGGATCCACAAAACACAGGGTTTTACGGGCGCTTTCTAAATCAAGGCCATGTTGAAGGAAAGTTTAGCTAATAAAATTGAAATCATGAGAGCACTGAGATTATTTATATTCCTTTTGAGCTGAAAATGTAGTTTCGACCTCACTGTGCATCAGTAATAAAACACAAAAAGTTGCCATCCCTAAAAATAACAGCTTGCTTTTCTAAATCAGTCTGTACAAAATGTCCTGTTCTTTTATTTAGAGCATCTTACAGATGTGGTAATCTCTTGAACATTATTTGATCTGAAAGCAATTATTAAGCAGTGATTACAACACATCTGTACTGCTTATAGCTGTATATGATTCATTTGACTAAGACAGACTGTTTCCTAACGCTGTGAGACATTTCTCTTTCTGCTCAAATAGCCCTGAGGCAAACAACATTTTTTTTTCTTAGCAGCAGTGAAGCCCTGTGAATGTTCACAATCACTAGATTGTGCTCACAAAGCTAGTTTGAATAGGACTGGAGAGGAATAATTACCCTTTTGAAATGTCTTTGTCCCCTTTGTTGCCAATATTGTAGATGAAATTAGCCCTAACTTAGGAAAGCATCATGGTCCTGTGCTTAGCATTAACCTGAGCCTGAAAACGTGAACCCTCTTCCACGCCTGCTGCTCTGCATGGCCTGTGTGACCTTCAGTAATTCATTTGCTCTTTTTCTGCCTCAGTTCCCCACGTATGAAATAGATATCCAGCTATAGCAAAGGGAACTTCATTCATAGTCTGGATCTCATCTTAGAAAACTGACAGAAAATAAATGAGAACAAATACGAAGTCCAAGGGTTTGAAAGTTCGAAAGGAAGGTACAGATTTTGCAGGACCATGGTTTCAACTGCACTTCCTCAGCTATTTGTAACACAGAGGTTTCACAGAAGTGGTTGACGTTTTTTTATATATATTGTTTAGTGAGCATATATTTAAAAAATTGGTTTTGTGCAACAACAGCTACATATCTAGGGTGTAATTTATTTAAAGTAAATGTCTTTATTTAGTAAATTTTGCAACGGCAGATTTTTGGAAAGTTTATCTTTTTACACTCTTTCAAGTATTACCTTCTGTGGAGAGTTAAAACCCATCTCCAGCTTTGCCTGTGTACGATGCAAATGTTCTGCATCTGTGCAAGACGCTTTTAGGCACATTCCTGGGAGGTGTCACCTACAGCTTTCTGTGCTCAGTTAGCATCAGAAAGTCATGGAATGAGAGGTGCTAGAGAAGAGTGAGCACAGTTTTTGTAAAGGAATGTCATGGATCAAAAAAACTATTACAGCATTTCAAATGACTGCCCTAACACTGGCATAAACAAGAGTAATAGAAGCAGAAATTAGTACTAAAAAGTCATTTTCACAGCAAAGAAGGTCACCAGAGATGTTCCCAGGGTTCTGTTCAAAGACAGGTGTCACTCAGTGTCACTCCTAGACAGTGAGGAGGAAAAGGGGAGGCAAGGTCTTCTCGCCATCATACAGCTGCATGAACAGTTTGCCCACATCTTTCGCCTTCTCAGACAGGATATTTTAGAAGGGAAAAAGATTCAGAGAAAAGTAACAAAGACACTCAAAGGGAGAGGAGAGCTCCCAGGCAGGAATCAGTAAGGACTTTTCTGCCTGGAAAAGGCATCTGAGGCAGACTGTGATCAAGGTCTGCAAAACAAAGAGCAGCAGGACACAGATACAGATCAACTGCTCCTTGTCTCTTCCTAACCACAGTCTAAAAGGCATCAAACGAAATTAGTAGGTGGCAGCTTTAAAGCAGACAAGAGGTTTATAGGTGTACATACACAACAAATAGGTAAACTTTGGAAGTTCCTCCTACCACATGTAGTGAAAGATAAGAGCTTGCTTAGGATTTAAGTGAAGCCTTTGGACCCCAGGGTCCCTTGCACAAATCTCACAGAATATTTGTAACAGTTCCTTGGTTTTCTTTTCCCTTTTTGCTAGGTTTTATGTAATTACATTAAATTATGCTTTATTAGCTGCACTGCCGAGCCATGCCAGTTTGGTAGCATAGTGTAGTACCTTTTCCTCCACCTCAAAAATGGAATTAATGGGGAAGATCTTGATTTTGCTAATTATTAATAATAATAATAGTGAATTACATATAATTTCTGAATATGAAAGACACATAAATCCTTTCTGCATTGCAACTGCCTTGACTTGCTAAACTGTCCATGTCAGCTTTTTTAAAAAAATGAGCTGTTTTCTGTGGGACACATTTGTGAGTGACACTGTTATGTTTTCATTTCTCTGTGAGGAGAGTGATCCATTTCCCATTATTGATTATGTGTATATATACATATATGCAGTAAAAATACAGCTTTTACTCTCCTAACTCTTTTTAAAGTCATTGACTTAACCACTAATTTTGGCTGTATGAAAGCTAGTGACCAAGATTCTAGTCTAATTCTTACCATCCAAATAAATAATACACTTCAACTGGAATAGTGCGTTTTCCTTTCTGTTTGACCTGTGGCATGGCATAAAGGGAATTCTTTATACACTAATAGTGGCTTCATCTTTCTGCTTTGTAAAAAAAATATTTCCTAGAACTATGGCCCAATAGTCTGAGGCCTTCTTGCATGTCACTTTATCTATGTAATCTGACCATGTACTTCAGTTAATGTCTGTCCCATTTCTGTGACCCACTTACTTTACTAATGTTTGTAAAATAATGACTTTAGGTAACAATCAGCAGCAGTTGCATATAAATGACTTTAAAAAAAAAAAAAAAAGAAAACCTTATAGAAGTTTACTATTGGCTTATTTTATTCCTAAGGGCCAAGGGCTAGATGTCGTGATACCATATATGCTGAAGGAATTTGTTTTGTATTTGAGAGATCTTTAAATTACATCCTTTGGATTACCCTTTAAAATACAGGCTTTGTTTTAATACACACAAAAAATAAATAGATCAAAAAATGCACGAACAAAGGTTATTTTATTTTATTAGAAAATACAGAAATGTAAAAGATCTACTATACTACTATGCTGCTTTCTAATTACTGTTATTCTGATGTTTTTATTGTTTTTATTCACTTTCCCATGTGGGACCCTTGGTTCCTTTTAATCATGTGTGCCCGGAACAAAAAGCCCCAAACTCTGAACACGATTGACTTTCTTGACCATCTCCACTGTAGTCCAGTTGTTGTCTGTCTTTCAGTCAGCTCTGGGTCTGGCCAGTATCTTACAGGTTAAACAGAAATAAAAACAATGGCAAATAATGCGAAAAAGTTTTATTACTATTTTTTTTATTATTATTATTATTATTATTGTTGTTGTTATTGTTATTATTATTACTATTATTACTATTATTACTATTATTACTATTATTACTGTCACTATTAATATTAATACATTCAAATTCATTGTCTTAAGGGGAAAATAAGTTGGTCTGGTTTACTATTTTTACATATGCCAGAGAATCTTATAAAATACTGGCTCACTGAGACGTAGTAGCTGGTTTCACAACATGGAATGTGTCAACTTCTGCACTTGAAGTGTACATATGACATCTGAATTAAACCTTTCCAGTTCAGAGACAGCTTATGACACAAGTAAAATGGGTTGAGTTTTTTTGTTCCTTAAGGTACCACTCCTCAGTACAAGAAAGATATGGACTTAGTGGAGAAAGTCCAAATACAAGGCCACAAAAATGATGAAGGGGCTGGAGCATCTCTCCTATGAGGAGACAGAGAGCTGGGACTGTTCAGCGTGAAAAAGAGAAAGGCTCAAGGAATTTCATTGATGTATATAAATACCTGAAGGGAGGGTGCAAAGAGGACTCTTTCCAGTCCAGTGACAGAATCGCAGGCAATGGGCACAAACCAAAATCCCTCTGACCTTCAGGAAACACGTTTTCAGAGTGAGGATGACCAAGCACTGGCACAGGCTGCCCAAGGAGATTGTGGAGTCTCCATCCTTAGAGACACTCAAAAGCCTTTTGAACACCGTGCTGGGCAGCTGGCTCTAGGTGGCCCTGACTGAGCAGGGGGTTGGACCAGGTGACCTCCAGAGGCCCGTTTCCACATCAGCCATACTGTGATTCTGTAAAAGTTGAAAGAATTACAGACCTTTGTAAGGATTTTAATCAATTCTTCCCTTATTATATAGTAAATTAATAGTTTTCCCTGGAATTTATAGATTGGAAAACAGTGATCTATAATGATAAAATACCAGCCAACCTGCAGCAAAGTCAGGAATGGCATCCATCACCTCTGAGTCTGAGGACAGTGCCTTGTCCATCAGGTCAAACTGGTGTGAACACCAGCCAGAGCAATGGAGGATGGTGCTTGCCAACCATGTATATCAATAGCATGGATGATGAAAAAAGCCTCAGCCTAACAAGAGATGAAGCTCAGTCTAAGATGAGCTGATCTGTTTTCAAAGAGGATATTTTGTTCCCTATGTGTTCAAAGAATGCCTGTGCTGGTATTTATGCACTGTAAAGCCACAAGAGCGCAAGTGAAAATACATTGGTTTTCATTTTAATGTCCTGTCATTTAAATGTTGCATTCCATTCCTGTGGGTTCTACCAAATTAAGACAAAACACCACTAAGTAAAGAAATGGAACAGAAATGTGTGTTAATCACAGTAAGCTAAACGTATCGATAAAGCAAAACTTGAAATACACTAAGGTTGTTTTGGTTTTTTTTTGTTCAGATAAATCACTTTCTAAAACGAAGCAGTAGTTAATTATAAACATGTAGAAGTCTGTGATGGGTGGCAACACCATGTAGCAGAAAAAATGTAAATTATTAGAAAGTCCATTAAGTTATTTGCTTCAATGCTTCTCAAGAAAATAATGTGGCACTTATGATCCATTCATTGTGAAGTTCTTTGTGCTTGGTTTACATCTTTTCATTGCTGACTTCATGCGAAAGCTGTGTTACTAACTGGCATGTCAGCCCCTACATTTGGTACGTGTCACACAGCTGGACTATTTGTTCTGAATGTTCTTTGTAAATTTAGGCTGTTTTCGTAGAAAACCATTTCTGAATTGACACTAGCTTTCTCTGAAGAGATCTTTCTGGTTTCTGAATGGTTTCAAGTATAATTGAGACCCCCCAAACCCAGTCTTTTCACCAGCCCCCTACCAAAAATACATTTTTGATAAGAACTTCTAGACAAATGAGCCCTAATTCCAGGCTGATAATTCTGCACTATAGTCACTGAAAAAAAATCTGTGCATGCATCCAGCTGCCTGATCCTAGCAGATTGCTCCCATCTGACACGGAAATTGTGCCTATATTACAAGAGGGGGCAGATGCAACCATGGCCAGACATACCTGGTGCAGTTTAGATTTAACTAGTTTGGGTAACCTGGAAGCCAAGTCCAAGAAAATTGTGCTGCTGTGAGATTTATGGTCTTCCCTTAAGGAAATGATTTGAACTGCTGCATCTGTATTTCTGTTGGTGCTGTATTGGTTTGATCAAAAGTGGTTGATCAGAAAGTCCTCTGTGCTACATATCTAAGTGTTCAGAGTTCCTTTACAAATACTACGGTAAGAAGAAGAGGTAACGCTAATTCATGGGAGGCCTAGTTCAGGCCTGTTTCTGGATTTAAGTGGTCAGGGTAATGTCAGATCATATGGCTTGCAGTCAGTACCTGATTTCTGCAGAGAAGAAGCAGTAAGTTCTTGTTTAAGCCAATATGTTCTTTTTAAATCACCGTAGCAATTGAAATCTTTCACCAAGGAGAAAACAGGCAACAAATTGTCCCATTCTTTTTCCTGGTCCTTGTGGTAGAGTGAGTTGCCTGATCTTTAGCAGAGATGTTGCTGGAGTATATCACAGTGTGGAAAGGTGAAATGTGTCTAGCACAAGGCAGGGTAATCCATTCCAGACTCATGTGTAATGCAGGGGAAACAGGTGCAAACAATTGAGCTCGCTGTCAGTAAGCCACGGTGATAGCTTTTGATATCTTAATCATTAGTTGATCCATGTGCAACATTGGCAACATCACTGTCATAGCTGACTGCCTTCTGCACATCTGTAAACCTTTTCTGGGTGCTTCTTGATGTGTGTGTGAGACCACGAAGTCCTGACATCATGAGAAACTAAATTGGGCATGATTGCTGTCATTTCCGTTTTCCTGCTAGGAAACCAGAGAGTTGACAAATGTCAATAACTGCTAATAGCTCACTACTGTTTGTCAGATGCCACACAGGACAGGTGTGAAGAGAAAGCAGTGTGTTTCTCCGAGCACCACTCAGCAACCAAGTCATTTGTGAGATGGCTATCTAATTGCTTTTGCAGATAAAGAGGTTGCTGTTTCTTCACTTCATGACCCCCTGGTAAACATTCAGCATTAAGCATATTCCCACTGTATCTACTGACCTCCAGCAAACTGCGCTGCAGATTTGCTTACAGGTAATAACAATAGTTTGAAAATAAGTTTAGCCCATAGAATAGCTTTATGTGTAATGCTATCAGCCAACGAATTAGCCACTTCCTCTCTATTTTCCTGCAGAAAACATTAACACAATTATATACAACTAATTTATGATCTTCCCACAAAACATGACACTGAAACTAATGGCACAGGCTGCTGTGGTGGATGCTTCTGTTTCTACCTCCATGAAGTTATGTCAGCTTGAGGACAGAAGGTTTTTACAGAGTTCAATAAGATCTGTGTATTCTGCCTTATTTTAAATTTCAATTTAATTTTGAAACAATAAAATGGGGTTTGTAGCTCTACAACGGGGTTTTTAATACATTTTTTGTGTTCACAGAAGGTTTTCAAGTGAAAATTGTGTTGTCTCAGAGGAAAGGCTGGTTCATGCAAAAAAATACGTATGTTTGTTCGTGCAAAAACATATAGAGTCAATGCTCTATATGTTCCATTAGTTTCATCAAGAGTTGTTTTGGATCTCTATTTTACATTATGAGAGTGAATATTTTGCCTGGCTATGAGATACATTTCAGTCACCATTGAGTCAATTAATTCTTAAATGGTTTTGAAGCATTTTTTGAGAATAATACCATTTCAGGTCTGACATGCAATCTTTTATTTCGTACTACTATATGACTGCAACATGTTTAGCCAAGCTTCTCCTACTTTCACTGCATATTTCTTCTTGCACACTTATTAACTTCTCCAAGAAACCAGACTAAAGTAGTTTCTTGAAGCATTTGATTTTCACCACTGTTTGATCCTCTATGACTCACTGATTTACCTGAGGTAGGTAATCCCAGGCACTTATCTTCTAAAAAACACCACAGTGAAGGGTTCCATGAAGATCTTGTATTTTCTGCCAGGAAATCCTTTCAGAAGACTGAGTTTTCATAAAATGTCTAGAGAGTTTCTGTGTTCTGGACAAAGTATAACAAAGTTATGGCAAATATGGTTTGTAGATCAGACTCAAAAGTAAAATTTCCTTCTCTATCTATTCACCAACAAAAGAAGTAGATGGGCAGATAAAATCTATAACGGTTTTCCCCTGTCATCAAAAGTAATCAGAAAATACAGAGAAATTATCCAGTCCAATTCCTTGTTAAAAGTGGCAAAATCAAAAAAGCATTCATTTCATGTTGCCAGGCCATTTTTCATCTTAATACCCACTGCATCCTCATTTCAAAGGTGTCATGATAGCTGGTTCTGTTTATGATTACATAGGATATTTTATTTCACTTGTTTCAGGACCAGTGTACACTGATGATAAGGAACACGTGTGCTTCACTTAGGAATTAATAACAGAACAAACTTAATTCTAATAATGAAGGTGAGAAAGAGCCAGTGAGTGTTGGTACCTCACCTTCTCTGTCCATGTAATATCATAGCAAAGAATGACCAAAATTCCTATGGCCATACACAATTTATCTATTGACATCTCCATAGTGTTACATCAGTTTTGGGGAGGAGCAGCCAGGCTTTATGAAAGAATATCCAACACAGTACTGGTGTTCTTCTCATAGAGTTTGAAATCAGAGCTGAATATGACTGTAAGCCGTTATTTAGTCTGGCCTCTTTCTCCTGGTCGAAGGAGGATCATCTAAACAGGGCTTGAGCCATGTTTTCTAGATTCTCCTAAAACCTTCCCATAAGGAAAATGTGTCTCATTTCTTTTCCTGACAGAGACTGATTAGAAAGAGATTTACCTCATGACAGCACTCAGATTCAAAGAGGGAGTTAATTATAACCCCTCCTTAGACTATATCTCTTCCCAGTTTATAAAACCAGATGGAATACCTTTGAGTTTTAGAATCGATAACCCTTAGAATTTTAGGTTGCAAGAGGTGGGCACTTAGGTTTCCATATATGTTATAAGACACTTATTTTTATACATATGTATATGTAGACATTATATATATATTCATTTTATATATATATATGTTTACAGGTATGTATAATCAAATTTATTTGTGTGTGATAAGAAGTAGCATCTAATGCATTTCTAAAGTCACTCTCCCTGTAAATACCTATAGTTAGTGCTTCTACTTCCTCCATCTTACCTTAAATAAATAACTTATTAGGACTGAGGATATATGTAATTTTTACAATTGATAAGTGACTAGGTCTTTTCATATGCCAAAAACAAGCAAGTCATATCTCTAGGATAAAGAATTACAGCACCTTCTTTCATGCAGATTTCATGATCAACCAAATATGAGAGTGTTATAGGAGAGGGCGGCTGCACCCTCGTTAATACCCACAATGATCAGATGATCTCAATAATGAATTAAATGTTACTATTTTACTTCAAAAATATGCTCTTCCATTTCTAGTTTTTCCTACTTTCTATTCAGGAATTTTTCAGAGATCCTCTGTCTTGACTAGGAATCTGCAAAGTGACCTCTGTGGTCCCAAGAAGATCACAGCTTACAGTTTGAATGAAAAGCATTAACTCTGGTTTTGTTTGACAAGTTTTCAAAGGCAAAAATCTCAACACACTCTCTCTTTTTGCAAGTTACATGTTTTTATGTACTGCTATTTTTTCCCATTGGAAAGATTTAAATCCTAGTGGTAACCCTTTGGAGCACCTGGCTCAGGAGAGTAAAAGAAAGGAAAGCTTGATTTATAGAGGATGCCAGTGATTTTCATCTCGCTGTGAAACTTGGCTATGTCCATCTGATGCCTTTTAAAGCACAACCATGTGTGAAAAATAATGAATCTTTATAACTTCCTTTACCTTTTAAAACAAAAACGTAATGTATTTCTTTCAAAAGCTGATTTCTTTTCTAAGTCTTATATTTCCTTTCAAAATATATTGCTTTATATGGTATGGATCATTTAGGATGGATGCTGAGAGGTAATCCAGTAGCACATCCTTCGTGGTTCTATAATATCATAATTAAATACTAAAGCATTAGAAAAACATATCTGGACAGCATGACTGACCTTTGAAAGAAAAGCCTTGTAAGACCAGAAAGAACTTATGTAATTATATGCAAAATTATGACCGTGTAGTCAAGCCCAGCTGTTCGCAGTGACATAATGCCACGTGTGTATTCCACCTATCCGGTCACATCCGTCCTCTCCAAACCGTGCTGCAGTTTGCACCTCATCACATCTGCACTTTAGATCACTCACAGCTCCCTAGTCTGCGTCCACCAGTAGCCCACTGGCTCTCACCAGTGTGGAAATGATTCAGGAGGCACCCCAAGGCACCGGAGCTGAGGGAGCCCCAGCCTGCTGCTGAATAGGGGATTTCTCCCAAGCGTGTGGCCAGTGGAGTGTTCCTGGAGCCTCTGCTCTCTGCCAGCCCAGGGGCTGCTGGGGTAGGGCAGGAGAGAATTTGCATTCTGCAGAGAGGCAGGTGCAAATTTATGTTTGCTCCTATTTTGGCTGAAAATATGTGGCAGAGTATGAAGAGACTGCCGGCACAATGTGTGTGACAATTAAGATCCTGATATAGAGGGAGCCAGCACAGGCTGCACTGCACTACTCTGATGCTGTGGAGAGGCTGGGAGCATTGCAGGCTTGAGGATCCACAGTCAGATCTACAAATCTGACAAATAGGTTTTGGGTTGGCAGCCAGCTTTATCAGAAAAACCCAATAATTCAAACTTACAGAGTAAAGTTTTTTTGGCACATTCAGCTACATGCACCAGTAATGAGACATAATGTCTATATTAGAAGCTGAGATGGAAAGATATAAGTGATAGATCATATGTCTTCAGCATAGATTAAAATGCTTAGTCTGAAAAAGAGGCAATCAAGGCAGTAAAATGGCAATCTCCAAAATCTTGTGTGATATGACATTGAATGGGAAGTAAATGCTTGCTGTTACACACTATATTAAAATTCTGTGGCGTCAATTAAAAATATCTGGAGGCACATTCAAAATGAATAAAAGAAGCTTAGCCCTATCCATAGTAAATCCCTAGAACATAATGGATGCTGAGAGGTTACAGAGGTTTAAGCACCGACTGTACAACTCACAGGAAAAGGCTCCATTGAGGGCTATCAGAAAACCAGATATTTTGTCTGAGTAAGACCCTGAGCTGCAAACAGGCACTGAACTATTTATTTTCTCTATTCTCTTACATCTCTGTAAGCATCTGCTACTAGATGCTTCTGAAAACAGAACAGTGGACTAAATTAGCCTCTGATCTCATTGATATCTATATATTGATATATATTCTTAATTGCACTGCAGGGAAAATGGGGGGGACCAAGTAGTTTAGCAGTTAGATGGCATTTCCACCATTCTACAGTGACATCTGGCATGTGCTCAGAACAACAAAAGATTTTTTGGCATAACCAAATCTGGAGAAATTTATTTTCAATTCTCTTTCGGTCAATTCAGTCCTTTACCCAACTTCTTGACCACAGCCTTAGCATTTGGCCTATCTATATAAAGAACTTCCTCTCTACTTCATCAGCTTGCTCAACCAGGATCACCACAACTCTCCAGAAACTCCTGTGTAAACAGAAAATGCCAAATACTTCAAAATTAAGGAAGCTCCACTGTTGAACCAATAGAAAGGCTCTTGAAAATTTATCTTCAGGCCAGGCTACCACAGCCAAGCTAGGCTTCTGCAAGCACGTAAGGAATGAGAAATGATCCAAAACCTGCAAAAAGGTTGTCTTTGACTGCTATAGCCAGACTAGCCTTTACATCTGTAACTCACATTGAGGAGACTCTGGAAAGAATTAATTGTTCTGGAAGAAGCTGGATAAATCATGTTTTAAATTATTTTTGTGGGAAGGGAGCCTTTTAGTCTATTAACAAATGGCTTGCAAACTGACCCTGTATTCTATTTATGTATTAACTGAATAGTTTAATGCATTTCAGCTTTTTGTGAGTTGTTCCAAAACAGTCTGTCAATGGTTACATGAGTCATAGGTCATTGTTTCTGAGAGCCGATTGGATGACTGTAGATTTTAATAAGAAGACAAAACATGAAAAATAGCACCCAGAGAATAAAGCACTTAAAAAGGTCTGTGCCAAAAGATTAATCAATTATGGTGAATAGCTTTAGTTTTGAGAGTTAAAGACTTTTATGCTGTCTGAGCACTCAAAACACATGGGTGACATGACCTGCAAATAACAGTTACTGGATTCACCACTCCAGCTTGGACTGTTTCATACTTACAGCCACATCTATTTTATGTGATTTGGGTCAGCACATAAAGCATGTTTCTTACAAAACAAATTTTTCATTTGCTCTAAACTGTTAAACGCAGACAGTAAATGCGTGGCCTTGACCGCAGTTGATCCGAGCTGTTTCTTCTTGCTTCTCACTCAATGAAGAGCAGCTGCACAAGCAGACTAAGTTTAAGAAAGACAGAAGTCCTGTTGCAGAACCGCGCTCCTGCATCTGCTGCCATGCCTCGGGTTTCCCTCTGACGAGCCCCAGAGGTACTCACACACCACACAACAGGTGACTCGGCTCAGGAATCTCCCTCCCAGGGCCTGCTTTATGAAACCGGTGCAAACCAAACTACTCCTTTTCATCCCAGCAGGGACAAAACAGTTCTTCAGGAGCCTCATCTCCTTTGCATTACCACATTGAGCTTCTTGCCATACTTTCCCCACCCTTGATAGCTTTGGTTCTTCCTGCCCTTGATACGGGATATGGTTTTGCAATTTTTAAAGTGGCTGTTCCTTGGAGCAGTTGTGATGTCAGTGCAGGCAGTGAATTCCCTAGCCCATCTGCAAGCCCTGCCGCAGGCTGCCCTCAGGACCATGGCCTCTGCAAACACTTGCCACAGTTTGCCCCCAGGACTCTCCCGTGAGCCATGTGCCCACCTTGGAAGTTTGCAGCCATGGTACCCAATCTATTCTTCCTGTCAGCCCCTTTGACCCTATTCCTTCAGCATCCTACCGTAACTGCTTTCTGTCCTTGTGCCGGGGCTTCAGCTTGCAGGTGGTTGTTATAAGTCTTTTCCTCTTGTACACAATGAGGACACTTTTCTAACAGGTCTTTCCCACCCTGCAGAAGGCTGCAGTCACTCAATAGTTATTCAGGTTGACAAGTACAATGGGGACATCTATGTTACACGTAGTCATCTATCTAATCACCAAAGTCAGATGAGATGAAACACTTCTGAGTCTCTAAACTCTTGAGTAAAAATGTGTTTCCTGAAGGCCAAAGCAAGCACAGAGTATATACAACCTCAGGGCGCAGGGCTTTGTTCAGCATCACCAAAGCAATCCTTCATAAATCATTATCTTAAAAGCAGCAGCAATGGGTTTTAAATCCTCGTTTGAATCCTAAACATTCAGTTCCTTGGCTTAAATATTTGGTTCTTTAGCTTCTAAGCCATTAAAAAGCCTCTCTATTAACGTTTCCTTCACAATTTTTGAGGACCTATAAATTTGTTGGGGTTTCGTTTAAATTTAAAGTAACTGGATTCTCTTGAAACTCTCCCTGGGACTTTTAAGGAAAACACCAAACATCGCAACAGCAATCAGTCTTGAGAAGCAATTGCTCTGCCTTTCAGAGGCATTTAACTCTCACATAAATCACGGCATTTCAACTGATTCCTTGACTCACTATTAGTGATTCCAGAACAAAAACCAGAAATGTAGTTGAAATTTGGGCCAAATCCACCACAGACTGAAGGAAATGGTTGTGACATCACTTGCACCACAGTGAGGATCCCTGGGGCAGGTGGTGGAAAGGATGCTTGTAAGTGCAGTTAGAAACCTGGGCAGTTATACTGACTGTCAAATTTATCACTTTATTTATAACCATACCTAGACTAAATAGACTTGCTATCTTTTAAGTTGATTTTTAGTACGTGTATTGTCAGGAGCTGAATTTGAGACACAGGGAAAGAAAATTGTCAGCCCTTTCTGAAATAAGACTATTTTTGTAAAAAGTACAAGGAAACAACCTCATTAACTGTTCAGACCATTCATCTTGCACAGAATCATAGAGTCATAAAATGGTTTGGGTTGGAAGGCACCTTAAAGATCATCTAGTTCCAAACCGCCTGCCATGGGCAGTGACACCTTTCACTAGACCAGCCTGCCCAGAGTCCATCCCGCCTGGCCTGGAAGGGATGGGGTATCCACAACTTCTCTGGGCAACATGTTCTAGTGCCTCATGATCGTCCCAGCAAAGAATTTTTTCCTAATATCTAATCTAAACCTACTCTCTTTTATTCTGGATCCATTCTGCCTTGTCCTGTTACTACATGCTCTTGTAAAATGTCCCTCTCCATATTTCTTGCAGGCTCCTTTCAGGTACTAGAAGGCCACAGTTAGGTCACACCTAAGTTATCTGTTCCAGGCTGAACAAACCCACTTCTCTCAGCCTTTCCTCATAGGAGAGGTGGTCCATCCCTGTAATCATTTTGGTGGCCCTCCCTTGGACTCCAACAGATCAGTGTCCTTCCTGTGCTGGGAACACCAGAACTGAACACTGCAAAATCCTGGGCTCTTGCCAGATTCTTGCCAGTTGTACATAAAACCCTTGGGACTAACCTCACCTTTTGATGTGAAAAAGAAATCAAACACTGAGGAGGACTCTCCTCCAATCTCTTCCCATTCCATTTCACACAGAAAGACTTCATATTTTCTACATTATCCGGAATAAGTGTATTATCTCTGTGTGAGACAGATAATGGTGTGTGATTTTTTTGTGTTCATTGCTTTCAGAATATTGTGTGAGTCTATGAAACACGTGCACTGAAGTGATTTTAATTTTTAAAGGGCCTTTTATTTACAACCATTAAGTCACCCAGGGTCTGAATGAAAGAACGGATCACCTAATCCCTCAAATAGTTGATATTTAATTAGACAGCATTTGTCCACATCTATTAGATCGAGGGATAATTTGGATCTCCATTTGCTCTGAAAGCATCTGCTAGGTGCAAGAGCCGAAAGAAGGGGCTGACTGACTTCCTGCTCTTCAGATCAAGAGCTACCAACAGGTCAAAAAGACAAAACTTCAGAGCAAATTTGAAGGAATCTGTAGCTGCTCCTTAGAGCAGTTTGCCAGTAGTTTTGCAGTGGCACAGAAGGATATGGAAGCTACAGCTAACACCACTACAGATGCAGTACTTGGGTGAGTAGGCATAGTAGGCATGCCTAAGGGTAATATCACAGGGAAGTTATAGTACTCGGAGGATTCCTAGATCAAATATATCACAGATCAGTGCTCCTTGGGATTGATGGGACACAGACCAAAAGAGCTGAGGGTTATGCTTAAAGCCACTTTGGACCACCAGAATGGCTTTACAAGGACTTGTGATCACATCACTGTCCACTTCACCTTTGCTCTATATTTAAGTAAAAGAAATGTGTGGCTTAGTTTAGCGACCTTTGTAGGAATGCTTGGAAATTTCCACGTTTTCCCCTTAAATCCATTTTACTATTGTACCTTTGTACTCATTTTTATTTAGATTTTTGTTTTATTTTTTGAGTCAACAGATCATATCCCTGGAGGTCGATTGCATAATTGTGAAATCATAGAGACCAGAGAAACAATCCCATAAGTACTCCTCAGGGCATAACCAACATGGAAATGGAAAAAAATGTTCTCCCAAGGCTGGTGCCTCCCAGACACTTATAGTCTTTAATGTTCTGTCAGCTTCTGTCTTGTACATAAAACATAAGACACATGGCCTCTTTGCATCATTATTTTGCAGCTGCTTTTATTGCTACATCATTGACACTAGAACTCGAATAGCACGCTGGAAGTAAAAACATTCACAGTTGCTGGAAACATGATGGTTGACCTGCCTTTCTTAGGTTCATAATTTTTCTTTATTCTGTAACTGGCCTTCAACCTGTTCAAAATGGTAAAGAAGTAAAAACTTCTCTGTCGTGATGCAGGGAGAGCAGGAACAACTTGAATGGTGCCAAGGAGTTGGGTGATCTTTTGTTTTCAGAGGAATTTCACCTTTTTTATAGTGTGGTCCAATCTAACACAGGCATGAAAAAGGGGAGGGGGCACTTGCCTAAAATGATGACTATACTTCACCTAGGTCTCTTCCTCCCCCTCAAGACATCCTATTTATTATGAGATTTTCCATGTACGTAACAGAAACCAGCAGAATGACTCTGTTGAGACTTCTTTGTCCTAAGTCTGTTGGTGGTGAACATGCAGGGGGCAGTGAGAAAGCTCAGGTGATGTAGGTCGTCAGGTCAGGTGAGCCATTAGAAATAAGTCTGTAGGTAAGGAGAGTCTCTCCAGGCCCAAACAGTGCTCAGACCTTGCTGGTCTTCTTCACTGCAGCATCTTTCTGCCGTCACTTGGGCTGGGGACGGACATGAGGGCTGGTCAGTGCAGCAGGTGACAGCCACCTCAGCAGGAGGTGCATCGTGGGAATTATTCTGGCTGCTGTGTAAAAATCGCTGAGACATAAACTTTCTCCCAGCAGCAAAACACTTTTTCAAAAAAAAAAAAGTCATCTGTTTGCATGATTTTTGACAAGCTGATTTTTTTTAATATTTCTATGAAGCATGATTAATTTCTTTTACTCCAGCTTTGGACTGGAACTGCACTTTTAGTTCATGTTTCTCTATGCTTCTAATGGCTTTTGGCCATGTACTCCACAGTCAAAGTTGTAATGGTGACTATAAATACTTTTACTAACAGAGAATAATTTGGCTTCCCATGCCAGAAGCCAGAGTCTGCCCCTGAGGTACCTTTGCTAAGGTAAAACCCCTGCTCCCTTCCCACCCTGGGCTGATTGATTTCAAACCCTTCCCAAACACAAAGAGGGGGAGCTCTTTGATACATCACATCTATTTGCCACAGCGATCTGTCTTGTGACAAAGTAAACACAAGAAGATGTCAAAATGTCCTGCTTTCTCTGGTTAACATTATTCGCAGTAGATATAGTGTTTATGTGAGAAGGTGAAGAGACTTTAAAGCAAAAGGTAAAATATAATCAAGGAAGGTTGGAAGGTTATTTAGATATATATCAGTTTAAGGCTTTTGATATAACATCATGATGTCAGCCTGGGTTAAACCCTTAAGATTGAGACTGGATATAAGAGGGATAGTCCATCATGGAGAATGGGGTTTCCAGAGATCTGTAAGGTTAATCTAAATTATCCTGGAGATTAGCCCTGAGACAGCGAATGGTTCCACAAACATCACCACTGCTGTCCCAAGAAGCCATGTGATACCTTCAAACCTCAGTTAACATTTTCAAGGAGACTAATCCTTAGCTCACTAGTGAGGAGAGGACATAATTTTATAGGTGAGGCTGTCACTCTCTCTCGGGGTGAGTTATGGGGCTGGGCTGGCAGTGGAACAGAAGCATACAAGTTACAGGTCAAGCTCTTCAAAGGCTGTCAGCTCAAGCAAATCCACTCTGCAAATTTAAAGCTCTTCATCCTGAAGCGTCAAGCAATTTATTCTGTTTTAGAAGAGAAACAAGCTGTGACCCTGTTTCTTATATTTCTAGCTACTATCTTTGACTTATTATAGTCATCATTCAACTACTTTGTGAGAGGTATGTAGCATCACTAACATGGAAAAGTTCCCAGAAAGCTTTCCAGTACCTACTCTGCATGTTGAAGAGAAAGATGCTAAAATGCCTGCACTTTTGACAGCAGAAAGGGCAGATTGCTATCTGCAGAGATTTGCTACACAGATTTAATTCCAGGAGGCTTTCTTAAAATTAACTTTGCATGCAGCTGCTGAACACAGGTACCCAAAATATGACAGTGTCATGACTATAAGTAACATCTGTGTATGTCATTGCCCTCCTGGCATGTGCCTACAGTCCACCTGATACATATGGTTTTCTTAGTACAATATACACGTTGAGTTTTCACTTTTCATCCCTAACTTGCTTTATAAATTGTATAAGGAAAACCTGCATAGACTTCAGATTCCAGTTGTGCAAATATTTGCTTCAGTGCAATTTTAAGGGAACACAGCAGATTCCCATTGTTAGAAAGTAGATTTAAACAGAGCTGTGGATACAAATAGGCTTGTAATAAATTAGGAAAACTTGGAGTATGTAGGAAGTGAAATGACATGGGCAACATGAAATCATACAATGACTACAGCTAGATTTTAATTAAACATTCAAGTAATATCAGACTACCAAGTACTTTCAAAATCATGTTTCATTGATTATGAGCATTATCATGGTAGGAAAAATAACAGAGTAAGAATTCAAATAAAAATAATGTGAAGTTATGAAAGGATTACGGAAATAAGGACCAGTGCAGATGCTCTGATTATTTTTAGTTAATTGTACTTTTAAAGTGGTGGAAGAGGAATAAACTATGCACTAAAATTCAAGTAATTTTAAATTTAAAAACATTTAAAACCTCTCTGAAGCCAGTGGGGTTTTGTTTCAAATGCCTAGAACTGCAGAAAACTAGAGGCACATGTAACAGTTTTCTGTTTCATTCAACTTTCTTGTTCGAAGCGGAAATGATGTGGGAATCAAGGAGTAGGGACATCTGTTTCTTACTGAAGCATCTGTGGGGATGTGCTGTCTTAACACTGTACCTTCTAAAATAATTTTTCCATAAGAGCATTTCACACTATTGGTATTCTGAGTCTAGGAAAGAAGAAAGGAGGTGACAGCCATGACCATTCAGGCAGGTTCACATTTGCACCTCTTTGTCCTTGTTACCAGCCAACTCTAATTCTTCAATTCTTCAGCTGAAGCACTCCAAGTTTTGAAACATGCAGATTTCATTTCTTGTTTCTGTCGAGAACTGAAATTGTCAAATACCACAAAAAGACACACTTGGTCACATTTTCAGCTCAGTTTTCCAGATTCAAAAAATGTGGACAAGTTGGACAATCTTCAAGTAACCACACAAACAGTTCAAAGCACAGAGGTAGATCCAAACCAAACCGAGAGCCTGGATGTTAAAGTTCCCGCATTTCACTGACACTTGGGTCCAGATCCAAAAATCTCAGTGGGCCCCATTGTGTACAAAGGGGTGAACAAAACCCATGCCCAAATCACCTTTCTTTTCTTCTTCCTCCTCAAGCTGTGAAGGTGTTTGACTCTGAAACCAAGTACTGAGCGTCATTTCTTATGTTGCTCTCCAGTTGCGTGGTTGTTAACAGTTGAAGGTAAACACAGATCCTTTGAGGCTTGGCCAGCAATAAACCAAAGGTTTGAATAAATACTGTTGACTTAGCTATGATCTCATGAGACAGCATATCTGTGTCTGCACCGAAGGCCAAAATATTTCGGATGGCAATACGAGCTACTTTATTTTTATCAGTGAATAGAGTGGCAGTAAGAGGTTCAGCACTTACAGGCTTAGTTTTTGAGAAGTAACCAGTAATTTGAGGTTCTTGGTATGAAACACCACATGCTTGATTTTTCAGAATATGCTGAATATTTTAATTCTGAAAATTCAAATGTCTTAAAATTGCCAGTCTTTTTTTTTTTTTTTTTGCTTTAAAGTGTCAAGTAACAATTTCCAGAAATATTAGAATTTTGCTGCAGTAGACATGATTTCTGTAAAAAATTGACAGTCTGCTGCTTTCTCACTTCTGGGTAGTGAGCATTTTTGTAAGAGATGTCTACAGATTTCTTGAAAAACCTTTTGTTGCATCAGTATTGTTAGATTCAGTCTGATGTGTGAGCAGCTGCACCAGCTGCTAAAGTATAAAATATATTAATAAAAAATAATCAGCTTCATAGGATCACAGACTTGTTTGGGTCGGAAGGGACCTTAAAGATCACCTGTTTCAAACCCTCTGCCATGGGCAGGGATACGTTCCAGTAGACCAGGCTGCCCAGAGTCCATCCAAGCTGGCCTTAAACACTGCCACGGATGGGGCATCCACAGCTTCGCTGGACAACTTGTTCCCGTGCCTCCCCCGGCTCGGAGTGAAGACTCTGTTCCCGATACGCCGCTTTATCCCGCCCGGGTTCCCCTGGAAGGGCGCGGGAAGCGGGCGGTTGCGCGGGGAGACAGCGCCATCTGCCGGCCGCGCTGGCCCGTGGGGCTGAGGGGGGCGCTGCCACCCCGCTGTGTCCCCTCCCGTCCCTCAGGACACGGCGGGGCCGGGACGGAACGGCACAGCGGGGCTCTGCACGTTCCCTGCTCTGCTGCAGGGCCAGCAGCCCCGCTGTCGCTGGATCGGGTGCAAAGAACATCGGGGAAACCCAGGGCAGCCTCCGGCCTCGGAGGGGAAATGCGTAAGAACAAATCGGCTGGACCAGGACTGAAGTTAAGATAGTGCTGGTTTATGAACTGAGGGTCCCACTGACCAACAGGGTTGAGCTTAGAGATTGTAACTACAAAATGAGGTCAATACCTGGGTTTATAAGATTTTGTGGATTATATGCTCTGCGTAAAGTACTGAAAAGATGTCTTTAATTTCAGTGTTGATTGATTTACAGTTTTCATCTTTGTTATTTTATGCTCCCCTTGTTTCAGTGCTGCAAGCAGTTAGACTGCCCTTCTCTTATCACTTCTCCAAGAGGCCAGACAGTACCTTGAGAAATACACAATAACCAAAAAAAGAGTGATTATTACCCAGTGAAAGAAAAGTCCCCATATTTGTTCTGACATTATTCTCCAGCAAAAAGAATGCTGTGAGAAAGGCTTTCCTGTGCTTGAACTGATGATCGACTAACTTGGATTTCAGCAAATAAAAATCATAAACATTTTGGGTTAAAAGGGACCATAGAGATCATCTAGTGCCAAACTCCGTGCCATGGGCAGGGACACTTTCCACTAAACCAAGTTGCCCAGAGCCCCATTCAACATGGCCTTGAACACTCCCAGGGCTGGGGTACCCACAGCTTCTCTGGGCAACCTGTTTCAGTGCCTCACCACCTTCCCAGTAAAGAATTTTTTCTAACATCTAATCTGAACCTGCCCTCTTCCAGTTTGAAGCCATTCCCCATTTGTCCTGTCACTGCATGCTCTTGTAAATAATCTCTCTCGGAAATAAGAAGACACTTAGTGTAGACATTACTTAGTGATATTTAGAGCTAATGATCACTGTGTATTCATCAGAAAATAATGCTGGGCCTCAACCACATATTTATCCACAGTGGAGCCCTGCTGCTGTCTGTATCCATGTCACTCCTTTGGCAGTGGTGAACTACAGCGTTCTTCAGAAGGTGTTCTTTTCAAGTGTGGGAACAAACTGACTCAGTCCTTGATGTTACATGTGAGGATATTATAGATCTCAGTTAAACAGTTAACAAAGAATCAGACTTTTTTTTTTACAGTTAACCATTGCAGGCTTCTCTGGGAACACCTGCCTGGAAATAAAGTCCTTCAGAAGAACAAGATAAGTGAATCTTGATAAGATTTAAAAATTATTTTTACGCTTATTTTTGGGGGGTGGGGGGGTGCTGCATGTTCTTAGCCATAATTATTTGTGCTGGTCATAAATACAAATGATCACCTATCCATGGACTAACCCAATCAGGAAATACTTTTATGGATTCCTTGCAGCACCAGAAAACTACAATATCATACTTGAAATAAATTCTGTGCAAAAAGCTTGGCAAAAAAGTTAGTTAGGGCTTTAAAATCATCTGGATTTGGTGTGAAATCTAAAATTGTTTTGTGTTTTCTCTGGTCATTCCAGTTATAGCTGGTCTCATGGACTCTCCAGAGGAAAACCAGCCACTGGGATCTGCTCTGCTAGCAGTTAGAGAGGGATAAGAAAAATGGTAGCATGCTCATTTGTGTTTTCACTTGAGAGGATGGAATATGGCATTAATCGTTTTTGGTACTTCATATGTTGCTGATATTGCGCTGTCAGTCTCTATAAATAAGTCAGGCACAGTTTAAAGAGAGATCAATATTTTCATTGTGTGACTGATTGAGTTAGAACTGTCAAGTGCGCCGGGGCAGTGGTAGGTGACCAGACTTTCCTTTTGTTCCTTTGCTGAAGAATAGCTTTGGGACACTGATCACAGAGAATTTCAGCAATAAAGTGTTATTTGTCTTACTTTTCAGGTGAGAAAGATTTTCCAGAAGTCCTTCTCCTTTGTTCATTGCAGCACTTTATCTCTTTCCCAGTAAATTTCGCTGCTCCCTTGGACTCCTTCCAGACAATTTAAGCCACCACCATCATGACAGCCTTTTTCTGTGTTGCATCACAAGCCGTGACAGCAGATGGAGTGTCTGGGATACACTTATTCCTATTTGGCATGTTCCTCTTACCTCATCCTTGCTGACTCTGCTGGACAACCTCAGATGCTGGTATGAGGCAGCAACCTGAATTGCCCTCAATCTAGTCATTCCCAGTTTCTCTCCCCAGCCCAACTCACCCTGCTGGGGAATAGCAATGCTGTGGCAGTGGCCACAACCGCTCCCTCCACAGCTCTGTGTGGGACACCTTCCAAGCCACTGTCATAAATCCTGGGTCACCCCAGAGAGAATGCCATTTGCTGCATGTGGAAGGTTAGGAAGATGCATAACATTTTGTAAGGCAGAAGCCTAGGAAGGAATTTGAAAGAAAAAATGTGGGCAAGGGATCAGGAATTGCTATTTGAGATATTTTACAACTTGAAAACAAAGAAGCTTAGATAATAACCAGTGCCAAGCTGAATGCCCTTTCTAAACGGCCAGGATAGTGTAGGTCCCCACTACTAATACTGTCCTTTCCACTCTGTTCCTCTCCACTCCACATATGCACATGTAGATACCTCGTATGAAATCATACACATACACGTGAAATATCACCTGATTTCAACTATGGCCTCTGTTAAGAAGGGTCTTCCACAAAAATGCTGAAGACCTGGTGCTCTGTAATTTTGAAAGAGTACAAGCTCCAAAGCACTGTGTTACAAGAGCAAGTCACTTTGCCCTGGAATAATGTTATGAACTTGATAGCCCATCCAGAAAGGAGACCGCAGTGAAATGAGGTGATGCTTTATTTATGTGAAAGAATATTTGTACTAGAGACCAATTTTTTATATGTGTATAATCAGTCCTAATAGATCATTATCAAACTAAAGTAAACCTCTTTAATGCTCAATTTGTGCGTGTGTAAATGAAGCTCTGCAGAAAGGCCTCAGGACAGAATGAAGTTTATGAGATTGTAAATGAGCTCTATTTATAAAACTGTTTGGAAATGAAACGAAGGGTTGTTTATCGCTTGTTCTACACAAACCATCATCCCTAACAAGCACCCTGGGACACCATACATTTGGGATTTTTTAGTTCAGAAGGATGAAAATATACAATTCCTGTGTTTCAATACAAACAGACCCTTTTCTAGCAAATAGTCTGATTTTGAAATATACTGGAATAGAATATGGTGAAAGTGTAAAAAACAGTGGATCAAGTTCAGTTTGTGTCAGGAAGTAAAATGTTGGTGAAAAAATCCATATTGTGTTTTAACAGTCCTGATTTTTGCCCCTTTTTTTTTTCAGGACATAATGTTTCATGGACATTAGAAATTAGTGGAACTGTTAGTTTCCTTGCACTAAAATATTATATATTTATTACTCCTTTTGCTTGTGCATGTATGTAATTGCTTTACAGAGAATTTATGTCATAAATTAACTATCTGAAGACCAAAGATTCATTTTAGAATCACAATAGATGTGTGCTATGGTCACTGTTACCTTTGGGTTTTTCATACAGAGAGAATCATACAATACTCAAAATAAAGTAATTGTACTGGAACTTTATTTGTGATCTTGAGAAGCAGTGTGCAGACCCTTCCTGGCATTCATCTCCCTTTTAGTGACCCATTCTTTCAAGCCTAGGAAATTGCTTTTTAGATTGCTTCATATTCATAAGACTCTCTGCAGTGCCTCTATTACAGCAGGATCTGCTGATGAAAACTATCCAAATAAGCCATTCTGGTGATTTGTTTTTAGAGTTTGCACCTGTTGAACTGTTGGCAAAAATTCCATTAAGATTCAAAATAGAAAAAAATGTATGTCACAGACGTAGGTTGTTGCAGTTGGAACAAAGAATACTGATCTTTACACTCCAGAAAGTTTACCCCAGCCTAGATGAAGTATTTTTTAGCCTCCTATTTAATTTTCACAGATCTGTTTTTATAGGAGGCATGGTCTATGGAAAGATCTTTAAAATATAAGTATGCGTCTATACATATTAAAACACATGTACATACATACCAATATGAAGAGCTTGAATCATAGGTTACAATGATTGAAAATGTCTATTTTTCTTTCTCTTCAATCAACAGAGCACAGTTTATGAAGGGGAAATATTAATTTATCTATATTTACTACAAGTGAATCATCCAAAAATGTTGTTTCAACCAGTTTTAAATTCAGGAAATTTCTTCAAAGAAATGCAGATTTAACAGCAAGTGTTCAGCAAAACTCATTGTAGAGGGCTGTCCCACAGCCAGAGCTTAAAGCCTCTTTTGTAAACACTGCCAGTGCTCAGGACTTCCCCTGCTGCCCCAAGCAAAATGTCAGGACTTTTCACCTGGGATTTTTCCCACAAGTGCTCAATAGCTGCCTGGATCCAGAAGCAAATCAGTCTATGGCAAGATCTTGCAGGCAGGAGCAATGTCCTGATAGTTTCTTGTGCATACGGTCTAAAACATTTCCTCAGACAAACTGAACATGAAGCAATAGACTTGTTGCAGGACAAATTCAGATTTCCATATATCCTAAAAATGATGATTTTTTTTCACTTTAGCATACAAAATGAAAGCCCCTCATTAAAAGCGGAATTCATTTTTCTTTTAAAAAAATAAAAGCTTTTCAGCTGGGTTGGTAAATTACATCTCATGTCTGAAAAATGCACATTCTGGCTTAGGAAAGCAGGTTTTTTTCCTTTCAATAGCTGGCGTGTTCTGACATGCAAGCAGCTTGAGCTAATATTTAATTAAGTAAATAGAACATTAGTGTTGGAGCAAGAGAGGCTGGTCAAGCATTCCTGACTCAAGACAACCTCTTAGACACTCTGACCAGAAAGGAAATACTTCTAAATATGGGTAAATGCAAAATGAGATGTTGTATATGCAATATTATTTCTTGTTCTATTTGAAGTTTGGATAGCAATTGTAAAACGTGTGTGTGTACATATGCACGTACTTAAAATAAACAGTTAATGAAATTGGGATACAAATGCTGATGATGATCTCCTTCCATATATATATATATATATATAAAATGGGACAAGCCAAAGCACAGTCCTCAGGTTTTCCAGACCTGGATCAAGATCCAAATGTTGTGGCTCGTGCCCACTGCTACTTCTTTTCAAGGAACTCATTCATCAGGGGTGTGGACATTTCCCTGGACTTTATTTTAGCTGCCAGAGATTTTTTGGCATTTTGTGATAAGACTAATTGCAGTGCATGTGAGCCCCAAGGAATGAAGACACTGCTTTAAAATTAGTAGCTGTGTCTGCCAAAGTGACATGCAGAAATATTCTGAAGGGCAGATAGAAAGCTCAATGAGAGTTTCCAAGGCCACACAACAGAGTGATGACTTTTTCAACTTAGCAAATACTATTTTCCAAAATACTTGTCTTCTTTTTATTCCTATGGGGTGCTGCAGTAAAAAGAGAGTGAGCAATTCTTGGACTTAACCACTTGATTTCCTAGAATTCTGAAGAACTTTCATCTCTCTCTTACTGAACAGCATGTCTTCTTCCCTGTTTTGAATATTGGCTCCTTGGCTAATAAAATTTTACAAGTGATTTTTGAAAACAAACAATACTGTATTATCCCTTTTTTCCAACTCATGAAATAAATATTCCATCAAAGAGACTTTTATGTTTCACAGTGGCAGTTCTCAAATGACCAGCATGGTATCATGTTCAAAACAGGGCACGGTCCATTTTTACAGTAGATTTACTCAATCACAGTTACTAATCGGATTAGTACTGCTTTTATGTCTGACAAATTTTTAAAAGTTGGGGGTCATTAAAGCCCCTGCACATATAGAGAGCCTGTGGTGCTGGGCTGTGTTTTTCCCGTTAACCATTTCTGCTTTGAAAAAAATCAATTTTCTTCTTTTTTTAATGCACATAGAAAGAAGCTAAGTTGCTCTTTTTGGCTACAATGCCACTGAGCATTTAAATCCATTGCAAAGCACATGCTTACATATGGAGTTAAGAACATCAGTTTGAAAGGTAGAAGAGGCTGAGTGGTAGGGAGGGACTCGTGCATGCTACTACCGAATAGAAAAACATTTCCTTGTGCTTTGCTCTTCCAACTCAACCATACACAAGAACTAACCCTTACCATCCAAATCGCAGCTTTTGATGTTATTCCTTCACAGTTCCTGTCAAAAACTCTAATCAAAAATATTGGGGTTAGAATTAGCTGTCATGATCTCGAAAGTGAATTCTCTAAGAAGTTAAGAAGAAACTACACGTACCACCAACCGGAGAATTTGGCCATTTAGGGTTTGCTCAAGAGGCTGAGCTCCAGTGACATCAGAGGGCTATTCCAGTTCTTGCAGAAGAGTAATACAGGCCTTGTTTGGATGCTAGGTTTGCATCTCCTACTCACTCCAGCTGGTCCTATGAATTGCATAGGAAAACAACTACAAAACTTTTACTCATAAAACTATAAGGAAGTCTAATATCCTTTATCAGACAGTTGGCATAAAGCTCAAGCAGAATTAGACCTGTGTCAAAAAGGAAGCAGAGAAAGCAGACAAAACCAGGTAGAAAATGAAACCTGAACTTTCATTTCTTCTGGAAATTCCTCCCCGTAGCTGGAGACGGGAGCAGAGAGCTTGCAATATCCTTTCTAATACTTCACGCAGCATTAAAATGGTAGTGATAGTTCTGACTGGCTCATTGCTGTACAGGCAGAAATGGAATGCAAAATTGGTAAAAAACATACTAAATATTCCATACAGCACCAGCAGCAAAGAATAGTGCCTGTCTTTACTTGGAAGTCAAATTGATTTCAATTTTAAAAGACTACCAAAAGGCTACCCCAGCAGCTGATATCTGCAAATGCTTCCGCTGCTGCCTCCCCCGAATGCATGCAAACAAGCACCTTTCATACAGTCATTGGAATAGTTTAGTAAGTCTGAAAGGTATAAGGAAAGATTAGATTTCTTAATGGAACTTTTTTCTTAAAGAAAAATAAAGTATTTCATTTTTTTAAACATTAATCAATTATGACAGAATGATTCCAGTAGAAACAGATGCACTAGAATAGAAGATAACTAAAACAAAAATTGAATGAAATATAGTCTATGTTTACACATGCTCTCTATAAATATTAACATCATGAGAAAGTCAATGGGTTAGCATCAGCCAAGCTAAGTCAGGAAATGATCAAATTAAGTTTACACACCGTAGCTTAGACTCTGTCCCCTGGGTATATGCACTGCTGTGAGATCTTTGATATGATATCATATGTCATTTTCCAAACCATGAAGTGCAGTAGCATGCATTTTTTAAATATATATATAATTCTCATATCAAATACGTGTACAATGGAGCCTTTCTGCTTGTGTGTCAACTCTTCTTTGTAAGGGAAGAACAAAATAAGGATAAAACCTAAAAGCTGAAGTCTCCTTTGCAAGATTGCAAAGCTCTGTTGATCTGTAGAGTAACAATAGCATTTATATAAATATAAATCTAGTTTGCTACTCATTAACTGAGCTATTAGCTAGTCTGCAGAAGAGATTATTAATGTAATTATGTGTCCCTTTTATGGTCATGGTTCATGTCTTCTCAGTGGAAACCAGGAGAGGAATTTTTCGTTTGTTCTAGCCCAAATCATTAATTCCTCAAGAGTTCAGAGCTGAACACCATCTGATATCTACAGAGATTGTGCAACTATTACTAATTCCTCAGCACTTCACAAATTAGTACAAATAAACTATACAGAGCAATACACTGACAGAGTTTTACCTTCAAAGGAGTAATAATATCTATTAACATGAGGCTGCAACTATGAAGACACTGTAAAATACTGTATAAATTTTGAGTATTATGTGCCATAAGGTCATATCATAAGGCTTTTCAGCAAAATTAAGGCTCAACGACGTTTTGCCATTTATAAGCAAAGGTAATGATTGAATTAATGGATGATCCCAATTAGAAAAAAATACTTACTTCTGGAAGTGGCACAGCAGGTCTTCCAAAGGCTACTATTGAGCAAGTTGCCAAACACATGAACAAAACTTTCTGAATCAATAAGTTTGTTTTAAAGGAAAACTTACAAAATACTAAATTGATCTCTGTTGTGTTTTGTTGGTACAAATTTTTCCACATCTTAAATCCTTTTTAAGACCCCATGTGAGAACACCAGCACCACTGCATGCTGTGATTAGAGGGGCAACCTGACCCAAATAAATAATAATTCCTTAAACCAGGGCATGCTGAGAAGTACTGATTGTAATCCTGAAGGCTGGGGAGCTCTTATTTAGGGGCACAAGGAGTAGGTTTCAAACAGGAAGTTACCAGAATTTAACTGTCTACTGTGAGCCAAGGTCATCTTAAACTTTCAGAGTAATCAATGGAAACCTAGTCAATACAGTCAATGAAGCCAGGAGAGAATTCCACCTTATCCTGAGATAAATAAACAAGAGAGGCATTCACTCTCCTAAAGCAAGATGTTGAGAGCTGTTTGAGATGCTCTAGGATACTTGGGACAGAACCAAGGGAGGCTGGGCTGGAGACCTACAGAAAATCTTTGCCCTTGAAGAGCAGCAAATGGTAGTCAGGTGAAATATCCTGGAGCATCAAAAATGACAGTAGACATACATGATTAGGCAAGGGAATCCCATCTGCACTAGACAATGAGTTGAAGAACTCTCTACAGAGTTCTGAGGTTGTGGACTAGACAGCTAGTGTACACATGCATCCACTGCTAAATTTAGGTAGACACCTAAATCCCATGCATTGTGTCAGTTCCATAGTTCCTAGCTAAAAGATGGATGTCCGCATAATTCTGACTGCCTTAGTAAACTCACTGAGAGCAGAGAAGAATATAATCTTAGGAAAAGTTATTTGCCAAACACTGAACAATGAGGATCCTCAGAGAAGAAAAATACTGAAAGCATTAACTTAAGCCTTTCATGTGTTTAAACTCTTGGCAAATTACTAGTCACACTGACCTGGTTTATTCATTCTTCTCAAGCAAAAATAAACAAACAGAAATCCCTCGGTCTATGACAAGAAGACACTAACAGTATTCATCCATTTCCAGAAACACGTGGGGTAAAAGTATTGGCAGTAAAATTTTACCAAGAAAATCGTCAAACAATTTGGGCATAAAGAATTACTCTGGGAAGGACCTCACTTCTGATTCATCTGTTAGGTTGTCTTTAACTCAGAGCAAGCCCTGCAGTAGCACGACACTTTTCCATCAGCAGGTCAGGAGGAAAGGCATATTTCATGCACACATCACTGACCCAGACCTCTGGCCAAAAGGGAGTGATATTGATGCACTCTGGAGCAGGTTTATCTGACTCTTAATCTGAAAGGCATTAGCCTGACACAAGGGTCAAAGTAGGGAGTATAAAATGCACTGATATAAGAGGGATGTCCGTGATTTCCAGAAAAGGCTTGGAAAAAGAGAGTCTATGGCATTTCCTCTAATTATTTTTATTACCGTGTTGGACTTCAAAACAGCAGCTCAGGAAAAGAAACAGTGAGGTAAAGTCTTGACCCAACTGAAATCAACTGGAATTTTATTACTGACCTCAGCAGGACAAAACTTGACCTTTTTTTAAGTTTAAAAGAGTGCCTGCTTGTTTTGAAGGTATAAATATTATAAGATGGGCAGGAATTAGTCAGTGAGACTGAGAAAGCTCCCTCTGACTTCCTGTACAAAGCAGAGGTTGTCAAACCAAACACACTGGCTTAGCTCGCTCCTGCTGGATATGTTTTGCTAGACTCTCTCGGGGCCCCGGCTGCACAAACTGGCTTCCATTGCCCTGAGCAGCCTCACCTGGGACACACACACACCCCTTCTGCCCTTGGCTTCAGGAGCACATTTAAGTTTGGCTGTGTGTTCCTCTGAATAGATACCAGGTCTGTGTGGTAGGAATCTTTCTCTCCAATTCTAAGTGTAGATCCTGCATGCACATCAGACCTGGGCAATAGCCTAGGTTTTACTCCTGACTGGTGTCGCTGGCTGGACTTTGGCCCTAAATCATCATTTTGGCTTGTCAGGGACTATCAGTTGAAACCCAGAAGCAGGACCCTTTTCCTGCCCTGTTTTCTAAGAAGAGCAAGAGTATTCACTATTGTTCCTCTGCTGTTCTCTTTAATTTCTGTCTTCCTAATAAGATACCAAGAAAGTTAGATTCAGTGATTGGAACTGAAACATTCAAATTGCTGTGCTTCCCATTTGGTTTATGTTTCGTCATTTTTACACTGGTAAGTGCTTACTCATCTGTCTTTAATGTAGCTAATGGATGTATTCTTACTGGATGCTTATTAAAATGTGGATCTCTAAATATGCAGTTTCCTGTAACACTGCAATACTGACAACATTTCAAAGATTCTGAAGAACTGCCCAAATGGCAGATTCCAGGGGTTCATAATCAGTGTCACAGCATCTAGTTGGAGGCCTGTCACTAGTGGTGTGCTCCAAAGTTCAAATCCGGGCCGAGTATTGTTTCACTTACTCATCAGTGGCTTGGATGAAGAGGCAGATGTCTCCGCAGCAAGTTACCTGACCACACAAAGCTGGGAGCAGTGGCCGACACCCCAGAGTGCTGTGCAGCCTTTCCGAAGGATGTCGACAGGGAGCAGAGATGGGAAGAGAAGAACAATCTGAAATTCAACAAAGGCAAATGCAAGGCCTTGGACCCAGGGAATAACAACCCCCTGCACCAGCACAGGCTGATCTGCTGGGAAGCAGCTCTGCAGAGAAGGACCTACGGGTCCTGGTGAAAAACAAGCTGGTGTGCTGGTGGACAACAAGCTGTCCAAGAGCCAGCAGTGAGTGTGACTTTGTGGCCAAAAAGGCCAAGAGGATCCTGCTGTATGTTAGGAAGAACATTCCCAGCAGATCGAGGGAGGTGATCCTGCTCCTCTACTTAGCCTTGGTGAGGCTGCATCTGGAGTGCTGTGTCCAGTTCTGGGCTTCTCAGACTAGAGGGACATGGAGTTCCTGGAGCTGGTCCAGCGGAGGGCTACAAAGACGATTAAGGGACTGGACCATCTCTCTTATGAGGAAAGGCTGCAAGGGATGGGCCTGTTCAGCCTCAAGAAGAGAAGACTGAGAGGGAACTTCATTAGTGTACACAAGTGTCTGAAGGGAGAGTGTAAAGAGGCTGGATCCAGGATCTTCTTGGTGGTGCCAAGCAATAGCAAAAGAGGTAACAGGCAGAAACTGATGCACAGGAAGTTCACGGGAACAGGCTGCCCAGAGAGGTTGTGGAGTCTCCCTCACTGGAGATATTCAAGAAACATCTGGATGTGATCCTGTACCTTGTGTTCTAGGATGACCCTGCTTGAGCAGGGAGGTTGGACCAGACAACCCACTGTGGACCCTTCCAACATTATGCATTCTGTGATTCTGTGATGACAAATTTCAGTAGCCTCATTATATGGAAAACTCACTACCAGTGCTAGAGCTTCACCTCCAGGTCCTGTTCTTCCATTCCCAGTATTTGCAATGGACTGGAAGTAAGCATCTTTTAGACTCGTGGTGAAGAAATGGGACAAGTTTGTGATAAAAATGTGCCTATATTTAATAGCCCTCAAATAATTTATATTCTGTGGGGTTTTGTTTGTTTGTTCCCCACCCCTCATCCCCGTCCCCACAGTGGCTGAGTAAGCTCACATAATCTCTTAATATCTGCTGTATCTATGGCAAGAGCTCGCATAACATATGTGTCTTTCCTTTTGTTTTAAAAGTTGCACATTTCTTTTATTTGATGCTCGCTTGTTATATCACTACAAGTAAGTAAATAGAAAGTGACTATTTCCTTTTCTTTTCTAATTTTATAGACCTGTAATATATCACCCTTCAGTTCCCTCTAGTCTGAAGAATTTTTATACAACTTGTTCTTTTCTGTCAAAGTTGTGAAATAGCTTTGATTGTACTTGTCTCTCTATAGAATCTTTTGTAATCATTCTTTTTCTGAGATGGGGAAATAAGAACTGCATTTAGTATTTGAGGTCAGCACATTGTGAAACTGTAGAATGGTGCAGTACTGCTGCAAAAACAAGCCCTTCATGAAAGTGTTGAGAAAAAAATTTTATCTCAGTTTGGAGTTCAGCTGCAGCTTTTCTAGCTCAAAGAGAGGTCAGGCCTACTTAAATTATTATCCCATTCAATCAAACATCTGTTCAACCCTTGATCTGCTAGACCAAGTCTTGGGTAATAGGGGATTGAAAGATTTCTCTAATAATCCAGAGATTGCTGAATAATCCTAGGATAATTATATTTCTTCAGGTAAATCCAAACCCTCAACCTGTGTTTATGTACCTAACCTTCACTGCTTAGCTGCAGATGTGCTTAAACCCATGAGTTAAATACCTCATTAGAACTTCTCTCGTAGTTTGCAAGGTCCACTGAAGTTCTTGTCTAGGGGAACTGAAAAATTTAACTACAGAACCAAAACAAGAAAGCTAAAAATTCCTTATACCAGCTCTAACTGGCATAAGTGACACTGATGCCACTTTTTCCACATGGCAGCTTTTCTAAAAAAAATGTAATAGTCAAGTTTCTGCTACCTGACCTTTTTCGGGCAGACACCACTTAAATGAACAGCCTGACTTGATAGGACAGGGTGGATTGAAAATATGCCATTACCTGTGTTGTAAATTTTTGTGGATAAAAGGAGAAATTCTACCTCTGGCACTGTCAACCTCCCATCTTTGTAAGCCAAGAGATAAAGAAAACCCTGATAGTTAGAGGGGGAGTAGAGAGAGAATGGAGTCATACAAAATGTTGCTAAAAAAAAATTTAGTATCTGAAATTATTTTTGTCCCTCTCTTACATTCCTTTCTTTATTAAACACTCAGAGAATTAAATCTCAGAAACGGAGGATGCTTTCTTCACAAACCAAACATCTGACATATTACCATGCAAGGAAATCACCCTGCCATTGCCCTGATGCCTATTTGAAAAACTACAGTCCTTTTAGCAATTCTGCTAAGAACGTGTTTCTAATGTAAACTGTTTTCAGATGAAAATAGTGCCTAGATAAAGACAATCAACTGCATGATTAATGCTAGAACTGCTGGTTAATAGTTTATGCATGAGGGAGATTAGTTGGCAGGCAACAGACCAAGGATGTCAAGGAAGGATTAGGAAAATGAAAAGCAGCCCCCACACTTACAGTTGCTTATGCAGTGAACAGTACTGCCCCTCCCAGCAGAGCAACAACCATCTGTTTTCATTATATATATATATGTGTGTGTGTATACATATGTGTGTATATATATATGAATATTTTATGTTGCTTTTTACTATTTTTGTTGGTATCGTGTTTGCTCTGCTTGTTACACCGGAAGACATCACTGGCGGAGGTGCTCTTTTTGCAGTCAACTATATTGCCTAGACTACGAAAGGTAAAACACTTAGGATGAAATAAATGCAGATTGTACAGACACATATAAACCAGGCTATAGCAACACAGAGTTAAGTTAAAAAGAAGAGAGGTCAGTGACTCTGGAGTCCTGGACTTACTGACCAAAACCACACCATGCTCATGGATCAGTGAAATATCATGGGAATATTGTGGCTGAAGCCCAGAGGCCTTTATTCACTCTTAGACAGCGCCACATCCGCAGTAAAAAACTCTCTGGGGCCAAGGTGCTCACTAAGCAGCTCACTGGAGTACACTAATGCCTCCCTTCAGAGGGGTTTAGAGGCAGTCCCCAGGTCCCTGCCTTCGCAGCATGGTCAGTCTGCAGCTCGTGTGGACACCTGCAAACACGGACGGTGTGGCTATTCAACCTCACTCTGTGAGGGTCAGGGAAATAGCAGTGTCAGGAAGGGTCGTGTGGAAGAGCAACAGCATGTAGGCTGAGATTTCTCACAAACCATACAAATGAGGAAGACTACATCAGGCTTTTCTATTAATATTTAGGTGTTGAAAGCCTTGCAAAAGCTACAGCTCTTTCTGGCAATTGGGTTCCTGTTATGTTTCCCAATTTTACCTGGAAATGCTAAGTACTATGGCCTGCTCGTGTCACAATGTTACTTCAGGATCTGGGAGCTTTTCTTGGTGTCATACTGCAACAGTTTGTTTTTCCTCAGTTCTCACAAAAATTTCCAAGCCAGCAACATTGCTGGATGTTGTAACATGACTGCATTTAGGGAATTTTCACAACAACCCAGATGCCTCCAGCTGTCCCTGCTTTAGTAGGAGGGTTGGACCATGTGATTTTCAGGGGTCCCTTCCAACCTCAGCTCTTTCATGATTGTGACACAGCTGGATAGAAAGAGAAAAAGTAGTAAGTGAGTAATAAAATTATGTCAAGGCTAGAAGTACTCCAGTGGCTTTGGCACAGGCATTGGAGGATGGAGAAATCATGTGAAGGAGCAGTACAAGACCTGGGAAAATGAAGATGAGTGCACAGAAGCAGTAAAGTGGATGAAATGGGAGATCAACAGACTGATATAGTTAGGTGGGGTGAGTGGAAAAGACACTGGAAAAAAGTTCATGAGAAAGGTATTACAGAACCTCTGGTGTAGAGAGAGGTGGGCTATCCAGCATTCCTCGGCTGAAAGAAGAGGGGAGGCTGCATGGCATCATAACGTGTGGATGGGTCACTGACAAACAAAATAAGATGTGGAAAAGTAGGCCATGTATGTACAATAATCAGGCCTGCAGAAGCAAGGGAACTATGCAACACTCAAATTATCTTTAGATAAGCAGCATGGGTGAGGTGCAGTAGAAAAGCTGCACTTTGGGGTATTTCTCTGGTTGCACAGCCATGCTGTGCCCCTCTTCTCCTGTGCAGGAGATGGGTTCCTGCCCTCTCCACAGGCACAAGTGGGGGACTGGTGGAGAGCTGAAACAGGGGCTTTAGGCTGGAAGAGAGCAGGGGCTAACCTGCCTTGTCTTCCTCTCTCTCTCCTACACCTCAGTTCCACTCAGTACAAAAAAATCCTGTTGCCATATTGCCCTACCTATGTATAGACTGCCTGGGTGTCACACAAAGATGTTTCTCAATGAACAGCAGCAGCAGAGCTAACTCCTGAAAAAGCATCAGGTGGGCCTTCACAGAAAATGAAGGAGTGAGAGGGACAAGGTACGGGCAAGTCTTTTCTGAAATTATTTTTCAATGGCTTGGGATGTTGTATGCTTTGACTTCTCAGGCTGTGCTCTGACTGCCAGAGGATTAAGCGATGGTGAATTGCACTTGCTGAAAACTTGCTTCTGGAGCTCAGTAGGCAGTAGGAGAATCAGTCTTCTAAAATTTATGAAACAGGCTTTTTTTTTTTTTAGCATGGTGCTATACTGAATTGATCAATTTATTCCCCCGAGCAACACTCATCAATTTTCTGAGATTAGCTACAGCAAACTGTGTCAGGAACCACAGATTCTCTCCAATCTACTGCTGAGAAAGTCCTTTTTAAAACAAAAATTCGGATGGACGTCTTAAATCACATAGAACTCTTGGCTTGGTGTATGGCTGTCTGACACATAGGTAAGATACTACCAACACAATATTGTTGGGACTTTTCTAAGCAGCAGATTAATCATTGCTTTGGCAGTCACCCATTTGAAAATTTTATTGATAAACAGAAGCTGGAAGACCTAGTATTTTAGGGGGATTCCCTTGTTTTCTTCCCAAGTGGTTGAGCTGAGTACCTCTCTGGAAGCACACAAGGGTAAGTAGCCACTAACCAGCAAACAAAGGGCCACCCACCTTGCACGTGTGGTTTGGTGACTGCTGAGCCTCAGAAGTCCAGCCCACTTTGGTGGGGGAAAAACAACTACTGCCCATGACAAGGCCTGCAAGTTATTAGTTTCTATTCTCCCAGGCACAATCCCTCATTATCAAGAAAAACCCAAACAAAAAAAAAACTTTGTGAGTTTGTGTTTTGTTTTTCTTTCGGATTGAGGAGGGCCACACCCAGCTGCTTTAATTATACTTCTAAATACATACATGTAAACATTATTCCTTTGGCTGGGATAACATAAGTGAGAAAAGGCTTTTTAGGCTTTCAATTCTCTCTTCAAAGAAAGGCATAAATTAGTTACTGATAGCTAAAATTGTTGTCCAAGTCTGATTATAATTATAGATGTCAAATCAGTAATTATAATTTTATATTCATTTTTTCTACACAATAGTCATTCTTGTTTGAAACCACCATGCTTATTTCTTTCATAAAAATTCTCTGTTTAACACATCACAGTAGAAATGGACATTCAACTTGAAATGTAACTTTGCTTATATTATGCTTTTTTAAAATGCTGTTGATTACGGTAACTGATTGCCAAAGCACACACTCATTAGCTTATGCAAGTTCTGGTACTGTCATTTAAGAAGTTGTTTGTAAGGGATTAGGCCATATTGTGTGGCCTAGCCTGTTTTCCTTGTGTTTATGTAACTGTGACATTCAGCTCTGCAGGCTATAAGGTCACACTCAGTTAAGACCATGTAGTCAAAGTCAGGGTAGAAAACCCAGGGAGAACTCACCAGGAGTAAATTCCTTCCAGTTTTCTTCTCAAGTGAGAAAATAGGGTTATATCAGCAATTTGCACCAAAGCAATACTTACCACATAATCCTATGCAAAGGATCAGTTACATAACCAAGTTTTACCTACCTAAACTCCATCCTGTAGACATTCTTGCTGTAGTCAATGGGAAAGAGCACCTCTAAACGAACATTTACCTCATCCTAAATAGGTGGCAGGGCAGACAGGATGGCAGTACCTTGAGTGTGACTTTTTTCTCCATTGGTTGTAGAGATCCCTATAAACCTAACATACAATTTGAATTAATTGTCAGAAGTTTGAGGTAAATACCAGCCTACAAGTACGGGTATCAATACCACTCAGATAACACTGCCACACACTAGTGAATGTGGCAAAGCAGCACAGAACTATATGAGGTACTGTTTTCTGCTTTGGAGTGGTGACAAAAGCAACTGACAGGTGACTAAGACTTACTCTTTTAAATCTAAGTTTAGGAATGTCTATAGCCCAGCAAAATACAGCCCGAAACAGCATGGCAGAGACCTGTAGTATATAATGTTTCTGTGTCATTGTACATTTTCCATTTTTCAAAGTCCAGATTACAAAAATACTCTCTTCTCACTCTGCTTTTTCATCCAATTAAAAGAGTATGACGAAGACCTGGTGGCTTACAAAACTGTCAACAGTACGCAGTCTCCATCATGGCAGTGGTGTGTTTCTCCACACAGCATAACTTCAGCCAGACAAATGCATTTCTTTTCTCAGTTAAATAATTCAATGTTCACTAATGGTGCACATCTTCATGTAAGACGTAGTTTTTGGAAAACCCCAGATATAAGCACAGAAGAATTGTAAAAAAGCCAATGGTACTCTTCTGAAGTTGCTCAAACTTTTATGTGAACACCCAGACACATTCGGTTGAATAAATACTTGCCATTGAAGAGGAGAAGCTGTTTTTTATTCCTGAAAACAAATCTCTGAAGGAAGCCAGGCCTTAAAGAAGGCAGGAGCTGACCTGGGATCTTATAGTGGAAACCAAACACCCAAAGAGGGAAGAACAGATAAGACAATGCTTCTGCACAGAAATATTTGGACTACAGTGCACTGAACATGAGTCATTAAAAGTCAAGACATCATAAAAAAAGATGAAAACTTTATTTATGATACAAAAATAGGATTATAGCCTGTGTACGCAAAAAATAATCCATTGGATACACTCAGCAGTTGCTAGAGTACTGCAAAATTACTTTGGCCCTGAACTTCAAGAAGGACATGGTGAAATGGAAGAGAAAGCAGCAGGAAGGACTGTCAGAAGAAAAGGCAAACATGATTAAGTGGTTTCATGTGTTTGGCACTTACAGAAGTCTGAGAAGATCATGATCATGATCTTCAAATATGTAAAATTCTGCTTCACAGAAGAAGGAACCAGTCTTCTCTGCAAGGCAGGGAGGACAACAAGGGCCTGAAACTGCAGTAGAGAGTCTGAACATAAGAGGCTTCTGACTGACAAGACTGCATAGATCTGGGGGAGATTGACTGGAACTTTGTATTTTTCAGAACCAGTTAGAAAATTTCTGCTGGGAATGGCACAAGCACAGTGATCCTGCCGTAGGACAAACTCCAGAATTATGTTTGAAGTCTCTCTCTGCTCTACTACAGCATAACACACTTCAAGTTAGATTAAATGTATTGAGTATGTTACACGGGAAAAACACCAGCTCCCGCTCTCTCTATCCACTGTGTCTTCCTCTCTGCACCTTTCTGCAAGTGACCTGCAAACATGTAGCTTTGTCATTTACTTTCTCATAGCAGCCAGGAGCTATCCAGTAACATTTAGCCTTTTATTTTCAGCAGTTTACCTACTGCCCACAGACCAAAATAGTTAACTGTGTCTTTTCTAGGTTCCCATTAAAAATACCTGTGCTGAATCAGAGAAACTTAAGATCACTTGTAAGTGCTGAGCAGACAAAACATTACAGAACTTTACCACTAACTTTTTGTTGCATTCCAGTTGCAACGGAGATATTCTTCTAAGTATTGTCATCCTCTTCACCTTGACAAAATGCCACAAGTGGTAATGATAATGGTAATAATATTGACGTATTTGTATTGAGATTAACAAAATCATACCAGAGCTTCTGAGGCATGAACGTGCACTTCGAAATCTATTCTTTCTCATTCTACTCTCTTATTTACATCCATGTTCATGGCCAGAAATAAAAAGTATGCTAAAATGTGGAAACTAGAATACAGTCATAGGAAGGCTAGTGCAGTTTGTATTTTCAACAGGTGCTAGCAGACTACATTTATTTTGAAGTATCACTCCCTATTCTACCAAGGTCTGCATTTTACTAAGCTAATAAATGTAAGACTTGCATAGTGGGAACCTTCAGTGACTTGTATTTGTTATATGTTAGCCAACTGGAGGTAAGAGAAGAATATTTTTTGTTGAAAGTGGACTCCAAGGGGTTAGCTGCATCAGCCCATCTACTTTGCTATTCTTCTACTAAAATTCTGTAAGTTAAACTAAATTGCTAAGGAAATAGAGAAGACTGCAAAGAGGTAGAACAGGAAAATTCTTCAGTTGGAATGAATGGCGAGTACACGTATTACCTCAGGTTCAGACAAGATACGTTGTTTAACCTCTCAAAGCTTATCATTTTTTTGGAAGAATGTACACATGGTGAAACCTGTGGGCAGAACGTAGGTAAGCCTAAAGAACTCTGAGCTGTGTGTGTGCTTCTAGACTGTATAATAAAAATGAGAGATGTTAGTTTTGAAACAGTCTTTGAGATGTAAGACTCAATGGTAGAAAAAAGAGATGGTACTTTCATGTGTAAATACACAAAGCCTAACGTTTGGGCTTGAGGCTTTTAGTGAGAAATATGTACAGTACCAGTACCAAGCAAGAGGTGGAACTCAGCTCTTCGAAGGGTTAAAGTGAACTTTAGTCTTCCACTGATCACCCTCTGGTACTGTATCTTCATAAATTTCCCACGTTTATGGAGTGTTTTTGATGGCAGGCAATTCTTTGTTGAAAGTTAAGTGCTCTTTTATATGAATAAATAAAGAAGGCTTTGGTTTGAATGAATACATTATTTTGACAAATGTTTATTGGAAACCCAATTATGGCTTCATAAATCAGTGCTATCTGTGGTACATCAGGTGAGCTCACCCATGCCATCAAATGGCACATTGAATATTAGTAGGATAATTAAAACAATTCTGTTGGATGTTGTTCCTCTTACCCAGGTCTGACAGTAGTCAAAACAGGAAGAAATTGTTTATTAATTTTATTTAATTTATTAAAATACTTTTTGTAAGATGTAATGGGCATACTTAACCCAAAAAAAAAAAAAAAGAAAAAACCCCATTTGTTTTCAATTTGCTGTTAGATTAAAATGACAAGGTCAAGCACAATGCATGAACTGAGTGGCAGTTGAATTTTAAGGGTAGTTGGATAGCAGAAAGGATATCTATGAAGTCTATTATTTGAACTTTACACCCAGGTGAAGTGGGGCTTTGTTTGTTTTGTCTGAAGTGGTCACCGGTGATATGAAATGTGTCTGGAGTCAATTCATGTGCTTCCTTATCCTCCCTGCTACAGTGATGCTGAGTTAGAACGACCAGATGAATGAGAAGCCATTTTCATAACTGTGAAAATGAAAGGAATCAAGTGAAAATCTTGAACTCGAGGTCAAGAAAAAAGGGAGGAGTTTAAAGCTAAAAATTTTTCTCATAATATCACCCTGTAGATAAAAATCTACAGGGAACAAGCTACCAGGAATTCCCATCTCGAGGCCCCCTGACTGATGACAGCAAAATGGAGATGTATTTGTGGAAGGACACTGAAGATCTTTAAGATTTACAAAAAAATCTACATGATTCCCTGAAGGATCATTTCCAGGTTTAGGATATGGCTACATTTATATCCACTAGGACTTAGAAGCATAAAATAAGGATTGAAACTGAAGTAATTTGGTTTGGTGTATTTGAATTAGAGTGATATAAATAGCCACCTAGATGTCTTTCTTACCAGCCCAACTTCAGTGTAATATTCTTCTTAGAGGTACAGAAGAGGGAGTGAGGAGACATAGGGAGAACAACAGAAGGCAGCACAATGTTCAGCTTTTCTCCCCTGAGAGAAAATGAGTGTTAGGAGTTGGCCAGAGAGATGGCAATGAAAGACTTCTTTGGAATTGGATTTTGGAAATTTGGAATTTGTCAGTTCAGTGAAAGGAGAAAAAAAATCACCAAGACAAATTATTTTGTTACACCAGAAACTAACCTTCCTCAGAGGCAACTCAGGCTCCAGATTTCTGGCAGTAGGCAGAGAACCTGGAGGCCCCGGGGCTGAATTACCCACACTAGGACTTCTCAGGATCTCATATTTCCCCAGAGATCTGCTTCTCAGATCATGTATAAAGTTTGAGGTCATCTTCTAAATAATAGCAAGACAACATTTTGTCATATTCTGCAAGATAGAGATAATATTCTCCATTTTCCACCATCCCTTACCCTAGTCCCTTCTCAGGATTTTAGATCGACAAACAGTAAAAGTGTGGGAAGCAATACAGGGATTGTCTTCACTATATAGGATTCTATTTTTTCCATAGCAAAATAAGAGTACATTCAGCCTAAAAGCAGGCATGCACTTTGCTGCCAAGGACACCATCACCAGTAATAAATATTCTGCAATAAAGAAGACAGAACTTAAGACAATCAGGGTGCATGAAAGCTTTGGGCTTTTTCCTCTTACCTCAGAAGATGTTCCAGGGCAAACAAATCTGGAAATCTCCCTTCCAGAGTAAAAGAAGTGAAGGTACTTGTTTTCATACCAATTTGAGTAATACTATTGCTTTGTTTCATGGATTGTGCTTTTCTGTCTTAACTTCTGGACCCCATATTTTTTACCCCTAAGCAGGAATGAGACACTGTAGAAGTAAACTCTTCTCACTACACCACTTTCTCATGTGTAGCCTCAGAAAGGCAGACCATTCAGCCCAAGCTATGCACACAGAAATTAATTTCCTTGAATAGGATCAAGGAGATGTATGTGGTTGGCCTGGTAAAGAGAAGTGTGGACATAGAACAGGAAAGAACCGCATTTAGAAACTTCCTCGAGCTCTGGTAAGGCTGGAAGAGTAACAAGAAAAAGCAGTCTGCAGTCCATGAACTTGACACAAAAGGCACAAGACACAGCTCTTGAGCACCCTAATTATCAACCAAAGCATCAGCCCTTCCCTCAGAGTTTCACGGAAGTTTGTTGTCAATAAATAATATTAACAGGTTTGGTTCCTGGCAAAGTTTATCAGTTTTTCTTATCTCTAGTCTCTTTTCTCAAACTCTGTTCCCTACCTTTGCCTGTGGCCAATCTAACTGCAAATGTGACTTAATGGAAGGAGAAAGGAGGGGAGAGACAGAGTTCCAGGTTTTCATACTAGATTTAAAACACAGCAGCTCTGAAATACTCCCCCTTTGATTTTATTTCTGAAGGAACTGTGGCTATCAACCTTATTTCATTGTTGTTGATTTAGCATTCAAACAGAGGACTGAAATGTTGTCTAGTTTCACTCTGCCTTCTGCCAAAAATTCTTGATGGACAAGCTAGTTATATCTTTTGCCAGCCTCTGTGAGTGCAAGTTATCAGAACAGTTGCTACTCTTTTCTCCAGTGATAAAGACAGAAGACACTACACCACTGCCTGCCTTGCATAGCCTCATATTTCAGTGGAAATCAGCATTTAAAGTGTTACATCTTAGAGCCTAAAGGAGAAAAAAGCTTCATGGAAGATAGTTCTTCATTTATATGCAAGACTCTTGTTGCCATCCATAAATCACTCAAGCCGCTATTATAACCCAGAACAAGCTGGCATCACCCCTAAATACAGAAGATTGTGTGAAAGATTAACAGAACAAAAACAATAAAAAAGTCATTAAAACACCTAGATGACAAAATGCTTGAAAAATATCTCCCCAATTTCCTTGTGGCAGGACAGTGACTGAGCCATAAATCAATGGCTATTCTTCTTCAGGGGATGTTCAGTGAGAAGGCAGTACAGTTTGTTAACATGAAGGACTGCAGCTTTTACAGTAATGGGCAAAAGCAGAAAACTGATCATTGCCCTCAGTTATTTCAAATGCACTCTTTCTTCCTTTCATCGAGAAAAATAAAAAGCCTTGTTTTTAACAGAATCAACATAAGTTAATAGAATGTGGTTTTAATGCTAGATTTCATTTAATTAACTCTTAGCTTTTTCTGTGTTACATTTGCATTGCTAAAAAACTAAAACTGTGAATTGTGTTGGATGAATAGATTAAATTGTTTCTTTGTCAAAAGTAACTTTCACCAGCACGTAAGTGTTCATGTTACAGAGTCTTTGAATCACGGAAAACAAATAGTTATTCAAAGCCAACAACTCTGGTCCATTATGTGCTCCTCAGTGATGATACACAAAAAACAATGACAGAGAAACAGACTGTCCAGCAAGAATTTGCTTTGAAGTCCACAAAAAACAAACTAACAAACAGAAAAAACCCTACAGTTTTCATTGCGTTAAGAAATTTTGAAATCTGCCAGTTTCCACTCTATCTTTTTGCCCTGCCACTCCGTCAACTTCATCTGAACATGCCTGAGGTCTGCAATAAGTAGTGGGATGAAAATGGCTGTAATAAACAACAAGAAAAATGATACCTGACACCAGACTCGAAACAGTTAAGATGCCTACAATTGTAAAACATATTTCTTCGATAATGGAAGGTTTCCAGAACATATATACAAACAAAATACCTAGAGTTACTACAGTGTGAGTAGCATAATAAATAGAAATGCAAACTTTTGTTCTTCCCCCCTTTACATTAAAAAATGAAACAATTAGAATGATTCCAACTACAGTTCTGTACAGATATTCCATCTTCTCAGATTTGCAAAATGTTGTATGCTGTTTCAAAGTCCAAGTGAAGCCACAGATCCAAAGAAATATCAGCAGAATTACAGAAATTCTGACACTTAGTAGAGTGATCAATGAAATACTGAGCATCCAAGAAGTGATGGTAAGCAATTTATAGAAGAGATACACCAACTTGGAAAGCACACGAAATTCATCTTTGTCAGGCAGAGATTTTCGTAGTGATATCTGATAATCAACCATTGATAAGGAGATACCACAAAAAGACATAATAATGGCAGCATCTAAACAAAACACAAGGAAAAATGTTAAAACAGAGAAAAAGGTATGTATTTTACACTATGATTTCTGAATGAAGTTTTAGAAAATTTCATGCTTTCCTAACATTTTCTTTATCCCAGTTTTATATTTACTCTCTGCTCCAAAGCAAGTCACCTTAATTCTAAGGCTCAGTTAAGTTACTTAAATCTAGGCATCTGATGCTGTTTGGTATGCTTATGTTATCCTGCCCAGCCCCTGATCCTTAATGGCCTTGCCTAAGCTGCATGTCATATTTGCCATCTCCATACACAGGTGACTTAGAAATTCCCAAAGTATTGCAAATAGACCATAAAAATTTAAGTTTCAGCCACTGATATTTGTGAATCTGCGGTATCTAAAATGTAGAAATCTATTACTAAGACTTGGTCCTTCACATGGTCATATCTAAGATGAGATTTGCCTGATCCTTTTCCGTGAGTAAATTTTGACTCCATGGACTTTGAAGGAATGCTAGACATCAGTGTAGGTAGCCCCATTTGGTTAGATAAATTCCAACCCTGAATAAGTCAATGTCCTGCCAATAACTCTGCTTGCTTTAGAGCTGGAAATGGTACAGCTGTTGTCTTGCATCTGAGAGTTGAACCAGTATCTCTTCACTGTATTGCATTCTACAATGCTGACATATCCTTAGATTTATTTCTGACTCTGTCCCTCACCTGTAGCATGGGTGATGGTAGTGACAGTTCGTGGGGCTACTTTAATTACGTTATTGATTTCCAAATGCCTAGATAGCAGTTTTAAAAGAATCTGTAAGCAAAACCACACAAATCATACTGCTCTGCAAATTACATGCTAATTGCATTTAAGACCTAACTTTCAAGTGATGCATCATTATGTTTCTAATTGATATCATGACTTTTTATACTTCTGATGTATAGTATTTATATATGACTTTTCATTTTTATACTGAAATCTTCCTTCTCATCGATTCAGCAGAATGGACCATCTACTAGACAGAAATTCTAATTAAATGCAGAGTAATAATGCAGTGGAATATATGTTTTCCAAGGTATGTGTAAAATGTTATCTAGTCACGAGTTATGTTTTTAGGTAAGATACTCAACTTACAACATAAGGAAAAAGACAGACTAACATTGATAGAAATTAGTTTTTCCGCGTTCCATGAGGATGTAAATCTGAAGAAAAAGTTGTGGTGTGGTCTCAAGAAAAGTCTTGAACACCCTGAGCATGTTAATATCAGTCACTGCATCAATAGTTTGTTTTTGAATGAAGTTGGAAGGGTCTGCTTCTGATGCATCTCTTCTGCTTGTTTGTTTAAATGTAACTTGGTGGCCATATTTCAAAGCAAACCAATACCTATTAAAAAAAGGACACTTGATTAGGCAGCACATTTTAGAAGACCAACTCAATAAAATTATATAACCTTACAACAACTTTTTCCATCTTCTACTCAGGTAAAATTTTGTCTGATATCTGTCTGGTATCAGTGATATCAGAGAATCATTTAAGCCCAGCAATACCACGCAATAAGGAAACTAATAGAACAGAATGAGACTTGTCTTAATAAAGATTACAAGCTTTTTTTTGTTAGGCTCTTATTTCTTTAAAAGTACTGCATTTCTGAAAATTCCCTTAGCATCTCTCCTCAGTCTCTCTTTGAAATACTCATTCACTTTCTTTGTATCTTTTTCAAGGTATAAGTGAATATCCAGCTATGAACATCCACATCTATGTAAGTGGAATACAGATCCATAAGCCCCGAGTATAATACCTGATGAATTGCAAACACAAAAGAGACTTTAAAAAAAAACTACTACATTGTTACTCTCTAAATACTCAGGAAGACTTATATCTCAGAAAATAGTTTTCAAGACACATTTATTCCTGGGTTGAAAGATTCTGTTAACAGTCTGAGTGGTTTTACATGAAGAAGCCATTTGCCTTGGCAAATGAATGCACCTGAATGACTTTTAGAACAGTTCTGGTTTATTTCTTATTAAGCCTAAATTAACGCTTTATTTTAAAGAGCAGTCAATGCAAGCATACATGGAATTAGTCAATTATGACTGGTGTACATTCCATGTTGTAAAGAACCTATTCTGTTCAGGATGTCCCTAACGCTTTGCTTGGAGATAAACCTAGCTCTCATTCCCATTTTCAGGACCTTTGCTTCAGGCTTGAAAGTGCGGTTAGCACTTTATAGGGGAAAGAACACTTAAGTTTTAATCATAAACTCTTTTGGTAATTAACAAAGGAACTAGCTGTTGTACATGTTAATCTTTATGTCTGAGTTTGGGAAAACAGGATGGTGGCTCTAACTTGGTGTAGGACCAGAACTCCAGATGCTGGAAATTATAGTATTTCTGCTGCCCCTAATGGACTCACATACAGAGCCACACCACCCTGGTGAGTGATCTGACTCATTGCATTACTGTTTTGGAAGTCAAGAAAGGTAAGAAATGCTCTTTTCTTTTCTAAACTAAAGGGAGCAATTGCAGAAGTGGGTTTCACAGCAAAAGACCTCTTTCCAGTGAACCGTTCAGCAGCAAAGACCTTTGGAACTAGTAACAAATGAAAGCAGGTACAAGTATCCCCATTAGTATGCATGTAAATCCTGCCTTGAAGCAAATCAGGAGAGATGCTTGCTTGCTCTCTTCTGCTGGTAACTTGACTTCAAGTGGTCATCAACATTGGCTGGGCAGATTGTAGCCTAAGCCTCGTAACTCTGCAGCACTGCAATAGGCACTGTCATTGCTGGTAACTTAGCATGAGCTTTGCAAGGCCTCAGAACTGAGGCTTGCCAGGCTTTCTCTGTTTGAAATTTTCTTGACCTGTCTGTGACTTTGTATTGCTTGGTTTAGCTTGGGTTTTCTGCAGAAAAATTGGTGATTTCTTCCAACTGACCAGGTGGCTGATCTGTTTTACTTTTTTTTTCATTTTTGTGTCATACAGTCATAGTTTTATATAGGTAACAGTAACAGTCAGATATACATCAAATGAGATATTTATTACATACATGATGATGTAGGATAAAGAAATCTAGTCTTGCTAAGATAGCAGAGGTCCTGAGATGTGGAGAGATAGGATACATTGTAGAAAAGCACATGCATAGAATGATAAGGGATGGCTTGAAAAAAGGGATAGGAATGAAAAAATATGTGTGTAACAATTTTAACTGTAGTATTTTTGTTATTGTTATTATTATTATTATTATTATTATTATTAGTGAAGATTTTTATGCATAGAAGTATTCTTTCTCTTCCTGTAATAAATAGATCTAGACTAATAAAGATTCTTGGAATCAACTGTTAGAATTTCACTTATACTAAGTTCTTGGCTTTATAGGTATATAAATCCATGTGTTTGACCATAAACAGGATTTTGATCACAGCAGCCTTCAGCCATCACTTCCAAGCCTGTTTCTATCTATTTAGTTCCCAGATGTTTCAAGCTTCTAATATTCTTCTCCAATGAACCCATTTTGACTATAACCAGCAGGCAAGAACAGCATTAGTCCTTTTTTAAGAAAACTCACTGTTATTCAGCGAGTTTTTCTAGCCTTACGAAGACTTTCCCCCTCAAAAGAAAACCTAATTTAGTAAATAAATTATGACAGTTGCATCATTCATTTGGATCTATTTTCTTGAGAAATTAAGCAGAACATCACAGGCCAATGCTTGGTTCTATTAGACAGCTGTACAAGACTGCTAATACACAAGCTGAGAAAGGCAAGGTCCTACGCCTTAACTTGTCTCTTACTTGCATTCCCAAAGGCTGCATCTGAGATAACTGCAAGATTCATGCTAAAGTGCAGCTTCCTAATTCCCTGGCCATCCACAGGATCACACCACAGACCTGACAAAACTCACATCGTTGCGTTTACCATATGTAGATAACAGAGGGCAGCAGATCATCAGACACCCAGATCTCACAGGATTATCTCATCCCAATATAACACTGGAGCACAGTACTCTTCTGCTTGCTAAGGAAGCTAAGAAGAACCCCTGGCTCCTCCAGAGGTTAAAAGTTTAACACCTTCACCACCTCTAAAGACCAAATCCTTTGACCACAGGGAAGGCAGTGTAGGGGTCTCTTCCACAGCTACAGGTGAGACAGCCAGGATTGGCAGGTCCTGGGTTAAGTGCTTGCTAGCGGATTCATGACTTTGTCCCTGCTATGTTAAGGCATCTCACCCATACAAGTGAGAATTGCAACATGGAAAGCAACAGTAGGAGTAGGTGTGGAGCAGCTTTGTTACTATTCAAGAGCATCAGGGGAAGAGCCTTTGCTTTTCTCCTTGCAGAGATTCATAGACTGCATCCCTGCCATTCAGGCCATATGTTGGTTCCATGAGTTGGCTCTAGATCTATTATGTACTCCCAAAGGAAACGCATCTTTATTTTTATGTTTTGTATATTTATCTTATTGTTCCCTGAATAATCACTCATAAGGAAAGAACTGAACTGTTTGGCAAGGCATCTATAGCTTTTTCTGTTTATAAAACAATTAGTATTCCAAAACATCTGGTTCTTGCATTCAAGATGTAAAAATCTGGAAAGTTTGCAATGTTTTCAAGAAAAAACAATTGAGTAGACTGATCTGCTAGTTGTCCATGGACTCACTCACCAGAGCCTGTGTTTGTCCAAGCAGCAAGAAGTAGGAACCAGCTGCACAAATTTTGAGCTGCAGAGCTCACAGCTGAGATAGCAGGTGATATGCAAGGCAAAAAATGTCCTAAAAGGAATATTTCAGCTGGATGCATACCTGAAACCACTTGTCAGTTTTCAAAGCACATTGCTTCTGAGCATTGTATACTAGGTTTACACTGTTATAAGGTGGTACACTATGTATTTGTCACTAGTTGTAGTGGTTTTGGTTAGTCCACTTCTGACTTTGAATACCGTATAGAATACCTTTTTTTTCTAGTAAAGTCCAAATACTTCTACTGCTCTTTAACTATATATTAGGCAAGGTGGCGTTCTCTGAGCTCCACATGCTTATGTCACTTACTGTAGTTCACTTTGACAAATTTTCATATTTTAAGAGTATTTGGAGTTTACACTCTCATTCTCATCTGCCCATTTGGCATGCAATATAATGACATTTTAGAAAGGGCTCAGAGCCAGCTTTTAGACCTAGTGTTGAACTATGTTCCCAGCCTAGGGCAAAGTTCAGTCCATAGTAAAGGGTAGGTCAGGTTTGAATTTTCTCCTTTATCATGCCCACAGCTCACTTAAACCCTGTGCCTGCTCTGAAACTATTCTGGTTATATTCCTCAAATCTGTTTTCCTGTAATATATCTATTGCTATAGAAGTTCTGTGCTTCAATATTCATAAACTCTAAAAAGTCTTTTAAAAAGGTACTACAACTGTAATAAAAATACATTAATTTAAAGTATTGGATTAGTTATGTATTTTAAGTAGAGGTACATCCTAAATGGAATATGAAATGGTTATGTCAATAATATAGACAAATGCAGGTTTATCATTTACTTTTTCTCCCTAAAAATTTATTAAAGAGAATGTTTTTCATTATTTCGAGGTATATAAGCTACTTGGAAGCCAACAGAGTAAAAAACCTACAATTTCTTTATAACTGGAACTGTCATATGTGAATGGCAAAGAATTATCACTGTCTCTAAATATCATTCACTTTGATAGGAGAACAAAAAAAATGGTTTCTGCCTTTGTAGTGTTGCTTTGTGGAGAACACGTGACAGGGCTCCTACTTGTTGTAAACACTCACGGAAACACAGCTCCACTGTCGCTCTGTTCTTGAGATGTTCCTACATATTCATCATCATTTCACAAGTGATGAAGTTTGATCCTGTAAAATTAGGAAGGCTTCGTCTCTGGCTGGGAATTCACAGAGGTGACAGCTATTTGGTTTTGTTGCTTCACAGCCTTCACACGTGCCAAGCAAGCTGCCTTGCCAATGTTTCCATATCACATGCTTCCCCTCAGATGTCCACCGACTTTGCAACACAATCCCAGTATTATACTACACATCCCATCTCATCAAACTACACCGATAAATATTTGGTTGCCATTTAGTAATTCATACAGGCAGGTTGCGAGTGGCCTGGCAATAATGATTGTCCTGTCTAAATCCTGGTCATGCAGTCACAGCTTTCAGCATTGTATAAATCTTTATCAAAGGAAAATTACTCCCTGCTGCATGTCAAACTTCACCTTCTAAGTATCAAAATACTTGGATTAAATCTATTAAACTGATGCAACTAAGTCAATACTTAGGTCAGTAAATTTATATTAAGAAAATGTGATCAAACACATCGAATCACAGAATCATTTAATTTGGAAAAGATCTTTAAGATCATCGAGTACAACCATTGCCCTAGCGCTATCAAGTCCACTAAACCATGTCCCCAAGTGTCTACATATCTTTTAAATATCTCCAGAGATGGAGACTCAACCACTTCCTTGGGCGCCTATTCCAATGCTTGTCAACTCTTTCAGTGAAGAAAATTTTCCTAATATCCAATCTAAACTTTCCCGGTGGGAGATGGGGCCATTTGCTCTCATCCTGTCACTTGTTACTTGAGAGAAGAGACTGACCCCCACCTGACTGCAACCTGCTTTCATTTGTAGAGAGCAGTAAGGGTCTGACACAGGATGTAACTTAACCTCAGTGACATCTCCAAGCCAGATGACCCATCATCCTCATTATTATTCAGTTCCATTTGCAGAGCTTCATACCTGTTATGCCAGGGCACCTGTGAAGGTGGGGTAGTCACAAGGGAGACACACTTGCTGCACTGGGCAGGAACTTGTTGCCATAGCCCCCTAGCCTTAAGTCACTGTGCTCAGCCAGGTGAGGAGTGGATAGGGAATCATCTGTATCATGCATCCTGCCTGCCTGTGGGGCTGTCTCAGGAAAGGCAGGGTGTGATTCTACAGTCTGTGTGTGTCTCTCTCTATCCCTGATACTCCTCAACCTCCTCACCTCCTCCCAGAGCTTTGTCACTAAGCAGAGGAGTTCCTTTACCAGAGTGCATCTCTCACAGGTGTGCTCACTGCTGCCAGCTGGTACTGCTTCAGAGCAGGGCCCACCCTGCAGCCCATCACCTATGTTGGCTCTGAATTTTTCTCACTGCCTTTCAGATATATGTAATAAAATAACCCCAGTTTCAGCAAAGCACACACATTTACTCTGATGCCTCATGGATTTAGAATTAATCTTTACAAATATGCAAAAAAAATCTTTTTCATCTGCTTCTATTCAAAGTTGCTACCTTTGAGCATTCTGAGCTACCTTTAAGCATCGAGAGGCACAACAGCAGCTGCCAGTATCAGAGTGGCTGCTACCTATTTGACTTTCTATTCTGACAGCAAAGGTTATGACTTGCTAATGTTTAGTCTCCCACAGGTGTGTCCTTGGCTGATGAAGCACACTGCTACACATCTGACAGCTCCAGAATTCATATGGTGCCCTAAGGAAATGCCCTGTTTTCCCACGTTCCCTGACTGCATTATTGTCGTAATGTTGTCTGTTATGTCAAGACTGTTCTCCATTCTGCAAACATCTGTGTGAGCCATTTAGATGGGTCAGGCTGAACATCATTTTAGTCAGCATAGTTAATATGTATGTTTTTAACTTAATTTTGTCTCCTTGCAGAGCATACTATTTCATATGAAATATAATTGTAGGTATGTGCTCTTTCCAATAAAAGAAACTAAAGCCTTCTTAGATAAGAAATACTTTTAATTTCATTTTCTTCTGATTTTATATACGTTGTATATATGTATACACATATATATACAAATATGATTATCAAATTTATTACTTAGCATTGTCAGTGTGATAGCAAAACCAAACTGTTCTGTGCACTGTACAAACCTCCAGTGCCCAAAGGGTACCAGTTTGTAAGTCACCAGTTCCAGTACGTAAAGAGAGCCTAGAAGAAAGCTGAAGAGGGACTTTGTACAAGAGCATGTAGCGAAAGGACAAGCAGGAATGGCTTCAAACTGAAAGACAGTAGGCTAATTCAAGATATTAGCATGAAACTCTTTCCTGTTAGGGTGGTGATGCACAGGTTGCCCAGAGAAGCTGTGGATGCCCCATCCCTGCAAGTGCTCAAGGCCACGTTGGATGGGGCTTTGAGCAGCCTGGTCAAGTGAAAGGTATCTCTGCTCGTGGTAGCGAGGTTGGAACGAGATGAGTTTTAAGGTCCCTTCCAAACCAAACCATTCTAGGAGCCTAAGTTCAAAGATGGAGCAGGAGGTGTAAAAGGATATGAAAGAGGGAAGAAGGAAGGAAAGAAAAAAAGGGAAAAATGAAAAACAATAATTTGGTAAGGTGTATTCACATCTTATAGTTTCAAGCATCCAGAGTTCACTGACCAAATCTCATTTACTGGTTAGGACCTCATTTTCCTTTTTGAATGCAGAATATGGGTTCCTGCCCCAAATGACTTTCTGGAGAATCTCACCTTAACAAGTATGACCTTGACAGAATCTATTTTTATCCATTTACTGCAGAGATAAACCTGAGTGACTTGTCTAAACTAACTGCATAAATCAGATGACTAAGAGGGAGGACAGGAGGAAGTTGTACCTTGATACACCTAAGAAAAACACATATAATAAGAAGTATATAATAGTTAATCACAAAGGCACAAGCACAGATGTCAGCTTGCTGTTACCAGCTTATACTTTAAATTATGTTTTATAACACTGCTGAATTGTGAGGAGTGGCTGGAAGAACTTTGTAACTTATACGTAACATCTTGGAAATTTTCCAAGCATAAGTTGCAGCATAGGATAAAATATCATTTGTGCAACAAAGAACAAGCAACCAAGCTGATAACGCTGTCAGAGTAAAGAACAAAATAATGTTTACTAGATAATAAGCCACTCAGAGAATACGGAGCTACTTCTGGGAAATATTCAAAATTATAGAAATTCATGGTAAGAGATATTCACTGGAAACAGTATGAGTTCAGGTAAGTCCAAGAGTTTCATGGATTGCTTTAGAGTTAAGGTAATCCACTAAGCAAACAAAGTTTGCTATCACCATTAAGTGCTGCAAGTATTTTTACTAACTATTCAGCTATTCATTTCTCTCCTGAATCTTGGTGGGTTTTTTATGTATGGTTAGACACTCAGGTTCAAACATAACCTCTTCAGCTGTCTCAGCTGCTTAGTGTGCCTACCATCACTTTGAAAACTTGTATTTATCAGTTAAAACAGCAGTACACCTGAAAGCAATCATTTTTATTAAGTATGCCCCATCAAATGGCTGAATAATTAAATAGAGTTGGGTAGTGAATGATAAAAATCATTACTTACAGGTATATGAAAGAAGAATTACATGTCCCTCAAAACCTGACAAAGTTTACCACTGGCATAACCAGACAAAAATCCATTTGCTTTCATGGAGCTGTAATTGCTAAGGCCTGAATTGGTCTTGTCCCTGAAGCCATACTAAGCACTTCTTAATAAGTGCCCTAAAGCAACATGATTTCTCATTTGAAAATAAATTTTAAAATGTGCTTACCTTATAAAAATTCCACACTGAAAGAGATGAACTAGAAAAACCAATTTCAGCTTCCTAGTATCAGTACCTTCCCAGTCGTTTTTAAACCACTCATAACTAAATATCTGAGTTATTAATGATGAAAGTCCTCTAAAACACAGTATCAATATACTCCAAGAATATTGTCCTTGACAGAAATATCTACTAACTACCCAAAAGTCCACGCCAATATCAACTACATAAATTATCATTCCACCAACTAAAAAAAAAAAATTCTGCTTAGTAAATTTCATCATGTGTGAAACTGCCACTGCTGTCATTCTCTCCTCACTTCACATTAAGGGATCTAAATGCTCTCCTACAATGGAGTCTTTTTCCTGATGATACCCCCTGCTCATATTGCTTTATACAAAGGAAAGTTGGGTTATCCATTTTTATTATGGCAAACGGACTAGCATTTTTCCATGTTCTTGAATTACATATCAAATTAACTTCTAAAATACACATCTATTGGGAAAAAGATAAATGTAAATTGTTTTTTTTAATTGATTGAGTCATTCTTCATTATTGGTTCCTAAAAAGAAGAAGAAAAAAAAGATTAGCAGTAACAATATCTTCATTATTTAAAATATCATACAGCAATTCTCATGACCATTTGAACAGGCAAGTACAAAATGCAGAATGTGCTAAGATACCAGCAAACAATCAGCCCAAGAGAGCTGCATTTCTGAACCTGCTGAGGTCACCCACTCTCCCAAACAGTGACTCTCCACTCAAGCAGCTACTGAGATAATTCCTAAGAGGTGCAAAACACTGAAAAACAAGCAAGTTTTTAAAAGCAGCTTATGGAAAAAAGACTGATTCCTTCCCAGAACTTTCTTAATATCTGAGCTCTTCTCCTTTACTATGCACAGCACAAAACATTGAGAAAACTTTTGTCTTGAGTACACACCAGGGTATCAGAATATGCATCATTTGGCAGCTTCCGACTGTGTTACTGCATTTGTGTGCATACATCCAGTGTTTTTATCATTCCTGCTTGGTTTTCCACATGCAGTAAGAAAGTGCTGAATAGAATGGCAGCTCTCCTGTTAAAGAGGCTTGTAAGGAGCCAGACCTAGACCAGTCTATATCTCTTTGAGAAATGTCTTCCAAGCTGTATGTAGCTTCACATAGATGATTTAACCACACAGTTCACTGCAAATGTAGGCAGAACTACATTTTACATTGCCCAACACTGCAAGGATTCTTGTGACCTCTTTGGGTAGTCCTTAAACATCTTTCTTCTGTAGATCTGTGGTATTTGTCAGGTGAAACAGAAAAGCTGTAAGGCAGTACATTTTTTTCTCATTTATGTCCACCTCTGCAAAGCTATAAAGTTAAAATTACAAAGTTCTTTTATTTGATTTACATATCTTAGGAAAAAGCTGCTGGCAGCAAGCCCAAAGGGTGGGATGTAGGACATGCCAAAGCTAGGCTGGTGCCAGTGCCAAACAGCTGCAGGCAATACATGGGGAACAGCTGCACCAGGGAACTTGGAGCAGGAGAAGGGCATGTGGAGGCAGGTCCCTTTGGATTTTGTGAATTTCGGCACGCTGCCACAGAGGAATGAAATGAGGGAATTGGTCGATAACCCATAAACAAAGGTAATGACTGTTCTTTGCTTGGGTTGACTGGGCTCATCTTCACTGTCACCTAGGTACAAACCCAAAAAAGAGAACTTAAGGTCTTAATTTCCTAATGAAGACAGGTGGGAATATAACAGCCTGAAAAGGTACTGAGCCTATGGATTATTTTTATAGGCCTTAGCTATTTCTAGCCTCTCATTCTATCTCCTACTTAGGTTTCATGTCCTGGCCCAGAAGATGTCAGAAAGATCAGGCGATCTTGCAGCTGGGATAGCTGGAATCCTTTCTCTGTTCTTTCCTATTCTCTCCAGTAAAATACCACTAATCTCCTGCAAATCACTAACGCAATTTTTATCCAATTCACAGTTAGATTCTGGGAAGTGGACTTCAGTACAAAGTCCAGCATAAAATGAACTCCGTGTTTACAAACACAAAAAGACAAGTTAACCATGAGCCAGCAATGTCTCTGTGTGGCCAAGAAGGCAAATGGCATTGTGGGGTGCACTATGAACAGTGTGGCCAGCAGGTCAAGAGTGGTTATTCTCCCCCTCTAACTCTGCCCCGGTGAAGCTGCATCTGGAGTACTGTGTCCTATTCTGAGCTCCCCGGTTCAATAAAGGCAAGGAATAACTGGAGAGGCCAGCAGAGGGTTACAAAGATATTTGGGGGACTGGAGCATCTCTCTCATGAGGACAGGCTGAGTAAGCTGGTTCTGTTCAAGCTGGAGAAGAGGCTACTGAGAGGCGATCTTATCGATGAACACAAATATCTTAAGGCCAGGTGTCAAGAAGATGGGATCAGACTCTTTTCAGTGATGCCCAGCAACAGGACAATGGTCAGTGGGCACAAACAGAAACACAGGGAGTTCCATCTGAATATGAGGAAAAACTTTACTTTGAGGATGAGAGAACACTGGAACAGGCTGCCCAGTGGTTGTGGAGTCTCCTTGTCTGGAGATATTCAAAACCTGACTGCAATGCTGTGCAACCTGTTACAGGGGAACCTGCTTCAGCAGGGGGGTTGGATTAGGTGATCTTCAGAAGTCCCTTCCAACCCCAATTGCCTTGTGACTCTGAATTTTTTATATCTGAAAATTTGTGTATGAACCAACTTAAGAGTTTATTACTAGGGTTCATTCAAGAAAATTCCAAATGAAACTGTATTTACTCTATAGAACAACATATCATTCTGCAGCTTGAGTACCACCTTTGTCAAGCTGCATCTATGTTTTTTAGAACAGATTAAAAACAAAAACAAGCATCAAACAAAACAAAACAAGCAAGTTCACTATTTGACTGTTACAGGAAGAACAACAGTTACAGGTTAGTCAATACCTGGATTCAAACAGAAAGTTCTTCTAGAGACAATTTATGGCCAAATTAGGCAAGATACCAAGGTTCACATTTAATGACTAATACTGTATCAGACATTCAAGTGGCAAGGAGTAGCCTCTAATTTTGCATCTGAAATGAATAAAAAAGTAACAGGATTCCTCCCTCTTTACAACCTCACTATCATTTTTGTATGCAAGCACTTCACAAAGAGGAATACGAGAAAGGAAGTTTTACAGGCAGACTCCTCTGAAGTAACAGCACGAAGAGTAGCTGTGAGCCAGGTGATTTCTACTTCTGACAAGCCTACTGTCCAAACTACTGTCATGTCAGCAGTCTGCAGACCTGTCTGGACAGGACTTGGTGCTATTTGAAGCCATCAGGTAAGCTGAGATAAATGAAGAGCCACATATTATCAAGCATGTCAGCTTGCTCACTGTCTCACAATTATTTTGAATAAGAAATCTAGCCCTGAAAGAGCCTTGGAATGGTTGAGAAGACACAAGGTTTATATTTTGCTCATGGCAACCTGAAAAAAATTCTACCTGAGACTCACAGATCTGTATTCACAAATGTCCATTGTCTTAATTCCAAATCCAAGCACCAACGCCTGCTCACAGGTGCACATGAAATCACTGTTGAAGATCCCAGCCTGTAACAGCCCTATAGTTTATGCATCATAGCGCTCCAAAGAGCACCCCGGTCTCATGTACCAGGTGGGGTTCAATTAAGTGCCACAGGAGAGAGCGTCTTGTATCACTCAGAATTACATTGCCCCCAGTCTTATTAAACATATGAGATCTAACATGACAGGAGCAGGAAGAGTAAACTGTCTGTCAGTCAACATAAATATAAGCCCGCTCTGAAAACTAACATACTTCTACAGAATCATTTTGTGACAAAGCAGAAACAATAGAATGTGATTAGCAAGGCCTTCAGTTCTCACTATACACTTAAAATTCTATTTTAAAATGCAGTTACCTTAATACTGGCCGTGGATACAGGTTTTTTTCACCTCAAAAACTGTAGATTTCCATATTCACGGGTTTCCCATCCATACCTTTACAAGACTTGCAATCCAAGGAAATTAAAGGTCTTACTGATATAACACAAAGTGAAACTCAAATCATATGGAAACCATGTGACACAGTTAATGATTTGCTACCTGTAAAGAACTGTCCTTCTTATGATTGTATTATAAAAATTCTAGTCTAAAAATTTGGTATAGAAATCCCTGTTTATAATTAATACTAAATTTAACAGATTATACATTTCTCTTCAATAAAATCATTTAACAATTTACTTCATAAAAGTTAAAAAAAAAAAAAGAACCACTTTCCCTCTGTATGTTTCTCTGTCTGTGTATTCATTTTCAAATTTAGACTTTATTTCATTAGATCCATTGAGCAAAAGCCAACAGATAATTTCTGGAAACACAAGTATATGTGTGTGCGTTTACATGTATGTGTTTGCTTATATATATTTATTCATTTATTTGTACACCCATGTATATATCCCAAAGATTTATGCAAAAAGAACAATCTTTTTGGCTATAGTTGAAAACTGTAGCACAATGCACTTTTAAAAAATCCTCTCTGTGCAATGATGCATGAAGAGATTGCACACGGCCAAGAGCAGGTGATTAAAATTGTTTTCCTCTGGTAAAACTATAGCTGTTTGCAAGAGTCTGCTCCAGCTGAGCTGTTGGTACTCAACATGAAACTTTTATGCATGTTTAAAACAGCTGCAGGGTACAAGGCACAGGTGTGATTCTGCCTCTATGACTGTGCTGCACAGGAGGATGCACACCCTCAGCCTGTAGCTTTTCTAGCTCTTAGGACAGGAGGTACACTCCTCAGTGTCTTCATAACAAACATGATATCAACCCTTGTCTTTTTTTGTGTGCCTTCCTGCTTCTCCTTTATACTTTAGAAAGTCCTTGTCCTAAGCAGTCCTTGCAGTGCTTGAAATACCATTAAGTCGGTCAAGTCACAAACTCACTGCTATGACCTTTGTCATAATAAAAAGAATAACAAAAACTCTATGGCACGGAGGGAGGTGCAAGATTTGTGTACCTGATTTTTGGAGTGTAAATCAAGCAGCCCACAAGATAAATTACTGGCTGGATGATTTATTGATTTTCTGGTTAGACTTGGCATGAAAGCAAGCACAATTCCAAATTGTGACAAATCTCCCATGGTATTCAGTACATATCCTTTTATTTGCTTCCAAATGTGGTAGGAAGGACTCTTCAAGTATTTATAAGCATTAATGAGCCTTCTCTTCTCCAGACTGGACAGCACCAGCTCTTTCAGCCTTTCCTTATTAGAGAGATGTCCCAGGCCCTTCATCATCCACCCTAATCATCTCCCACAAACCTGCTGATCTGACTTTTTACATTTTCTACACAATGTTGCCTCTCCATGCAGGAATCTTGCAGCCCATGGCCTTTCTCTCCGCAAAATCTGCTTCACTTCTTTCTGGTTTAAGGTCTTTTTACTTATCTCTGTACCAGATAAAAAGAATAAAAATACAATGAAACAGAAAGAAAAATTCTGCAAGTAAAAAATCCTCTCAACGAGACATTCACATGCCAGTGGCTAAGAAGATAAGTCTCTCAAGACATTTTCTATCTGCTATTCAATTTATTCAGACTAATTATTGCAGAATTACATGCTTGTGCTTAGTTCTATTAGGCTGTTACACAACCACAATGGAGAGATATTTATCCTCAACATTTACACTTAAAATGTGAAAAAAAAGCCAAGTGCCAGTACTCAAAGATTTCCTGAGTGCTAAAAATTCAAACAGTGACCTTGTGGAATTTTCAGATATACCAGTCTGTGTCTTGTGTATCTCATAGCTGTTACAAAATTAATCATTGTATATCACCAACAATTTAATTTTAGGTTTATTGAAATTCAGCTGGTTTTGCTTTTTTTACTGATAGTCTACCTGCTTCAGAACATTTTTCCTCTCAAGAATTTAACAATGCAAAACAGTCAGAGAACCAAAAGAAGTTGAGGGTGTATACTCATCTTTTCTTGTACCGCAGCAGAGCATAATAGTGGGACTTTCACTACGTGCCTATTAACCCCTGTATTATAAGAGAAACAACAGATTTCTTAAACAGATGGGCTTGTGCAGGAAATGATCAAAGAACCTGTACTTCGTTCTCCACAGGCACCATTGCTGCCACCTACAGATGAAGCAAATTCACAGCTCCCGCCTAACATCAGAAAACGCTTTACTACAGAACAGCAACAGCAGTAACAAGTATTCCCAGGTGAACAAGTCTACAGGTCCCCAAACAATTCTTAATTTGGAAAAAAAAAAAAAAAGTCTTGTGATGTTAAAAATAATGGCAAGTTACTGAGTTATCACTGACATGTAAAATTCAGATAAGTAATTTTTGAAACCCTCTCTAAACATTCAGAATTTTCTTAAAAATAGAAAACCACTTAAATACATAACTTCCCTTGGCTTAGGTAGTAGCTTCTTCTAATGAATAAACTAAATTTTACCTGAAGACTGAAAGCTGAATGTACCAATAGCTATACAAACATGTTACAAAATAAGCATAAGAGGGTACCTCAGAATTAGGTGAATTCAGGTCTAGTCACAGTTTCTTACAAAACAGCATACAGGCAAATGATATGGGGAGAGACTGAAATATTGTGTATGGGGTTTTCTTGATTATTTCGGCAGCATACCTGCACACATAAAGGCTTCTTTCGTCTGACCTGAAACATCCCTTCTGTTGTCTGTAGCTCATGCTTTAATGAGCATGAAAATGAAAAATAAAAGTAATGGGTTTATATCTCGAATAAGTAAATAGGTATCTCAAATAAGTAAAGATTTATCGGATAAATCAAGGAAATTGGCTTGAAGGCCTAAATATAGGGATTATCAGCATCAGTGGTACAGTTGCTGGCTATGGCTTTGTATTGCTATGATCACCTTATAACAGGTACCATATGAGATCTTATATAAGTATAAAACAATCAGATAAAATTTGAATTTCTAATATTAGTACAGTTACCCACAGTAATATTACCGGCTTTTCTTTCAGGTTAAATAATGTTTATTCTTCATTTGCAGGTAGTTAGAGGAGAGAACAAGTCTGCCCTATTTTCTTGAACAATATCACTTGAAAGGTAATTAATCTGGGGTTTCAGAGGAGATGCTGAAAAGCCAAACAGGTAAATTTCAGCACCTTGCAGGTTTGCTGCTTGCAAACACAGTATTTCTACTTGGATGACAGCGACATAATTTCACAAAATCACAGAATGGCTGAGCTGGGAAGGGACCACAGGAGTTCATGTTTGAAGCCCCCAGCTCAAGCAGGGCCACCTAGAGCCAGTTGCCCAGGACTGTGTCCAGATGAGTTTTGAGCATTACCAAGGATGGAAACACCACAACCTCCCTGGACCGCTCTGCCAACTTTTGGTCATCCACACAGTGAAAAAGTGTTTCCTGATGTCCAGAGTGAACATCCTGTGTTACAGTTTGTGCCCATTGCCCCTGGTCCTGGCACTGGGCACCATGACAGGACCTGAGGCAATGGCCCTATGATAGAGCCTGACTCTGTCCACTACACACCCTCTCTTCAGGTTTTTACATACATTGATGAGATTTTCCTGAGCCTGTTCTTCTCCAGGCTGGACAGTCCCAGCTCTCTCAGTTTTTCCTTACAAAAGAGATGCTCCAGTTCCTTCATCACCTTAGTGACCCTTTGCTGGACGCTCTCCAGTAGCTCTCAAATTTTATTAAAAATGCTGAATCCTAGATATCTCCTATGTGCCGTGCAGGAGCACACACAGCTCCTACGTACGCTGTAAGTGGGAGTGTTCCTGGGATATAGAGAAGGCGTATCTGTCTCTTACAACCAATTTCTCTGGAAAAAGCCGGCAGAGCAGGACGTGCCTCTCACTGGGCAGCAGCGAGGCACCGACCCGGCACGGAGAACTGAACTCCACCGAGAACTGTCCTCCACAAAGAAGAACCTTATCCCACTCGATCAGCACAGTGTTTATCGCTAGGAGCCGGGTTTTAGCCGCACACCGGCAGCAGGCCCGCCCCGGCCGTGGAACGGGCGGAGCCGCCCCAGAGCCGGGCGGAAGGGGCCGCGGCCGGGCACCGGGAGGCGGAGCACGGGCAACAGATGTTTCCGCCTTCCTGTCTTCTGGCGTCGTGAGGGAAGCGGAGCCGGGAATTCGGGGCGATTCGCTGCAGAGATGGTGTCGCTGCTGCCGCGCATCGAGCGGCTCTCGTCGCGGGTGGTGCGGGTGCTGGGCTGCAACCCGGGGCCCATGACCCTGCAGGGCACCAACACCTACCTGGTGGGCACCGGGCACAGGTACCGACCCTGCTCGGAGACCGGCGCGGGGCACGGCGGACGAGGCTCCTCTGCCCCAGCCCCGCTTGGGGACCGTGCACTGCCTCCAGCTCGAGAGGTCGCTGCCGGTCTGTTCCCAAATCCCTTAGTCAGGGTTAAAAAGAGGAAAGAAACCGTACGGCTTAAAATTTTAGGAGCTAGTGCCGGAGGCGGCTTGGGCAGGGGGCTGTGGAGTCTCCCTCGGGTGACCCTTGGGCTGAGGCGGGGAATTGCGTGAGGGAAGCGGGCGGGTGCCTCAAGCCGCGCAGCTCCCCCGCGGTATTAAACGGTGGCTTCTGCCACTTGTCCCGGAGTCGTAAATGTGTGGCCTACGTTTATTATTTATCCCACTTTTTAAATTGTTATGCCACGGGGGTGGAATATCAGGAGGCAAGAGGTGGCGTCTGGATATGGAGAAGATTGCTAAATTGCCATGTGTTGTCTTATTTTATTCATATTACTTGGCTGTCATATGAACACTCTTTATTCTCTGGTGTGTGTCTCTCTCTCCCTTTTTTTGGTCCCTGTGTAGAAGGGTCCTTATTGACACCGGGGAGCCTGCTATTCCTGAATATATCAGCTGTTTAAAGCAGGCACTGTCAGAGTTCAACATCGCGATTCAAGAAATTCTAGTGACACACTGGCATCGTGATCATACTGGTGGAATACCTGATATCTGCAAAAACATCCCAAATGGTAGGTCAGAGATTTCAGATATTGCTGAAAATGTTAGATACATGGCAAGAAAAAACATTAACTGAATGCTTCTGTGTGAATCAATTGAATTATTCTTCTGGAATTGCTGTATAAACTACATGTAATTTCATGATTCTGCTGCAATGTGGTTACTGAGAGCAACGAATAATCTGAATGTAATAGCTGTAGTACTACAGGTTTTCTTCAATACCTGTGCATACCTTCATAGTGAATTTTTCTTGTGTGTTAATAATGAGAACCTAGATTATCATCAGCCTGGTATTAAGAGACGTGAGAAAAACTTGATACTCATTCTGTTTTACTTGGACAGCAGTGATGAATTGACTGTTATTTTCACTTTTGTAAAAACAAATAGCTTGAATTTTGAAAAAGAAATGTGTGTAACTTTGAGATTCCATGTAGGAGCCCGTTAGTAATTGCTGACAAATTCATAGGCCTCAGATCACGAAGGGAAAGCAGTAGAGCAGTCTGCAAGTAAAGTCTGATCTAAAAATGTGTATTCCGTGTTGATAAACAGTAAGAGATGTTTCTGCATTGGTATCTGGGAAGAGAATAAGCAGTACGGATAATGTGGTAATTCTTAACATTGTTGGACTTTGTCACGAGCTTTGTCACAGGCTTAATTTTGTAAAGTTGCCAGGTGCTTATCTGCAGTGAAGCCTGGGCACTACTGAAAACAATTGATGTCTTGGAGACATGAGTGTATTGGTGTCTTGGTAAGGATTTTGGGCTTGCCAGCCTATGAATGTGGTTGTAAAGACTAGCAAGGGATATAAATGCCTTTCTGGGTTGCTATCTATAGCTGTTCCAGCCAAGGTGTTTCTATTTTATGCACTGTTCAGAGTGGTAAAAGCTGAGAGAAGTTGGAGGTCAAAAAGTCTCCATCCAATTTTAGGCAAACGTTGAGTGATGCTTCTGTGAATCGTAAAGAAAAATGTGAGCACAGAAATCTTAGTGGCAGTGCAAAAACTTGGGGGAATTGGCTCGTGAGTCAAGAAGGAACATTTGTAAAATATAATAGTTACTGATCTTTATTAATTTCATTTGTGATTTTTTTTTCTGTCTTCAAATTTGTCGCTGGTACAGAGTGCAGTATTCAGAATGAGTGGCTTTCACTGTTTAGTGGTTTTGGCTCTGGAATAGGATTGCTCTACAAATATGAAGTTACTATTGAAAATTTGTTGTTTCTAGTTTTGTATTCATAGTGTGTGATAATTAATAGTACTTATTCACAAAGTAACCTGTCTGTGGAATAACTTTGTTAGTGACAAATTCAAAACATCATTTTCTTTGCTTTTCTTAAATATTAGACTCAGAATATCGCATATGTAAACTCCCTCGTGTCCCTCACTGTGAAGAAACAATAGAAGGAGGACATAAATATTTTTATCTTAAAGATGGAGATGTGATACAGACAGAGGGAGCCACACTCAGGTAACCATGAATTTCTGCAAGTTCTTTTTTCTTCAGAATTCTGACATGTGCATATATCCTAATTTCCAATGATTGCCAATCCATACATCTAATCTTTTCAGCACTTATGCATGTTGACTTCCTGTCATGATCCAGCAGGATATGTTAATACAAAGAAATTGTTTTAATGAATGAGAATTATCAGAAGTTAGCCTTTGGATTTAGTCTTTGGACTCAGCAGAGAAATTTAGAATATTTCCTTAGAATAATACTTTGTCCAGGAAAATCAAATAGGATTTTACATGCTTCCTCATCACTCTTACATAATTAGTTACTATTAAAATTGTGGAAGTCTGTGGTAGTCTGGCTGGATCATTTAGCATGGCTTTCTTTTTACTTTAAAAATATTTCTCTAGGAGACTCTAAAACATTTAATACTTAAAATGTTAAATTTTAAACCTTGAACCTATGAGGTTCTTGTAGGGTACCAGTTTTGGAGGACTTGTTTCCATGGAGCATACTGCCTATAATGTTAGTCTGAATGAGTGTGAAACAGAAAGCCAGTCTGCCCCATGGAAGCACGCAATAAAAAAGCCTGACCATTCTGTTTTCAGATTTCTTCCATTAACAAGGCGTTACTCTTACAAGGACAAAGTTTGCTTGTTTTCTTCAGTTTAGATGGGAACTATATCCCACTTGCAGAATATGTCACTTGGTTGATTGGAGAAAAAAAAACATTAAAAATGAAAAGGGATGTATTTTGTCCAAAAGCATGTAATTTTACTAGTGTGAAAAAAAAGTAAGAGGAGTATTATATTGCGTACTGAAGACCTTTAACTACCCTAAGTGGTGCATGTTTGGACAAAAATTTGGAGATGGAAAATAATTTTTTTGATTTCAATCCAAGTCAGTTAAGGATTAGCACATTTTGAAGTTTGGGGTTGTGGAGGACCAGGCCTAGGCATGTTTTGTCTCAGACATTCTGACTTGCGACAGAGAAGTTGTGATTGGCAGGGAGGATCCCCTGGAGGTGGGACAGCATTGTCCTGAGCCAACTTCCTTTTCTGCCTTCAGACTCACGCCTTCATTCATCCCCCACCCCAGCTCGGTTCCTGGAGGGCTCAAACAGGCTGGGTGTGCTGTTGCGGGAGTTGGGAGCTTGTTGAAGGGTGCCATCAAAGTGAAGGGCTTGTTAGCCAATGCTTCTGAGACCGAATAGTGGGTTAGTTGCAGGAGTTAAGGTGATTATACCAGAAAGCGTGGGAGTTCCCTGACGCGTAGTCTGGTGTCCTTGTTGATCCTGCAGAGAATTTATAATAAACATCGCAGCCACTATGGGTGGGTTGTGACAGGGGTAATGCAGCCAAACTTTGTTTGATTAAAAGCAGGTATTCTCACCTCTTATTTGGTAACCACTTTAAGGATACTCTTAGACCCACGACTGGCTCCAAAATAGCAGTATCTGCGTGTTAAATTTTAGTTAGCAACCTTCAGGTTTTCAAGGTGTGCCAGGCAGTCTTGAGTTCCCTTTCTGCTCTTTTTTCGTGTTACTGGTTTGGCTTCCTGGTAAAGTTGCATTGAGAACTGAAGGATACCATTTTCCAAAGGTGAGCTACAACCCACCAACTTGATTTTGATGTTGCCTCCACAGGGCATTGGCTCACCTGCTTTCTGCTGAGCTCAGTATTCAGTAGGAGCTGGAAGTCATTGCAGGAGATGATGCTGCGCTTGTGGTCTCCCAGCCCTGCATTGACATGGCTGGGAGCTGTTTAGCCTTGCCCTGTACACCACACTTGGCACCAGTTCTGTGGGTTCCTGATTGCTGCTTTGATGCATCTGCCATTGACGAGAAGATTCTGATGAATTTCTGCAGTGATGCTGGTCGGAGTTTTGTTACTTTCAGTCTTCATCAGCCTCGGCATAAGGCCCTTCTGCTTTTCAGAAATCATAGTGAAAGGACACCCCAGTGCAGCTCCTTGGCAGTTTAGGTTACCACATACTATGTACATACCCAGTGTCCCTTTGCTGCATGGTAATGCAGTGCTCATCCAAGCTGTGGGTCCTCAATCCCTACCGTGCAGGTGTTTAATGACCTGCACATAGAGCAGCTGAAAGACCATGGTTCATTGTATTTGACAGCTGTGCTCCACTGTGCTATGGGCTTTCAGGGAAAAATAAATTTTGGGAGACTGAACTTTATGTGTGTTGGGTTCAGAAGTTTGTAGTTTATTTCTAAAAGAATAGACATCATCCTTACCCTCCTTCCTAAGTGCAGCATGTATGTCAAAAACTTCACATGTTTCAATCTGAAAATGACATGTCAATTTTCTTTTTTAAAGCTTCAGAGTAAAGCCCTCTGTAGCTGAAATTCTACATGGCTAGTCAGCTCCCTTAATGCACTTGTACTGTGGTGTGTCATGTAAGTAAAAGCATGTTAGAGATGATGATTGGTGTTCTCTACATGGTATAAGAAAATGGACTGAGATTAGGCAAAGTAATATCTGTTTACATCAACTTTTCAGCCTTTTTTGGTCATTTTTTTCTGGTTCTTGTTGTGGGCTCCTTTGCAAGTGTATTACCATCTTTTGTTCTGGCTTCAAAAATGAAATATAAATGCTGCAAGAAAAACATATGCATTTTTTGTTCTTTAAACAGAGTTTTATATACGCCAGGACACACTGATGATCATATGATTTTACATCTAGAAGAAGAAAATGCTGTATTTTCTGGTGACTGTATTTTAGGGGAAGGAACAACAGTAATAGAAGACCTGTCTGATTACATGAAAACTTTGAAAAAGTTGTTAGAAATGAAACCAGATTTGATATATCCAGGTAGGTGTTTTTATTTTTAACAGCTCTCTTTTACTGTGTAATTTTTAAACATCTCCTCCAAGAATTTGAGAACTATTATTACATTTAAATATCATTCCTGATGTAACAATTAAAGTTCGTTACTTAATAAGCGCTAAGCTAAGATGACTTTGTCATGGTGTTTTGCAAAACTTGAAATTTTTTAATGGTAGGTATCTTTCCTTTCTGAAATTTCTCCATTTGAGGGTGGCTCTTGTCTTTCTGTGCCGAAAGACTCCAGTGGCCAAAATTTTTCACTGTTGGAATCATACAGCAAATTTAATTTTCCTGTATTATTCTATCCTTGTTCTTTAATGTTATCGTGGAAGAAAAAAGAATAGTTGTTCTTTTGGTCCTTTTCATCCCCGCATACACTGTCAGTGTGAGTAACCTGGTAATGTTTTTTGAGAGAGGTGTCTGTCCTTTGCAGTACAGATTAATCACAAATTCATCTTGGAAAGCTGCAGAACTGTAAAATGGTTGTCTTAGTTAATGACTTAGGTTAAATTTGAACAAGAGCCAAGAGGTCAAACATGTTCTAAAAATAAGTTGCAGATTCATTCAGTCTATGGCTTTCCTTTAATTCTTTTCCTCTCTCTCCTCCAAACCTTGGGAATGCATTTACTTTTCATACACAACACGTCTGTTTGACAAGACTGCATTTTAAGAATTCATTATCTAACTAAGGTTTAAGGTCCTCATTTGCTTTTTCAGAGCTACATCTCAGGATTTTTTCTGACTTTTTCTGTTTCATCTTCAACTTGTCATTCCAAGCTACTGTGTCTATGTTCTCAGTTCTGCCTTGTTCCATTAACCATCTATGTTTAGCCTATTCTCTTGTGTTCACTCTTAAAATAGCCTTCTTTTGAAGTAGGTGTCCTTTAAGTGCTCTAAGATCTAAGCATAAAAGTGCTGTTTAAGAAAAACATCATATATATTCCATGGATGTGGAGGTTGATGTAGACAGAATAGTGACTTGGTCATATTTGTTGACTTAACTACTGTTAAAACTAACAATTTTTTAGCATCCAGAATCTCAATCAAACGTTTTACTTTCTTTCTTAATACCTGCAAAACACAGTCTCTTCCTCTAACTGAATTTCTGCCTTCCAAAACCCCCTATATGCCAAATTCTGTTTGGTTTATCAATTTTATATATTGTATTTCACTCTGTTCTTAATGGTTATGTATTTAGATTACACATTCACCAAGGCTGAACATTGGTGCTCTTTATTTATAACTGTTTGCTACTGTTTAACTGTGTTCATGCTGTACTTGCAATTAGGAAACCAGTCTGACATCATGCATTTTCAGTGATGATAGCTAAGTATTGAGTTGGTTTGGAACTAACTTTGTTTTTTCGTCCATGCACCACAAAATGTACGTGCAGTTGTGTAGAAGGTGGCTATTGCCCAGTCAGAACAGTTGTTGATACTGTTGGGTAACTGCAGCAGAGATAGTTTGCTTTAACAGTACTTTTTATATTAGACAAGTACTTTGTGCTGCAATATTAGGTCTTCATAATTCTTGAACTGTTTCTCTGTTCCCCATACGTGCTTTAGCACTCATGTGCTAGCCTCAGAATTAGATGAATTTTTGTAGCAAACTGACTGCTGGCTAGGTGACAGTAGGTGAATTTTGTCAATCCTTCACCTTTCATGTTTCTTTTTTAGTTTAATGTGGGAATGACTCAGGCAGAACACTCATGATATCTGATTATAGATGATATTTGATGAGAATTCTTGGGACAAGAAAAGGGCATTTTAGTCAGCAGAGGGCTCCCCATCCTGTAATAATAAACAGTGTTCCTTGGTAATACAGAAAAAAATGGTACTGAAATTAGGAATCTGTGGAAGATTTCATGAGCCAATTGTTTTCTTCACTTCTGGCGTTTGTGCTGTAATTTAAAGTAAGAGAATTTCACACTTCACAATGTGTTATGAGGAAATAATATGAATCTATCTGATATTAAGGCTGAATTCGTGGAAAGATTCATATTTTGAGGGTGCTTTTCGTATGCTCAGGAACATTTTACATTTATTCAGATATTAATCCATTTATTCATTAATAAATAAATACCGGTATTGCTGTCCCTGAAAGATGATGGATGGGAAAGTTCCACATCTGGTTTTAGTTCCAAGCTTTCTGAGATCATTTGAATGTACACATATGCATACACAACAGCTATGGATCAGATGATGTAATGGGTATGAAATCCCTTTAACTTCGCAAAATGTGGGTTCCGTTTCAGGTTCTGACACTGGTCTTGTAGTCTAAGTCAATTAAATCACTTGGACAAGTAGGGCCAGGTTTTAAGAATGCCTTATGGTTCCATGTGCAACCCTTAATTTTGATTGCTTTAGTGAGACTTCTGTCATTAGCGAATGCAAGAGAATGGACAGTTAACATTACAGCCTGTGCTTTGTGTATCTTACTATGTTTTTTCTATATTTAAAGTTTTAGGTTTATAAATCTTAACAGTAGAGATACTGTTATACTTGTAATTTATTTTGTAAGGAAAAATAGTTTCAGATATAAAATGTTTGAAATCATTAAATATAAATGCATATGACAGTATAGTTTTATATTTACAAATTAAATATCTTGTATTTATAATACTGTACTTAAACAAGGTAAGTTTCAATGTATACTTAGTAATTTCAAATGTGCTGAAGTGAGTGTATAAGTTGAGATACGTATATTTTGACTTATAGAAGGATAGATTCCTTTGACACTTTAGTTCAAAACATGAAAAGTCAGTTCCTCTTTTTCTATAAGCTGCCTGTCCTCAGGCAAAATAAGCTTTAATTTAAAAAGCTTACAAACTCATTTAATCAGTAAACCCAAATCTACAAGTAAAGAATACGGTGATTTTTTTTAAATAGTCAGATAACCTCAAAAGAAACTGATTTTGATGATACCAAACAACTCCTAAAAGAAAGCTATGGTTTTTTACAGTAGTTTCTTTTCTACTAATTTTATAAATTACTTAGAGTTTACACTGGTAGAGCTGGAAGTTGCTGCTGCTATTTCAGGTGAGTTGTACAGGCAAAGAAGTAGGAAACCTTTCTATGAAAAGTATGTGATGAATATTTGTGCAAGTCAATTCCTCTACAGGTAACACATTGTTTAAATTCTGTGCGTGTAGCTCTCATGGCTGAACAATATTTTCTCTGTCATTTTAATGTACTGTGAGGCAGTATTTGATTTTTCATAAAGGTTAGTGCTTTACCAATTAAGCCTTTTCATAATGTGATTCAAAGACCTGTCAGTAAGTTGAACATTTCTGATCTGCCACAGTCAGTCCAGGAAAAAACATGTGTTTTGGTTATTAACCAGTCAGACATAAAATGATCCACCTGTAACTTTCCCTGTGCCTTCCTTTTTTCCTTCCCTGACTCATTCCGATTGGCTCACTTATTGGTCTTCTATTAATTTTTTTTAAAAAATTAATCATACTTACGACAGTGTTTTTAAAGGCATAAAATACAGTGTATGAATCAGTTTTGAAGATTTGTTTGGGAAAATTACCTGTCACAATTAAAGATTTCACCTTGGTATTTGCCCCAACAGGACAGTAGTACCTGAGTCCTTTGCATCAGCCATTATTGTTCTAAGGCCAGTGTCAGTTTAAATCATCAGTGTCAATATCCCTTGGGGAGAGGAAGCCAGGCAAGCAGAGATAATAAAGTAATCTGAATCTCATTTTTTACATCTGTTCAGCAGTGAACTCTTTTTCTTTTTTCTAACAACCTAAAGTAGTCTTCCCTATCTTTCCTTATTCCATCTGAAATATTCCCTTTCCCCGTTCAGACTTTTCATATTCTTATTCTTCCTTTCCATCTTAATGCTTTTCAGGTGCAGACTGTGATACAGACATTCAAACCTTTTTCTCGTGACTTTTAAATCTACTGGAGTTTACATAAGAATTTTTCAATTATTCAATAGCGTACTTAATTACAAATGTAAGTAATAGTGCTCTGGTTACATGTGTTTTGATTTTTAGGTCATGGCCCAGTAGTACGTGATGCAAATACTAGAATCCAAAACTACATTTCTCATCGACTTGCACGTGAACAGCAAATTCTAAATGTTTTCCAGAAAAATGCTGGGAAATCATATACATCCTCAGAGCTTGTAAAGATAGTATACAAGGTAATTGTTGATTAAAAGTTTTTAGATCAAACTAAAGAAAATTGAGTTCGTGTTCATAAAATTTGTATGTAATAGTGTTGGTCTTTGAGTGAAAACCATGGTAGCTTTTTAAAAGGGATAAAAAATATTTCTGCCTGTTCAGGGTTCACTTATGACTGTGCATTTAAACTGTCTTGTTTAAGTACTTAATTGGAGTGAGGCCCAGATGATTCTTACGTACTTATTTAACTATCCAGATGGTCTCAGGCACAGTTTCATAAGAGTAAGCAAAAATAAAATTGTATTGCTTGGTTTAAAGTGAAGAGTATGATATGAATGTTAGTCGTGGGTTTCCCAAAGTGTGTTTGGAGCCTCCTGAAGATTAGTTAAAAACTTCCAGTTCTTGATTTATCAGTCTGCAGGAGATTGCAGGTGAACTGCAGTTCCACAGGGAAGGGTATTGCAGCTCAGAAGCTGGATAGCTTGTATGTGTTATTAGACTGCTGTAAGAGTACTTTCTTGCTACTTCGGCATCCTTCCTGTAACTTCCACAATTTGTTCCTGTGGTGCGGGGTTGCCCTCATAACAAGCAGCGTTATGAGATACAGCGTTTCTGCTTTGGAGGAAGATGTCAAAGTTGCCAGTGGCTGTGGCTTGTGAACAGGTCTGTAGCAGCTTCACAGCTTGTTTTTCATGGTTCTGCTGATCCCCAGTTTCTACATCACATTGAACATTTTGCAGTGCTGATGTACCATTACCTATGGCAGTTCAGCTTCTGCAGTTCTCCTGCCTAACCAACTAGGTTTTAAGTATAGAGCTGTTCTCGTATTTCTGTAAATCGCAAACCACTTGTCTTGTCTATGTTAGAATTTTTTCAGTACTATTAAAACTTTATATTACAAAAAAAGTATATGCTTTCAAAGTATTCTAAAGGTTCACAGTTTATTTAAGTAGTTTTCTCGTGAACTTTCCTGCCACACATATTATTTAAAGAACTTTTTAATATCCAAAAAGGAAAAAAGAGCTTTACCTTTAGGATAATAGAGCTGGAGAGGGGGATTTTGAGCAATTGTCATACAATCATAGAATGGTTTGGGTTGGAAGGGACTTTAAAGGTCATCGATTTCCATCTCCCCTGCCCTGGGCAGAGACACCTTCCACAAGACCAGGTTGCTCCAAGCCCCATCCACCTTGTCCTTGAACCCTTCTAGGGATGGGGCATCCACAGCTTTTCTGGGCAACAGGTGTTACTGCTTTTTACATAACAAGCATTGAAAAATTGTTAGAGATATTTTGTCCTCCTGAAGCTGTTAAATTTTTTAATTGTTTACTCATTTACAGATACAATTGCTACAGGATATTTAAACCTGTGCAAATGTTGTCATGGAATAGAAGTGACAGATATCTGTGGAGAAATTCATTATAAATTTGTCTTTAAAAATACTCAGCTACACTGACAACCCAGGGCAGACCAAGCTCAGAAGAGGAGTCTTCTTAGTGCTGGCCAAAATTTTCACCATACAAATGAAAAGTAAACAAAAATGTGTTGTTAGGCTACTCATTTAACTGGTATAAAATTGATTTACCCATCTTAGTTTCCTGTTGTTACATAACTAACTGAATGTTCCACATACCAATTCAGGAGAGGAAAATCTGTGGTAATAACCTATGGGTTCTATATATTGAAAAAATAACTGATGGATATTTAAACAAATACAAAGTGCATATTTTTTTTTCCCATTAGGAAATCCCTGAAAACTTACTTCCAGCAGCAGAAAGTAACCTCCTAGTCCACTTGAAGAAGCTGGAAAAAGAAGGAAAAGTGTGTAAGTTGTGGATGGAGGGTGGAAGGAGAGTCATTTTCATTTGGATGTTCTTTGCACTATTTCTCATGTTATTTTAGTGCGTTATTTTCTAGGGGGAAAAAATGCAATTTTTGCAGTAGCTGTCCATCAGACAAATTGAAGTAGAGTAATATCTAAAATGGTCTCTCCATCAGACAAATTGAAGTAGAGTAATATCTAAAATGGTTGTACAGTATTTCCAAACTTTTAGAAAATATTTTGTAAAGTATTTGAGTGCTTAGAGCTCAGATTACTGCAATGTATATACCTTTAAAGTTTTATTTAAAACGTACCATAGAATACATTCCTAATGCTAACATTTATACCTTCCTGTATTTTCTGAAATTCATATCTAAATATGCATGTACAGGTTAAACCCATTTTATGGGTTTACATTAAAGTTTTTTGCCCTTGCTAATGCATATTTTTGTGTGTATGTGTTATAGAGATGGTTAAAATCACACAGTGTAAGTTCTTACAATTTCTGATTAGTACAGTACCTAAGTAGAGCTACTGTATTTAGTTTACTGTTTTTACATTGTGCCTTTACCCTTAGTGAACAAGGTGAACTATTCTATTTCTGTAATGGCATGTGCCTGTGGAAACGTTACTCAGCCAAAGCTAAGGAAAATATTTCTTTCTGTACAATACATAACTGCACCCAGAACTGTCTATTTATAAGTAAATAATTACATCAATTTACAGCTGTTGCAGATTTTCAGCATTTACCAACCTGAATAACACCATGAAATTAGTGTATTTTTTTCAACTTAGACCTTCTGCTTGTCTTAATGATAGAATGGCTACTAGGTGCTAACTGAACAATTGAGACTTAATTTTTTGTAATAATAATAACAACCTGCTTTTTATTCAGTCAATACTGAAGTTCAGAAAATGTTCTCTTTAGGCTTATTTTGTGCGGAATGCCATAGAAACTGTACCAGCATGGTACTTACTGCACCAGCTTTTAAATATTGTCTCAATTCTTGGTTATTAACATACAGCATTGACCTATACATTTCTCCAGTTTTGTGCCACCAGATTCATCAAGGGCGTCAGGTGCTGTTTATCCCTTCTTTTCACTCTCAAAGTAGTTCAAGCAACAGCATTTTCTGTTGAGATCAAGTAGTGGATAAATTAATTTTCTCATTAAAGGTAGTCTTCCCTACAAAAGACTCTGTATCTTGAATGTCCAGGAAATAATTTGGTTGAGTGAGCTACTGACTTAAGGGTTTGTTTTCTCAAAACCACCCTTTTCGTGTTTACCAAACAAAAATAATCCATTTTTTCTCAGAAATCACTTTTCGGTTTTGAAAAGAGAGCAGATACAGTCATGTATCTGTTCACAAAGTATCAACTACTTGAAATTATTATAATGGTTAAATAACTAGAGGAGATGCTAGTCAGCATAATTGTTGGGACTCTCCTATTCCAGCTGGAGGCCCTTGATTCAGACGTGTGTCTTGCTTTCCAGGACACGAGATCTGCCCTTTGAAGTTTGTTTTGTTTTTTAAACTTGAATTTGTGCTCACAGAGAAGGTGGGAAGCAGTCTCATCAGAACACTTCGGGTTTTTATGTGCTGATCTCTGCAGTGTGCAGTTGCTGAATTTTTAAATACAAGCTTACGCCCAGACCTATGGTAAATGCTTAAAACATCACGTGACCTTTGCCCATTTTTCGGTTCAGATTAAGGGCATCTGTTAAGGAAAACTGATTTTGTTGATTCTGAGCATGTAGCATACAAATGCTTGTGTATTCATGGTACTTGCTCATTTGATTTTAATATCCTTTGATGCCCTTTCCACATACTCCAGGACCTTGCAGCATCTCAAGTTTTGTTCTCATTATGGAAGACTTGATCTGTAGACATAACACTGTCTGCTTAATTTTCACATAACGTTTTTCCAAAGAAACATCTTGTCAGTATCAATGATGAATGTGACAAGCATATTAGAGCCTTACAAGTGAGTTACTCACTGCAAATTATGGCCATATGCTGCCTGCTGCAGTCATTAATAAACCGCTTCATACTAGAGATTGCGGGTTTTGTCTGTGCATAACTTTTATAACTCTAATTGGGAGTGACGCTGCCTCTCACAGATCTGCTTTTCTTACTTAAAACGGAAAAATAATGTCTTGTAAGCAGCAGCATGGCACAGTGCTCACGTTTAAGCTTTCTCCCATGTTTGGATGTAAATAATTTGGTCATTGTTTCACATCATAGCTGATGAAGAGATAAAAATAATTTGGCTATTCTTAATTTAGCAGCGCAGACGTTTGTCCGTCTTAAGGTTATAAATTTCAGAAAATGCAACAAGTGCTCTGCTACCTCAGATTTCTTAATATCTAGAAAGTTTAATTTACCAAACTTTAAATAACTGGAGGATTACTAAAACCTTTTTATTAATCACTCTTTGTACTGCTAGGTTACACAGTGAAGCATTTAATGTTTAGCACCTTCCACTAAAACTGAACACTGGCCTGAAGGAAAATATTTCATTAGTTTTAATAAAAAATGTCATGTGTAGACATACATATGCATGTACAGGTTAAATTTGAGATAATCTAATGTTTATAAATAAAATCTAAATGTTGATTTGTGACTAATTTGGTCTCTTTTTCTTAACAGTACGTGATGAAACTCCCAGCTTCAGATGGAAAAACAATTTATAAGTGAGGCAAGATTGCTCAGTAATGTATTTCATCTACATGGTTGCTGTATGAAAAAACATAATGATGAGCTCAGACTATATGTAAAAAAACCCCTAATTTTTACTCATTTTTTTAAAAAGTAGAAACAATTTTAAACCGATGTTACAGTAAGTTAACTAATGTTTTTCACATTCTACTTTATTGGAATTTAAAAATATCCTGGTGAGTACTGAATTAATAAGATGGAATGAGTGTGAAGAATTGAATCTTACCTTTGTTATAAAATGCCAAGTTTTATCATCGGTGGCAGAAGACAAATAGCAAGGTCTTATAAACTTAATATTATAATATCATAAAGCAGTAATAATCACATATATAAAAGAAATCTCTAGTAAAAAAAAACAGAAAATATGTTATTCTAAACCTGGTTTCACATTCTTGTGCTTCTCAAAAAGTGATTTTCTAATAAGTTACCTGTACATTCTAAAAACCAAGTTATTTTTGCTAACAGATGTAAATACTGGCGTTTATGTTCCTTTGCTAATTCAGCTGACTGTGCTCATCTTCACTTGTTGTTCAGTGCAATACGAAAATAATTTCAGGCTTCTGTGTTTTTTGGTGGAAACACCATTTCTAGGGAATTCATTCAAAGGATTCAATAATTTTAATTAACAGGTGTCAAAAAATGCACTGAGTTGGAGCAGACTCTTGAATTCTTTATAAGGTTCTGCAAGAATGTGATTAAAAAGTTGTATAAATTGAGATATGTATTACAGGCTGTATGAAGTTCACCTTGTCTGTGACATCATAACTAACAATCTTCAAGTTTTGCTGTTAACCCACTTAAACTACAAATATTTTAACTAAAAGGTTGTATTTGGTTGTAAGATACTGTATAGTGTATTAAAATACGTTTGGAGATTAATTTAAACTGCAAGTTCAGTTCTCTGTGTACCTTACACTTGCAGAATAGTGCATAAATATTTGCATTATTTTGTGTATTCAAAGTGTGTGACATTTGATGATACATACATTTCTTATAATGTTGGCTGAGCCTTAAAAAACAAAAGCAGATATGAGATGTTTGAAAGTATCAAGGACAAATCTACGTCTTTGAAAACCTTTCACCATTCAGTCCTGTACCCTCATTTGTGAAACATACATATTTTTGAGTACTTAAAGCATGTTTTAATAATTGATGTTATTTTATGAAGCTGATGGCATTTGTTCTGATCAGCTGAAACAAATCTAAAACAAAAATACTCCCAGGAATAGCAACCCAAAACTGAAATTGTAATATGAAGGAGTAGCTAGACCCCTGAAGAAGGGAAATAATTACTCTCTGCTAAAATGATGCTTCTTGCAAACTTCACTGATCTGAAATCTGGCCACATTGTGACACATGCTCACTTTTAACTTTTTGTGCAGTGCCATTTTGAGGTCTTTCTCAGGTCTTCTAGGTTTCCTTCCTATTGTATTTTCTGTGTACTTGCATTTTTCTTGATACTTTTTATCCCTTCCTCCCTCAAACATATTTTTCTTCAATTCCTTTTGGAATAGTTACTTAGTTTTCACATGGACTTCTTTACATTAATAATTAGCTTTCCTGTAGCTATTCCATGAATTTATAGTTACCTTTTCATTTGATAGGAAAAAAACCATAATTATCACTGCTTTTTTGAAAAATTAAAAAAGGTAATTCACATGGTCTGAATGGTGTCATTTTGCTTCAGGAAAATAGAAATCTCAGTGAAATGACAGAGTTTTCTGTCATGAGGTCTGAGAACCTAAGACAGCAGGAAAGTGCTATGAAGATGTGATGTCTTATTACCTTTCTGAGCTAAAGAAGAAATCCAATTTCACTTAACAATTTTCTTCTGTTTTACTATAAATTTTTAAATACATGGAAATGGCTTTAGAATCCAATTAAAGAATTGCTGGAACTTGAAGACAGCAAAGAAAGCAAGAGGATACAAATAGAAAACTCGGTGTTCTGTGCTGTGCTGCAGCAAATGCCTGACGTCTTCAAAAAAACCCAAGGAAAAAGGCTGTTTAACCAGACAAGTCATTAATGATCGTGTATGATGTCTTTGGAATATTAAGAGCAGAAATTGCACTGTTACTAAGATGTATATATAATAAAGGATACTTTGCTATGGCATGTTGAAGAAGTCTCAAGGCTCCTTGTTGATTATGTCAAATGGAACGTTTATTTTAAAAAGGTGGCAGTGTAAGGTGTATGCCATGTATGTATTAGATGGGGATTAGCCCGTTCACATCCCTTGTGTGAACATGTTCATCTGTGCAGAATGCATTAAAAGTTAAAAATAAAAAGAAGGGAGGGGGCTATTTCTGTCTTAACAGGTTAGAAGGGCTAAAACCAGTTGCTGGGGTAACTTTCTAAACAGCTGGGAACAGAAGCTGGAGGAAGCACAAATTGTGTTACCAGCCTTTCTGCCAGCTGATTTCAAGATCCTGTCCTGAGAGGCAACATCATTTATTACATTTAAGACCTAGAAGTTTGGTGGTAGGTACAATCTTTTTGAAGTTTTCCATTCTGTTCCTTGCTAATTTGCTTATTTATATTTGTTTTAAAATAATTTTTCTTGGTTCTATCTCCAAGCATGTTCGATGACAAGTAAATTCAGGAAAGGTTCCCGAACAGAAAGGGTATTGCTCTGTTTGTGTCTTGTTACTACAGGTGCCCATAATTCGCTTCCTGCCAAAGTCTCCACGATCTTGCCACCTGAAATGCTGTATTGTGTTTGATTGGCAAGGTCTTGGGATGCACACACACATGTGATGGTGGCTTCTGTGATGAGATGCCAAAAACTCCCCCGACTCAGACTGTAGGGAACTTCCTTAAATAATGTGATCATTTTGAAGCCTAGTATTGGAAAATACGGATGTCTGTAAAGAAATCTGGTGAACATAGACCAGCCACCCATGGCACATAGCTGACTGAGGGCCAACCATCCCACTTTTCCTAAAGTGCCATACGAAACTTCATGTGGCAGAAAACTCTTGATAAAAGGAAGGTGTGGAAACTTCAGGTGAGGCAACAGGTTGCCTTGTTTTCCGTTTCAGTGTAGCAGTTTACAGTGCATCATCAGGACAAACACAGAGCCAAGCTGAAACCGAGGGCCTGTATGACAGGATATCTAGCCAGGCACTCAAGGCTCTTGCTGATTAAAGCTTGAGGAAAACATGTCTTGTCCCAGTTAAGTCGTGTTTGTTACATTCTGTGGAGATGAGATGACCTGATTTCTTTTAAGTGAGGTGGGAAATAGATGCAAACTTTTATCACAAAAAGGAGTCCAATTTTTGTTCCAACCAGGTGTATTTCTCAGGTGTAGTGTGTTACATCCATGACTATACTGTATGCAATCAGGGATATACTTTCACATTGTTATTGTTGAAATAATGTTCTGCTTTATATTTACAAAATACTGGTGCAGCCAGGGGATTAAGGCATTTCTAGAACATAAAAAATCTTGGGACTAAAATATGAATGCTTCTTCTGTTTAAACATTAAAAAAAATCCAGCTGTGAAGGGAAGGTTTTCGGTAGCTTTCTCTGTATTTTTAAGTGTCCTAGATAATCTCCACGCACCAAATATAGCTGTCTTATGATAAATTCATGGAAAACCTCTGAGCATCTACACAGCTGATGAAGGTGTTTCATAGCTGAAAGACCTGGTCTTACGCTGATCAGTCTGTTCCACGAGTCACTGCTCCATACCGTTGGAAGAAATTAACCTATTTAAAACAGCTCGTACAATATCTTTGGTGCACGCTCCCAGTTCTGGCAAAGCAAAGCAATACCAAATAGCTATGCCTTAGTTTCTTGCCCTGTATTCATTAGCTGCTGGCGACAAAAGCCATTCTGACAACACTAAATTTCAGCTATAAATTAGTCGGTTTCTTTACATTTCTTTTACATATATCTACTGGGGGTATCTGCCTGACAGAAGCCTTAATGAATAAAAATAGCACGAATTTTGCGAGGGTTGAAAGACCGCTGAACTCGGCCTGGATCAGCGCCGCATCAGCGTTGATTTCTCAGACCTCTTCGTTCATCGCTTTAACCTGGCAAGAGCCTTCTGTTACTGGGTTGGTTTTTTTAATCCACATCTAGCTTCTCTGTTAATGTTTCTTCCCTCTGTACTTCCCTGTTGGCTTTCTTCCTGTCTGCTTTCTTGGAATTGCTTGTGTTGCTACTGTTACTGTTCTTTCTGGCTACATAGTACCGTGTGAGCAGAGTGGCGGCGGCAGCTCGCTGCTGGCCCGGGGACACCTGGACCGTGCGGCTGCCACTCAGTCGTACCCAGAACGAGCCCAGCGAGCGCGGCCTCCTCACGCTTTCCGGAAGCCCAGCTGGAGACGGTCTGGTGGCAACTAAACTCAGCCAGAACCCGCGGTGGAGGACAGAGACATCAATGCTGAATCTGGATAGCGCGGGGTGCCAGGGGCGAGTGGAGTCCGGGCCGGCTCCGCGGCACGACCCGAAGCGGGGACAACCCGCTCTGTTAGGTCGCGCCTCCTCCACGATCCCGAGGGGGACCCACGGTCATTTTCTGTCGCCGCTGCCTCGGTATGAGTGAGAAGCTGGGCAGGTGCCCGGCTCGGGCTTCGGCCTACCGCCAGCGAGTATCCGCTCCGCGCTGCCAGGGACGCAGCACCGCTGCCCAGGTGCCACGACATGGCTCGGCTCCGCTCGGCTGCGCTGACAAGTCCCGGCCACGCCGCGCCGCGGGTTGGTGGGTTTGAATTGGCGGGCCCTGCCCTCGCCAGCCAGGGCGGGCGGAGCGCGGGCGGAGGCGCCGCTGGCCGGCAGGGGCGCTGCTGGCGGCGGGGCGGGGGAAACGGAGCAGCGGCGCTGCCGTTCCCCGGCTGCGCGGCCGCCTCCTCCCCCTCCTCCTCTTCCTGGCCGCGGCCAGA